>OZ037760.1:927500-1527500 GCA_964035475.1 Salix caprea
GCGCGCGCGTGGTCTGTAATTTCACAAGTTAAAAGCAAAATGAAAAGCTTGGTAACCAAATACATAAAACTGTTTTTTTTTCAACCTCAAACTCAACCACAGTTTTAACCAAACACTTCACTGCTTATTTTGAACTGCAGTAAAAATGTTTTTTTTTAACCTCAACCACAACAGCAACTGTAATACCAAACACACCCTTAGTTCTTTCATGTTTTTAGCCCATCTTTTCCTTTTTCCTTTCTCTAGAGTTCCTAGGGTGAAAATAAAAAGACAGTTACTATTGGCCATTGTCCTCTCTTTTTTGTGCAATCATACCTTCTCCAAATATTTCTATACATGACTAATTATCGAGTGTCCCCTATTTAGACTAGAGCATTGATTCTGACATTGTTCAAATGATTACCCAAACAATAAAGGAAAGAATGTACTTTATCTTTTTATTGAATCATGTTATATTTATTGATGTCATATTCACATACCATAAGATTAAGTTTATAAAAAATCAAACAATAATGCAACTTGCTTTAAATAGGGTGTAATAATGGTGATATGTTTTTTCCTTGCACAACAAGTTCTATTATTTAGACTTTTGCAGACTATTAGGATTTTTAATGACCATAATCTTAGATGACGACTTTAGAGAATTATAATTATAATTTTATGATTATACCACAATCTCTTTTTCATACCATAAGATTTCAATCAAAATCATATAAAACTATAAATTTATCTTTAAATTGAACCAATTAAAAAGTAAATATATATTATTCATTTAATTTTAATCTAAAAAACAAGATTTTAACATGAGTGAATCAATTATATGCTTAATCTATCTATGTAATATTTTTTTTCGTAACAGATAAATAAATAGATAGAAGTAATTATTTTGATGGTGGTCATTCATTATATTATATATACTTAAACGACAAGTCAGCTTTGGCGACGTAGAACGGAGCAAGACAAACACTTCACGTGATGTTGTTGGTCTAGAGTTTTATGGCGCCCAAATGATCTGATGGCCGGGAAAGTCCACCTCACTCCCAATCACATCTCTGCATATCCTTTGAAAATTTCACGCGTAAACAAGGGATGAGGATTTCTTGGAAAGAAAAAGGACGGATACAAGCCAACAACACGAATAATTAACTGATCCATATCAATTCAGTAATGATAAAATAAATAAAAAATAATTATGGCTAAAAAATAATATAAATTATATTTTAAAATTTTATTTAATAAATTAAATTTTTAGATGAGATTGTTTTTGAATATGATATTAGAGTCTGATTAATCCAACGTTCACGAGTTTGAATCTCACAACCTCTATTTTATTTAATAAAAATCAAGTACAAGCTAGTATAAATTTTTGCAAGTTTCAAGTCCAGGAAGTTTTCACTTAAAAAAATATGTCAGAGAATAATATAAATCATATTCTAGAATTTTCATCTAACAACTTAAATTTTTAAATAAAATGATTTTTTAACATTGCCTTCGATTATCGAATTGGAAATGGAAACAATTTCCCACCCTCCATTTTAAAGATAGTTGCTTAAAAAAAGAAGAAACATGTTTTTAGGAAAAATAATAATAATTTATTTTAGTAGGTCTACGATCCAACCCTATGAAATTAATATCTCTTCTAGCATTACATATTTTTGCTACGGTTTACTCCATCACAACCCCAAACTAAACTAGCATTAAATTAATTATTATTATTACTGTCACACAATTTTAACTTTTAGTAATAAAAATCATGTCAGCTCTTAACTTAGCTTTAAAATTTCAGTTAACTAATTTTGCGAGATCAATTATATACTTGAATTTATACATCAGATCAAGTTTAAAATTTAAAAGAAGATATTAGACACATATAACTATATTATAATAAACTTTTAGGTCAAATAATTTTATGAAACAAGGTTCAAAGTTATCAGATGAATCTTGTGAAATCTTCAAAAGTAAATTTTCATGTACTTTTGGTATATTTATATCTACAGGTGGATGTTTTTTGCAACTCAAGTTAGGATAGAAGTTGCATATTTCAAGTTTTCTAACCATATATGATAAACTCTATAATTCATCTAGACAAAAAAAAATATTTGAAATCATAACTAAAATCTACAAAGAATATTACCAAAATTAGATATTCTGACCATATCAAAGAATTTTAGAATGAAAACTTTGTTTTTTATTATTTTATTTATTTAATGTTAATTAATTATTTTTTAAATTTAAATTTGTTCTGACCCATTAGACACTTCTTTTAGTTTAAATTAATTTTTGAATTTATATTAGTTGTTTACTATTTTTGGCTCATCAAAAAGGATACATTAGGGTTAGCTAGGGTATACAATATTATATATTTTTAGCTGAGAATTTCAGCAACAAGATGAAAAATAAATGTGAGTTTTTTTTTTTTTGGCAAAACAACATTTTTTTGCAGGAACAAAGATTGAACACTGATTTATTGAAAGATTAACTGATTTTTATTCACATACTTGGGATTATTAGATACAAGACTATCTTTAGATCCAACTTTTTTCCAATATTTTTGGTTAATAGGTACAATGTTACATCTCGATTATAGTTTTATAAAATATGATTTTTGGTTTTCTAGATGATTATATACTTGGTTGAGGTTACTTGATCAAAAAATTCAATTATTTTGTTTTGTAAAAATATAGGGTTAATGTGTCCTATAAGAAACTCAAATTATTTTGTTTTGTAAAAATAGAGGGATAAAGTATGAATATGCGTCTTGCACAACATGTGTGATTTTGACATTTAATTGACCCATAGCTGAAAGGTGACCGCTAAGTTTCCTTGCGGAGACTTTAGTGGTTGGGAGATGGTGATTACTCCAGCCCTCCAAATTTTTATCATTTAAAACAATGCAGTGGGCCAATGACAATTGTAAACGTCTAATCCTGCCTGGCTGGAGTTCAATCTTGGAAGAAATTAGCAAGTTTTGGACACATGGATGCTGTTCATGACCGACAGGGAGTATGATCGTGGTTGTTTTTTAAAGTGATTTTTATTCAGAAATATATTAAAATAATATTATTTTTATTTTTTAAAAATCATTTTTAACATCATCACATCAAAATAATCTAAAACCATCAATTTTTTAATTTAAAATAAAAATTAAAAATAAAATTTTTAAATTTTTTTCATAAACACTTTCTAAAAACACTCCTAACACCCCCTTCATGTCTCAACCAAACGGAGGGCCGACAATCCTGGCTACACGTTGTCTCCAATTTAAAACATTCTTAATTATAATGGGATATTCCTGAATGCAAGCTCGAAGCTACCTTTGATACATAGGTCATGTTACTCGATTGTTGTTGGTATTGGGTTTTTTATTGCGTGATTTTACAAGCTAATTCAAATGCAAACTTTTTTTTTATATCTTTTAAATTGTGATTATTTGCAAGTATTTTTAAACGAGATAAAGTTTTAATATAGTTCCTAAATGAGCTTATTTGCCCTCATGCTATGCTGAGTTTTTTAATATAAAAAACTGATTGATTTTGTGTATGGTATAATTGATTTTCTTAACTTTAGATTATTATTTTTAGTGTTTTGAATAATCTTGATATATTGATATTAAAAGCAATATATATAATTTTGATAATTTTTTAAATAAAAATAATTTTAGAAAAAAGCTCTCCTATATTCGTAAGAAGGCCCTTGTCCTCGTATAATTTTAATTATTTCGTTTAGAGGCTTGGACGGCAAGGATAAAAAATAAGTGGAGATTTTATATTTTCTTAGACAAAATTATATTCCAAAACTTTAATTGTATATTTCAAGACTCAAAGCCATACCCTTCGCTTTCCAATAATGTTTTTAAGGGAATCGTTGGCAAAAACAATGGTGAGAAAAGAGAACAAGCCATCGAATACATTAAATTGCACGCCAAGGAGTTTGTCAAGTAGTGATTGGATTTGATTATATACGTCCGTGACAGATATGAAGCTCAAAACCTCCTAAAGAGTATACATATCCCACATCGAAAAAACAATGAAATTGTCTTGAATTTATTATAAAATAATATTTTGAATTACTATTGATTTGTCTAGTCCATAAAAAAATATTGATTTATGGTGTGTGATCGAAGTTGTTAGCGAAGGAAACCTATAGCTTCTTGTTTAAAGTTTGAGTTCAATTATTGTAAATGGATAATTTAATTTATATGTTATCTAATTTTATCTTGAGCATAAAATTTAATTAGAAGGTTTTTGTTTTTTGTGAAAATAAACGTTATTGCAAACTAGTTTGATTAAATTTATTGCAAAACCTCAAATCCTTATATTATTTATCACAAACTCATATGAATTGATCCTTATCCCTAGGGAGGGACATGCAGGTCCTGTTTTGACAGACACTCATTCATGTCTTTCCTTGCATTAATGCCAAAATATTATTTTCTAATTGATTTTTTTCAATATCAAATTGGTATTTACAAAGAAAATAACATCTTTTCATACTAATATGTCTATATAATTTAAAGGCACACCTTTTCTGAGTATCATGTATGTAAAATTCAAAGACAACTCTTCAGTGAAATTAACAAAATAACATTGACACATAATTAATCAATTAATTCTAAAAATAAATTAATTAACTTAAAAAAAATTCTAAAAATAATTAAGTTAATTGATTCTAAAAATAATAGTTTATATATATATATATATATATATATATATATATATATATATATATATATATATAGAGAGAGAGAGAGAGAGAGAGAGAGAGAGAGAGAGAGGTTGATTTGAAGGGAGACTTATACTATATTGCGGTTCTCCTTTCTAATCTTCCATTCAACATTCAAATCTATTAATTTAGTGTTGCTCATATTATAAGATACAATAAAACCTTTTATCCTTTTCAAAATAGGATAAAGTTCTCTTTGTTTATCTACCTAATATACAAGCTATTTTATAACAATCCATCATTTAGCTTGTAATATAGGTTTGTACCATATTTCATGCATCAAAAAAAGTATCTGATGTGAACCGGCCCAAAAACATCAGCAAGGACCTATTACATGTTTAGGGGCTTGATTCATGGTTTGAAGGTTTCACCCAAGTCATAACTGCAAGGGTCATTGAAGTATCTATGTGTAGGAGGGGTCCTGCCCGGCTTTATTTGGACCATGAAGTGAGGACAACAAAGGAGCCAAAAAAATCCTACTACAACTTGGAAATATGGGATTGATGGGCTGGATGGAAGAGAATAAATAAACCTTATGGGCTTTATTTAAGTTAGTTAGCTACAGCCCAAGCTAGAGAAATACTTCTAACTAAATCTCTTAAGAGATCTTTAGTTTGAGGATCTACTAGATTATTGCAAGATCTACATGCACAATGGTAATTATCTCATAAAAAAAATTAATTACCTTATATATCTATATCTCACGTTGATATGTCTAGATTTTCCATTATAAATCTTACTAAATGCCCTAGATAGTTGTTTGACCATCACAATGCATGTATGTATGTATGTATGTATGTATGTATGTATATAATTATTTATGACCACAACTTGATATCTAATAACATATTTCTGAATCATTTTACCTTCTTATTTGCGACTACTAGAGTTATAAACTCAAATTTCATTGCAGAGTGAGTTATACATGTTTGTTTTTTTAAAACCTAAGAAACAACACCACCTTCTAGAATAAATACTATATAAAAATTGATTTATTATTATTTGTAGTATTTATCCACTTATCATCAGTATAACCTTCAAGTACAAATGGAAGGTTATTATAAAATAATCCAAAATTTATGTTCTTTTCAAGTAACCACTCAACGATATTGTTTATACAATTAAAATGTAACTTGACTGCGATAGGATATTGTTTTTCTTTTGGAGAAATTATCATGACACTAACCCCATTACCAAATATATATATATATATATATATATATATATATATATATATATATATATATATATATATATATAATACATGGTCCATCTTTCGCTTTCATCTTATTTTTCTACCGCCAATACATTTTATAAGAAAAGTCAAAGTTTAATGGTTCATAATCCTTAATAGTATTATCAGCTAGATGATCAATAATTACACTTTCTTTTATTGATTTTCTTGTCATGTAGATGTTGTCATATTAAGCTCACAACACTTACCACCTAACTATTCTACTTGACATGTAAGGCTTCTCAGAAATATATTTTAAAGGACTACTCTCTGATATTAATCAAGTGGTGTAATATAACATGTATTGTTGAAGCCTCTTTGCATTCCATACCAAACTACAACACAACTTCTTTATCATATTGTATCAAGATTCATACTTAGTGAATTTCTTACTAAACTAATAGATGGAATGCTCCTTTCTTCTAGACTCATTGTGCTCTCCTAGCACATAATTCATAACTGATTTAATCACTATTAGATACAAAATAAGAAGTTTTCCAAGTATAGATGATACCAATAAAGGTGATTTTTGCAAATACTATTTAATTTTATCAATGGATTCTTGACAATATTCATTCCATACCATGGGATTATTCTCTCAAAGTAATCAAAAAATTGGTTCACAAATGGTTGTAAGTTATAAAATGAATTGAGTAATCTAGTTTAAGTACCCTAAAAGCTTTGATTTTTTTTTTCCAGTTTTAAGAGTTGACATAACTTGTCCAACCTTTACTTTATTAAAGTTTACTTTATGTCATTGTTATTTACCACAAAACCTAACAACTTCTTAATTATACTCCAAACAAGCATTTCGTAGGATTTAACTTCAGGTGATATGTCCTCAATCTTTCAAACAATTTTTTTTAGAGTTTGGATATGACTTTCTTCTTTTTTAGACTTGACAATGATATTTAACTCAAATGAGATTATTTTATAGCAAAATATTCCTTACATGATGATAAATGCAGTTTTGTCCTTATCCTACTCAACCATTTTAATCTGATTATACCTAGAAAAACTCTTTATAAAATAATAGGTTGAACTCTTAGTATCATTATCTATAAGCATGTCTATATAAAGAAAAGGAAAATCATCCTTAAGCTTGCTTTATTAAAATCTCTAAATTCAACATATACTCTGATCTTGTTGTCTGTTTTAGGTATGACTATAATATTGGACACCCATTGAGGGTATTTGACTACAAGAAATCCAACATCTCATTATTTCTTTACTTCTTCCTTAACCTTGATCAATATATCAAGCCTCATCGTCCTTAACCTCTGATTGATCAGTTTAAAACCTTCTATCAAAGGTAATTTATGCACCACAATCTCAATATCCAAACTAGGTATGTCAATATATGACTATACAAAAACATCAACATATTCTTGTAAAAGCGAAAACAACTCATTTCTTATACTAGCGGTGGTTAACATCCTGATTTTTAATCCCCTTTTATCACACTCAGTGCCTAGATTTATCAATTTTAGCTATTTTTGCAGGCTCCTATACATACTCAAATTGTTCCACTAGTTTTGTAAATTCTTTGATGTCTTTATTCTCACATCCTTTCTGGTCCAATACAAATATAATTTTATCAAAGTTTGGTCAATTAGTCTCAATATAGTAGGGTTGTGAGTTTATTAACGATATGCTTGTAGATATTCTGAAAAAGGAAAACGATTTGGTTATGAGTGAATAATTCTGGAAAAATATAAAGACAAAATAAAAGGCAATTGAAAGAAAATATTATGATTCAAAAGGGCAAAAGAGCTCAACAATAAAAACCTATTGGCAACATCTTTAAGATATGATAATTGGCAAGGTATATATTATTCAAACATAACAAAATAAAAAAAACATGGTTATATTATTACTTTTTGAAAACAATCAGGACTTTCTGAATCTTCTATTGTTCATCCATCAATTTCAATTATTATGTTATTAGTCTCTACCTTCGAGCAAACTAATCCATTAATATGAGTAATTAGTATCACTGATGTTTTTAATATTCACCTCTAGGCTAACTAATCCAATTTTTTAAATAATTTTTCTTCTTACAAAACTACTATCTTCCTCAATATTTCATATCATGTTCTCCCTACAAACTAAACAATGTACCATGTAAATATATTTTTATTTGTACTGGAAGTCTTACTAGTTCTTATCCATCCTTTTATTCTAAATCTTGATACCATTTTTTTACAAATTAATCATCTTCTTTTAACTTGCAAACCTATTTACCAACTATATAATTTGACTTCTTTTAAATTTCTATACATTTACTTTATCTATCAAATCCAAATATAACTTTAGCATCATATTTTGATCTCTTTCATTAACACCCCATACACATATAGAATTTAGATATCTTGTATCATATTTTATACAAATATACCATTATTATTCCTTGACATAAAAGAAAATAGTAATAAAATAATGAAATATAAACAAAACATCATTTAAAGATTCTAATAATGAAGGTGTCAAGTACCTACTTAGAGCGTGTATAAATTTGTTCCACTAATGCACTAACCAACTCCTATATTCTCCCCTATACCCATAGGATTTTCAATCATTGTAAACATATATAATCAATATAAGAACCTTATTGCAGCTCTTACATATTTTTAAGGTGTCCTTACTTTTCAAATATCATAATCATCTAAAAAATCAAATCTATCATTCACTCCGGGCATGTTAATTTATTCACATAACCATGCATTAAAATGCATCAACTAATTATGGATGTAAAAAGATCATACAAAAGATATGACAAATTATTGAAGATGTGGCCTTTACACAACAATTCATCTTCATCTTATTTATTATAAGTTGTTTTCAACCTATCATTTTCTTTAGGTGTAGATGCATTAATTTTAAACTTTGGATTTAGGATGTAAGAGATCGGTAAAACAAACAATTAATAGGAACATTATCTTGTCTTTTAAATGAACAAAAAATATTCCATCAAAATAACCCAACTTCACAAACTCTTGATTCACCATAGTCCTGGACTCCATTTTTTTTATGAAAACCTTAAATTTGTTATGTCAATAGGTATAAAAAATAGAATTTAAGGTATAAAGATTACTATCTTTAAGGTATTAATTTTCTCTATTATATTTGTTGCAGAGTTAAATAATATGCTTTCAGGATACAATAAATAATTAAATGTATAGACAACAACTTCTATAAGTTTCTTAAGAATTTCTATTAAATATAAACAAAGAGTTTGTAAAGAAAAAAAATAATGAGAGAAGAAAAATAATTTATAATTGATTTATGTCAATATCAAATTGATATTTACAAGAAAAATAAAAATAAAATTAAACCAATGTGCCTGTAAGATTTAATGGTATGTATCTTTAGAGTGTTTTTAGAGTTTAAAAATACACTTTTTTAGATTAATATATCTATAAAATTCAAAAGGAAACTTTTGAGTCAAGTTAACTAAATAACTCTGTAAGAGGAGTCATGCAATATTACTTACTTAATTAATTAACTCTAAAATAAAATAATAATTATTTATTTTGCACAATGTTAAATCCTACGTGTCAAGTATATTGGCTTTTGCTCCAAATAATTCAACCTACACTATTGTTACATAAACATTAGAAATACGGGCAATTGCAATCCTCTGTTTAGGTGTTAAAGATGGAAGAGAGAGAAGAACAAATACTAGAAACTATAGGATATGATTTACGGAGATTTTGATTTTTAATACATAGATATTTATTAAAAATTTAGGGTAATTTGGGCCCGTGTGTGTGTGGATGGGCTTTGAATAATCAATCATGATTACGTTATGGGTATGGAGACAAGTCCAACCCAATCGTAACAGAAGGCCGAAAACCACAAGTAATCCTTGGAATTCGCCATCGATCGCCAGGACCTTCTGCCGCAGAGAAATGGAGAGTGTGGCGAAATCCAAAGGGAAAATGAAGAAGAAAAGGAGTAGCGGCAAAGAAATCGTCGTCGTCACAAAATCAAAGCAAGAGAAGAAGAAAAGCGAGATCAAGACAAGCAGTAGGTCACCAAGAGAACCTGTTGTCTTATTACTCTCATCCTCCTCCAGCAGCAGCGGCGGCGGCGATTCACAGAAAGTAATAGAAATTGAGGGGGAGGATGATGAACCGAAGAGCAGAGTCAAGAATCGAAGCACGAAGAGTTCTAAAATCAAGAATGCTAATAATGCTAAAAGAAAAGTAAAAGATGGTGATTTTGACGGAGAAGGAGAAGAAGATGGGACGGCGTGTAGGTTTCCGATGGCAAGGATAAAGAGGATTATTAAGAGCGAAGATTCTGATTCGCTATTGAGCCAGGATGTCGTTTTCTTAGTAAACAAAGCCACGGTACTTTCTCTTTCATTTTGTTTTCTTTTATTAACGCAATGCTAGGGTTAAGGAGCTTAAGGGGTTTTAATTGTTTGAGAATCATGCCCCAATTGTCGTAATTAAGGCTTTGTTGTGGCATCAGGAGAAGTTTCTGGAGCAATTTAGTGACGAAGCATATGATTGTTCAGTTCAGGATCGTAAGAAGTCTCTTGCTTACAAGCACCTATGTAATCTCTCTCTTTCTTTCTCTCCATGTTGACTTCTTATTTCTACTAAGTTTGCAATTACTGCAACTTGTAACATTGCTCTGTCGGATAATTGCTTTAGACTACTTTTGATAAATTTTCATTTGATAGCTAGAAATTGAGCACTTTTCTTGTTGTGAATTTGGGATTTCTCAATATATATACACATATTTTATTTTGCTATGTCAACATTTTCAACTGTGGAATCTAGGACCCTTTATCCCACTTGATATTTCAGATTCTCCTTTTGTTTTCTTTCTCTTTTTTGGAAAGACAAAAAAACTAACTAATCTAGCTAAATTTATTGCGCCTGATGTCCCATTTTATGTCTCACTTCTTTTGAGTTGTTTGCAGCTATGACAAGCTGGTTGTTCTTATGTTTTATGCTCACTGCCAAATCAAATTACTTTCATGTTTTAAACTCAATCAGCCTTTGGAAACTATCTGATGGCTCGCATAATTACCAAGCAGGAGACAGCAGAACCACAATACAATGCTTTGCTAAATAATGCTCCCAAGTTTAATAGACATGTTTTCTTTTTGTGTTTCAGCAACAGTTGTAAGTAAAAGAAGGAGATTTGACTTCCTTTCAGGTACTTTTTACTCGTCTTCTGTCCATTCTTTCTCAGTTTTAATGGCAATCATAAGCTTTTACCTATATTGATGCTGCCGGGTATAATTTATTTTGTGCATCTAGATTTTGTTCCTGGGAAATTAAAAGCGAAGGATGCATTGGCAGACAGAAAATTGGCCATGACAGGTGAAGGTTAAGCCATGGGAATGGAGATGATAATCCTAGGAGTTTTCTTTGGTCTTGAGTTGCTTGCAGAGGCATGCTCATTTCATAGCCTTGCCTTGATGTTATCAGTTGGTAATATGATTGCATTTCTTTTTCGCACTGCTAGATATTTAGCATTTGCTTAGATTGTTTTTTCTGCGGGGAATTGATCATTAAGTTGTAGCCTGCCAAATTTAGTCTATAGAGATGACAATTTCATTTTAATTCATTTCAATGGATGTGCATTCAAATTAATTCTTTTAGTTTGTGTTTGGTTAGTGTTCTCGAACAAAAGTAATATACAAATAGAATAAAATTATGTTTAGTTTGAGACCAAGATATAAAATAAAGTTATTGTTGGAACAATTTAAAGTGTATCTTTGTCAATTTCAAAACATAAGATACAAGAGGATATGTTCTTTTTATTTTTATTGTTTTTATCTGTAATTTAACAGTATTTATTAATGAATATATATTTTCTAAATAATTAATGTTTGGGTTTGGCAAGGATATTCAAAATCTTTGTAGGTAATGAATAAGGTATAGATATTTCAAAATTGTATTTATTAAGCTTTGTTTGGCTGTCGACTTGAAACTTGATTTGAGCTGTTTTAGTTGTTCACGAGCCATTTGCCCAGCGCTCCATGGAGAACAAATTTTTTTAAAATGTAAAAAAAAATGGCAAGAATGTTTTTTTTTTATAATACTATATATTTGGCCATAATAATTACTCTAGATAATTTTTTTTCAAGCACTGTTAAAAAAATTATTTATAAGGCAATAATAATAATAATTTATTATGATGACTGTAGTCCATAATATATTAATTATTATGACTATGGTACTAATAATAATAATAACTCATAAAATAATATTAAGAATATCAATAATAATAAATTTTATTATAATTCAAACAATTATAATAATTATATTCATAATGATAATAATATTAATTTTGCTTATGTCTTTTAATTTTATCATATAATTATTTTCATATTCTTTAAATTAAATAATGTTTTTCTTATGTTGCTAATATTTTTTTTGTTTTATTTTCAATAATAATAATAATAATAATAATAATTCAAGAAATTTTTCATTTGATGTTGTATTTATTAACAATTAAGTTTTGCAATTTCTCTACATATAATGTTTCAAACCCAATATCTCAGATTAATGATCTAGAAAAATTTTGTTTCCCAATATTATCTTTAATTTTTTATTTTATTTCATTAAAATTGTATTACTTAATATCAACATTAAACAAAAAAAAAAACTTGTCTTATTTAATTTTTGTTTTGCATTTCGGTCCTTTTTTTGTTTGTATTTATATATTTGTACTCTTAGTTTTGGTTTTAAATTTTTATTGCTACTTAGATCTACATTAAATGCATCTTACGTTAAAGGACATAGTAAGTTTTGCTTTGGTGGTATTAAATGAGAGTGATACTCTTTCATGCATGTAGTAAGTTTTACTTTGGCGGTATTAAATGAGAGTGATACTCTTTCATGCATGTACAGTGAGTGTTGTGTTTTTTGTAATATATTATCTCTGTGTGTTTTAACCTGTTTTGTCTACATGTGACTTATATATTTTTAGTTTAAAGGGATTTTTATTTTTAAAAAATTAATATAATATATATATATATATATATATATATATATATATATATATATATATATATATTATTTTTAAAGATTTATTCTTGATATTATTATATTAGAAGTATGTAACACCAAGATTAAATTGATTTGAGAATAAAAAAACAATAAACAAAAAACTCTTAGTTCAGTGTTTTTTTATATTTTAATAAGTTAATATTTTCAAAATAATGCTTTAAAAATAATCGTCATCATTATTTTCAACATCTTATCAATAATAAAATGAACATATATAAAAAACTAAATAATCAAAAGTGTTTTAGGCAAACATGAAAGAAAATAATAAATTAACTTAGATTATGTTCGAGAATCTAGTAATGTGTCATAATGATAATAATACTAATTTTGCTTTTATCCTTTAATTTTGTTATACAATTATTTTATTTTAGGAGAAGACTTTACCAATTCCAAAAGTGGAGGAAACCAAACCAAATTTAAGTGGCCGTTTGGCTCCGTGGTTCACGTTGCGTTTGCGTTGAACCGCGGAGCTGAACGCTACTAATACAAAACAGAACCCCAGATTTTTTCTGTGGGTCCCACTAAATTTCAGCGTTTCGAACGTGTTTTGAAAGCATATTTTTTATGCTTTTCAAAACAAACGCAGATGAAAATAAACTGAAGTAGATGTTGAAAATAAAAGAACACTAACATCATCACGTACACGAGCTAGTTCACGCATTCCTCACCGTCGTCGTTGGCTTCCTCACCACCACCGTTGGCTTCCTCTCATTACCGTCGTCGCAGATCCCTCTCTCTCCTCCACAGCCACTACCCCTCTCTCTCTCTCCACATGCAGCCATGGCCACAGTTTCCTCTCTCTCCTCCATAACCACTGCCCCTCTCTCTCTCCACATGCAGTCACGGCAGCTCCCCCTATCTCCTTCATAGCCACGACCACAACTCCCTCTCTCTCCTCCATGGAAACTCCTTCTCTCATCCTCTCTCTAGCAACACCAGAGGCAGCAAGCCCCGTCGTCAGCAGTGGCAGCAGCTGGTGCTGCAACCTTCAAGAGCTCCTATCGGCCACCACACAGCACCATTTATGACGCCACCACTACAGGAAGAACCACCTCGTCCTCCTCTACCCGTCGGTATCGGCTGTTGACCCTCTCGTCACAGTCGGTGAACAGTAACGTGAACAGTAACATGCAACAAAACGAAAACAAAAGGCAAAACGGTGCGTCCCCCCCCCCCTTCCCCCCTTCCCCCCTTTAAAACCCAACACATTGTTTTGCGTTCTAAAAGAGTCTTAACACTTGGGTTGGGCTGCTCTCGGCCCAGCCCAAGTACGGCAGGGATGGGCCTTTTGGCCCAACTTGGCTGGGCCGACCCATTTATTTGGGTCAGGTCTAGTCCGATTTTTAAGAAAATATATAAAATTCATATTTTAAAAAAATAAAAAATTATGTAATTTACTTGAATTATTAATTATATTTTATTATTATGATAATTAAACTACAATGGTTAAAAAAAAATATGTGTGTGTTTTTTAAAGTAATTTCACAAGTTAACAGTAATATAAAAAGCATGGTAACCAAACACTCGAAATTGTTTTTCATTAAACCTCAAACTCAACCACAATTTTAACCAAACACTTCAATTTCAGTTTTGAACCGCAGCTAAAAGCGCTTTTCATGAAACTGTTTTTTTTTCAACCTCAACCACAATAGCAAAAGTTGTGCCACATAGGCTCTAAATCTGACATGTATTGTACATCATACTAGGGGCAAAAGTGCACATAAGGGTCCATAGTAAACCAGAAGCCAAAAAAATATAATCATAAAACTTTCGAAATACTTTTTATGAGAATTGCTTAAAAACAAATATAATGATTGCATGGATAGATAGTTAAAACATCAGAAAATGTATAATAAAGACAATATTCAATGGAGCAAGAAAGGGCCAATAAGAAACTGAATATCTCTTCACCAAGCATAAAAATGATAGGAGATTTAACACGTGAAGCATATTTTGTTTCAAGAGGACATGTAGGGCAAACAAATAGAAACAAGAGGTGGAGGAAGGCTACAACGGAAAAGGGAGGGTCTGTGTTTAAAAAAGAGGTAACAAAAACATGCATGTTATATTGTCATAACACTAACCTGATAAGAAAGGTGTGATGAAATCCAAAATAGTTCTAAGTTTTGAGAACCGCCAAGATACTAATGTGGACCAGCCTAGAAACACCATCAAAGATCCATTATATGTTCCAAATGGTCCAATGACTCGTTCTAAGACAAAAACAGTGAAAAAGGCATTAAATGCATTGGTTTTGATGGTTTCAACCAAGTCAGAATTACAAAGTCCATTGGAGTATCAAGAGGAGACCCTGGTATATTTTATCCATGTGCAAGAAGGGTACAATGCAATCTTATTTGGGCCATGAAGTGAAGATAACAATGAAAATAAAAGAATCCTACTACAACTTGGAAACAACATGGGTGATTACCTTTTCCTTTTGTTTCTAGAATTAAGGGACCGGATGGAAGGCTATAAATAAGCATTGAATCAACTCTATAATATTATGAGTTTTATTTTATTTTGTTAGCTACAACCCAAGGCTTGTTTGAAGTTAATTAATATTTTGTTTTCAGTTAGGATCCAAGACTTGTTTGGACAAGTTGTGGGCTTTTCAGTTTAATGTTTTGAGTGGACCTCATTTAAGTCCATAAGGGGTCCATTAGGGTTATTTTTTCAAGAACTATATAAACTCATGTAAGCTAAATTTTGGCAGCCATTGATGAATATTACTTCTGAATTTTTCAGTTTTACCTGTGAGAGTTCTTCTTGCATTCTTTAGTTCTCGAACAAACTGAATATGACTTATCAAAGATTAGCTGGCTTCATGGCATCATTCTACTCATTCCAATAGTGTTGGTGCTTTAGGGCAGATTTTCATTGTATCACACTCCTATCAGACCTATTTTGGTTTTCCGGTATCAGATCCCAGTCTTGATTGTGGGTTGCGTGATCACGAGATTTACATCAGATACAGAGTCTCAGGTCAAAAGAACTACGGAAAAAAATATGAATTGTGAACCAACACTTTCATTCCTTAAGAAAAAGCATGGAGTTTTTTTTCAAAATTTGAAAATGGAAATGTCACCCATATTAAGACTATTTAATATTAAAACACGGAGGTTTTCTAAAACAACCGAAGATGGGCAAGTCAACCAATATTAAGATCAATTTTAGAGGAAAAAAAAAGTTAAGTTTTTCTAAAAATCTTAAGATAGGCAGGTCACCTAATATTGAGATAATATTTTTAGAAAAAGCGTTGAGTTTTTCTTGAACTTTGGTACCGAAAAAATCTTAAAATAGGCACGCCATGCGCCGCACCGAGAGGAAGAGAACATGGTGGAGAATAATTCTAAATGTCGGCTGAGTATTTTGACACGCCATAAACCACCGCATACGCCGTCCTAAAACAACGTGAGCGCGGAAACGGACGGCACGTCCAGCGACGCGCCAACACTACCGAGGCATAAAATATAATTAAAAAAGGTAAATTATCGCAACACCCCTACAACCAACTCTTGGATTTTATCTTATATTGGGATACTTACGTATTTGACCTTTTTTTTAAAAATGTGCGATGACCCAACTGACAACGGAGGTTACTGCTCAGTTTTGTCTTATATAAGGGTATTTTGGTATCTAGCCATTTAAAAGAAAAGTGCAATAACCCTTATGCCCCTGACAGTAATTGTGCATTTTTATCTTATATATGGGTATTATGGTTATTTTACTGTGCACAAAAAGATAATAAAAAATACACCGGATCTAAGGCTAAAAACACAGTAAACAAAATGGTAAAATAGTAATTTCAATACCTTTAAAATTAGATGAACACTGAAAATTCACTATTGATTATTGTTTAAATTACCGATATGTTTTAGCTTTTGTAGTGATGGTAATGTGAGTGATACAGCATGCAATGGTTCCTGTCTGACTCGGACAATCTCCATCTAAATTCATTCATGCATCATAAAGTTTTGCCTGCACACCCACTTGAAATATCCTCCTAGTTTTCCTGATTTCACACCCTAACTACAACAACAAGATTCTAGCTAGTGTTATATCTGTCTCACCAGTTCATACCTTTCCCGTAAAGATGATTGAGAAAATATAGTCACTGTGTTTGTGTAATCCTACATTGCACCTAACCTGATCCTCTGATCTTCACCATTCCACTATATAAACCCTAGCTGTCCTCGTAATCATATCACCACACCAGACGCTTCTGCAAGTACACCTCCATTTTAAGAGTAGAGGCCGCCACTGCAGCAAAACAGAGAAGATGAGGCCACAATCTTTCATCTCAGTGTTGTCTCTTATCCTTTTCTTCCTCCATTGTACTAAAACGTTATGCCAGTCACCGGCCGCAGCCCCGGCTATGGCGCCTCCTACGACACCAGTGAAGGCACCACCTGCAGACTCTTCACAGGCACCATCTGCGCAGGTAGCTACTTCACCCGGCCCCGTCGATATCAATAAAATCCTGCAAAAGGCCGGGCACTTCACAGTCTTCGCCCGCCTGATGCAAGCTACAACGGAAGACACCGAGTTAAACAAGGAGCTGAACAACACAAACAATGGAATAACAATCCTGGCACCAACTGACAGCGCATTTTCGAGCCTCAAAGCAGGCTTTCTCAACTCTTTAAGCGATGAAGACAAGACTGAGTTGGTGAAGTTTCACGTATTACCTGCGTTCATATCAACTTCCCAGTTTCAGACAGTGAGTAACCCTGTCAGGACACAGGCAGGGACAGGTCCCAGGGTGACATTAAATGTCACCACCACCGGGAATTTCGTGAATATAAGTTCAGGGCTGACAAACACAAGCATATCAGGCACTGTATACACCGACAGCCAGCTTGCTATCTATCAGATTGATAAGGTACTCTATCCGTTGGACATATTCACTCCCAAGCCTCCAGCTCCGGCTCCCGAACCGGCACTGGGAAAGCCTGGGAAAGCAGCACCCGGTGTGGAAAGTCCCACTGCTCCGAAGGATATTTCTGCTGCTCCAACGCAACTATTTCTGCATGACAATGCGTTGCTTCTTGCGGTCAGCTGTGCGTTTGCTGCAGTAATATATTCATGAGTTATGTGAGCCGGGGCCTGAGCTGGGTGGCGTATATTTCTGGTCCCTTTTCCATGTTTTTTTAAATTTGCTATGATTTTGTGGAGTTTGCGATGCATGGTACTGGTGATTAAGATGGATGGAGATCAGTACTGTTTTCAATAATTGACATTTTCCTGTCATTCCCATTGATTTTGTATCGTTCAAGTTTGTGATTAATTACTCAAGAATGAGTTTTGTGTCTTTAATTTGCCCCAAAATTCTACCGTTTTCCTTAATTTTACAATATATATGCTGCTTGATAGATATCTTCTATCTAGTTTCTATTCCTTTAATTCCGTCTCTCATTCTAGAAGCGATTGCAAACAAATGATCAAAAGATTTATAATTTGGGAGAATTTGCTATAATTCTATATCTATTCAACAACTACTACAAAAGATGAAAAAATGATTGAATTTGGGTTTTCTTCGGAGGGAGAATTTGGGTTTCTCTATTATTCTGGCCGCCCTGCTCTCTTTTATTCTTTCCTGTTTTTTTTATAGCCTAGAAAACTTTAGTCCCTACTTTACAAAATAGTCTTCTCTTATGTATATATTTTTACATTTAAATACTTCAATGAATATTTTCTTAAAAAAAAATAGTCTTGCATGAAATTTTCAATATTTGACTTAAAGAAGATAAATTACCGAAATAAAAACTTGGATGATGGTTCAGATGCTTTGAGACATAATTTGGACTTATTTCTTCATAAAACCTGTCTGCTAGCAGAATTCATATATTATCTTAGAAAACTCATATTTATCTCATATGAGATCTTTTTGTGCTTAAATTAGGTGATATTATATTTAATTGAGTCATGAATCCAAAGCAATTGAGTTTACATCAAATAGATGTTTGTAGCTCAAGATATTTAAGTTGTAATGGTCGAAGGTTAGCACTCACAAAATACTTGATTTGACTTTGAAAGTTGTGATTTCCATGCTTTTTCTTTATTTTTCTTTCCATGTATTTCCTAGAAGTTACGGATGTCAAATTTCTAATATCACTGGAATCACTTCATTTTGACCTCTATAACTCAAGCTATGCATAAAACATCGACTGAAGATCAAACCTATTAATTAACTTCAATTTAATTTCTTTTTTTAATCTTTCATCCAAAAATACCTTCAAAATATAAAACAACAAATTTCAAGGTATTTTATATATAAAACATCAGTAAAATACTAGGTAAATATAGATAAGACGATCGAGTAATGCGGTTGTATCAACCTCACAACCCGATCTTCTTGCCTCACCTAGATTTAAAATTAAATGGTGTGTAAGTTCTATTTGATTTGTCCCTAGGCACCTCATCAACTAGAAGTTTAAAAGTAAATCAAAATGATTTTTTTTTTAATATTATGATAATGATATATTATATTAACTTGAGCTTTGCTGCCTAACCCACAAAATTAACAATCTAGATTACGGATTTTAATGAGTTTAAAAACTTTATTTTTAAAAATGTTTTATACTTATTATACAATAGCAAGAATAAATATTTGTAAAACCAAGCATAAACCAAATAATATGATGTTTTTTTAGATTGCGATCACTTAAAACAAACTAAAATAGTTTATAAAAATAAGATAAAATTAAACATACTGGAATAATTTAAAAAAATACAGATCAATGAATATTGAAGAATATAAATAGTGAAGCTGGTAAGAAATAGCGAAGAAATAAAACGAAGCAACGTAATAATAAGAAATAAAACTAAGATAATTATAAAATAGCCAAGAAATAAAGTGTACGGTAATATTTTAGTTATAAAAATGAATTGTTTGAACTTTCAAAAAGAATATCAACGTTACATAAAAGATTTTTTTACAAAAGGCATTGTAGAGCTAATACTTTTTACAGTTGTGATTACAACAACTAGCAGCCCAACCTTTACCAAACGGGTTCATGGTAGCTACGCTGCAGCTGCTTTTTCGCAGGCTTGCCCCCATTTCTCTCCCCTCCTTAACACATGATCACGGAACCAATTCTCTTTTTTTAGAAAAACAATATTATTAAATCAATCAATTTGAATTTATGGAATTGATTATCGGTGCTCTTCTTCTTTTTTTTTTTTTTGAAAATAATATAAATTATATTTTAACATTTTACTTATTAATTTAAGTGTTTTTAGATGAGATGATTTCTTAACATAGTATTAGAGTCTTATTAACCTAACAGTTATGAGATTGATTTACATCACCCTTATTATTTGATAAAAATCAAACACAAAGTAGTGTAGATATATATACAAATTTCAAGCTTTAAGAACTTTTATTTAAAAAAATATATTAAAAAATAATATAAATTATATTCTAAAATTTAAAATTTAAGAACATGATGTTCTGATGACATGATAACTAACAAACACAACAGTAGCAGCTGCAGCAAAGAAGCAGAGAGCCCACCCGGCCCATGAGAATTTGCACATTGGGATTTGATTTGGAGTACTGGAAAACGAAAAGTATGAGAATTAACAAACTAGGGTATGTGAAAGTGAGAGTGGGTGAAAAATATAGACTATCTGTTTGATGAAGACAGGCAGATCTCAGCTCTAAAATTATCATCACGGTTTTGCTGCCATCGCAAGCAAACTGGTTGCTGAAACAGTGAAGTTAATCTTCACCTTTCAAAGTGAATGGATAAAATGTATTACTAGCAGCAGGAGTTTTAGCAATTGGATGCCCTCCTCCACCTTTTCCTGACTAAGATAACCTACTCTCCTGTAACTAAAATTGCACCACAACACCTTGAAGAAACAAATCAAAACGCTTGAAGAAACAAAATTTTACCGACTCTTATATTTTTATTCTGTGCAATACAGGCCACACGTCTGCCCACGAATGCAACCATATGTCTTATTATTCTGTCTCCTCTTCCTCCATAATTGATCGGATTACCCTACACCAAGTGCAATCAAGTAATGATCTATTGGGGATGTCAAGTGAGCTATTATAAGAAGAGGTAGGGCAAAAAGACTTAAAGAAGTAATGAATGGGCTGGTTAAAAGCACATGGAGTAAGATGGATTTAGAAGGACAAATGACACCTATAAAGCTTAAAAGGGTAGCTTTTAGTTCATCTAATCCAAGTTCAAGGAGGGTCCATTCAAGTTCTGAAAATAACTGATGTGTTAGGCCCTATAACAACCTTGATTTGAGCTTAATTTTCCTAATATGACATAGAGTTCAAACCTAGATTATTTTCTAAAGAATGAAGGATTTTTATGTGGCTACAACTTAAATTTTTATTTATAATCTATATTTTGTGTTTTGGGGTTAATAAACATCAATTGGATTTAAATACTTAGGGATTTAGGTCTGATTGTAAGTGGGCTTTATACAAGTTCATATCTTTAGGTATTCTAGGGTTTGGTTTAGGTTAAAAACACATTTGTTACCTAAGTTTCAGATCATGTTTTCTTATGTTTAATGACATTAAGATTATAGTAACAACTTTTTGTGCTTGTGATGTGAGAATTTTATCTTCCTTGGTTCTCTAAATAACTGAAAACGACTTATCAAGGTTCAACTGATTTTGTGGCGCTAGTCCATACTACTCGTTCGCATATTGTTATTTGTTGGGCGAGGGTTTGAATCTAGTAGTGTTGGTGCGTAGATACAAGTTATCTTTGTGTCATACTTCTATCAAACCTTATTTACTTTGCTTTCCAGGAATTAGTGTATTTGCGTGTGAATTGCTTGACCGCATGATCAAGAGGTTTGCATCAATAGTTTCTCCTGAACATTTTGTCAATCACCGAAGTCACCAATAGTGACTCGGACAAAGGCACCTAATAAGATCCAATTTTAGAGTTTAATGTAAAATCTTATAATATCAAGTTGTACTTTATTGAGCATATCTTCATATCTAACCGTTGGATACAATACCAAACGATTCTATAGCTATGGTTTAATGTGGATATGAAATTCCATATCAATCGGAGTTCATTCAAGAAGGCCTTACCATATCGATTATAACCTACAAATTTTATTGTTCAATTCTTTTGGGGCAATAAAGAAAGCATATTTGGATCGTATGTTGGGCCTTATTTTGTTCGTATTAATGAATATGAGTTTGGGTCACATGGGGTTAAAGTTTGCTTAGGTTAATTAAGATTTTTAGATCAAATCAGATTTCTTAGTTAATTTAAGACTTCTTAGGGATAACAAATTTGACTTCTTAGGGATAACAAATATGATACTAGCATATCTAGGATATTAATTTTGAATATTTTTATTTTTATTTTTTTATTAGTTTTTGGATTATTATTTCATATTTGGGTCAATTTTGTAAGTGTACTCAAATCATCTCACATATGGGGATCCATTAGGGTTATTTGAAACATTATATAAGTTAATTGTATGTTGCAAACCAAGCAATCATAGATTAATAAAATAAACTTGTGTTTTGCGTGATGCAACACGTTTTCTTTGTTTAAACTAAGATCAAATCTGACTTATCAAGGTATAACTGACCTTGTGACGTTATTCGATTCAATTCCAATAGTATTTGTGTCTTATGATATATTTTCATTGTGTTACACTTCTCAAACTTGATTTTCAGTTTTTTTAGAAGAGTATTGATGTTCGCATCAGCATGAATGCCGCAGCAACCCCAGCTGGCCCTACAGATACTATCCAAATCCTCTTAAAAGCTGGCCGCTTCTATCCTTTGTCCGCCCGATGAAAGCTACCCGTGTGAATACCCAGTTATTTTCTCAGCTCAACCGATGGTATAACCATGTGTGCGCCAAACGATAATGCATTTCCAAGCCTAGTTTCTGGTGCCGTAGGCTCCTTAAACGACATAGAAAAACTCGAGTCCGTGCAATCTCACATACTGCCGAGATTTCTTTTAACTTCAGATTTCCAGACTCCGTAAGAACTCTGGCAGGATCAGATAGTAAGTTCCCACTTACTATAACCACCGGTGACAAACAATTCAGTGAAAATATTGGATCCATAAACATTTTTAAGTGGGGGGATAAGGTCTCCAAAGATTTTTATAATACTCCTTGCATAGTAAATATGTAGACATTGCATTATTACTTTTATAATTTAGACATAAATTTATTCAAGCTTTTAATTCTGCCTTTAATGTCTTTTCTTTTCTTTTTACTTTTTCCTTCTGTCCCTCTCTCGCTCTCTCTATCCTGAACGTCTGATATAAATAAATTTTAATAATTGACCTCAATCAACTAAATTGGCACCCCCATCCATCATAAATTTCTGATTCCAGCGAAAAATGGTGATACTTAGTAGATTCCCTTTTATTCATGGCTCATCTGGGTTCAGGCAAGAAATGCTTGTTGCTAGCAACTTACCATTTTCTCCGGCGGGTGGGTGGGGGGTGAGACACAGAACTGCCAGCATTTACCGACCTCTGCAATTCTCTTGGCAGGAAGCTACCAGTAATTATTGTTGGACTCAACAGTGCTACTGATAAATTTTTCCATTTGAATGAATGAATAATAATAAATCCTAAATATAGCTGGTTGCATCAGGCTGAACATTTTATCTTCTACGATTTTATTTTATTTTCTTGTGCTGCCACTCCGATATATACATACAGCAATTGATTTCTCAAATTTAAATTCGTCCGCAGTAGCCGCCAGGACCAGAAACACCTCTCTAACTGGATGTTCCTCGATTAATTTTCTTTAAAAAAAAAAAAAAGCCAAATCTAGCTGGATGCCTGGCTGGCTAATAACCTCTCTAACATGATCGATTAAATCAATTGCCAAAAACAATTAATCAACAAAATCAAGCCCATAAGAAAATACTTTAAAAGCACCCAATAATATCCAGAGCAAAAGAAACAAAATTATCCGCAACTTTTTTTTGTCATGATTATTTACAGAAATATCAAAAAAAAAAAAAAGGAACAAGGCATTCAACTTCCGAGTCAAAGATCCGAAATAGAAGCAATCCTTTTATTTTTCGGGTTGTACGCTCAGGGACTAACCTTGCTGCGATAAAGCTTGCCAAAGACATGGAGAGCAGTGACAAAGCCAATGAAGCAGAGACTGATCACCAGAACTATTGTGGGTGAGATCTTCAAGCCCGGCGCATCATCGGTGTAGAATCGAAGTATGTTGCCGCTAGGGCCTCCGGTTACGCTACCGCCACCACCGCCGGAGGAGGATCCGGAGGATACGACGCGGCGGCGACGCATCCCAGCAGTGGCGGCAGCGGAGCCGCGAGGAGCCGTGACTCCAGCACGGGAAGATGAAGAAGAGGAGGTGGTTTGCGATTGAGAAGCACCTCTCGCCATCGTTGAAGATAATTAAAGAAGAAGAGAGAATGAAAATTGAAAATGGCAAGTGTGGTAGGAGTGTGAAATGAATATATTAGAAATTGAAGGGGAGTTGGTTGGAGATATTGTTTTTTTGGTGGGTGTTACCTGGACTGGACGCGCGGATCTGGTACGCTCAAGCGGTTATAAATACTTGCTCAATGTTGACGTTTTGAAACTTTGACTATTTAATAATTAGTTAGTGTATAGTTCTTCCGAGTTCTTTTTATTTTAAAATAATATACACCTACTTGAAAAATAGGTTTATTTTTATGTTTCCTTTAATAAAATTCTTTTTTTATTTTTTTATCTCAAAAAAACTAATTAAACATAATAATTAAAATGAAACTCCACTATACAAAAACCAAAAATCACCCATGTGTTTTTAAATTTGTAAACAAATTCTTGTATAAAAAAGATTTGCCTAGAGTTAATTTTGAATTTATAAAATTTATTCAGCTTAACTCAGTTAGACTAAATAAATAAAAAACCCATCAGTATTCAACCATTGAAAGTTTGAACAATATTAACAAATAAGATTTACAAAATGCTAAAACAATTTGAAAACACTTAGCCATTCAAGTTTCTAGAAGTATTTAAGAAATAATAAATAATTTAATTACTTTGAGAAAATTAAAATTTTCAAAAATCTTAGTAAGATGAACAAAATCCGACAATGCTAAGAAATATTTTAAAAATAATTAAGAATGATTCCAATATAAACTTTGATTTTTTTAAAAAAAAAATCTTGATGAAATAAAAAAAAATCCAAAATTGATCTATAATAATATTTTTTTCTTTTCTTGAGATTTCAAATTATTTTCATAAGAAAATAATTCTTAATAATCTTTGACATTTGATAGTTAAATTAGAATTAATTTTGTTTAGGTTGAATGGATGAAACTAAACCATTACCTATATAGCGTTGCGAGTTCCATCAAAAAAATTTAATATAAAAATAATTATCCAAATGTTAATAATATTTTTTCTAATTAAAAAAACTTTCAATCACAAACTCAAAATATGATGTACTTTAAATGTTAATATCATGATATAATGGATGGATTGTTTTTCAATATTGAGACTGCAATATATTGGACTGATTAGGTTAATCTTTCAAATCTACAACTTAGATCACAAGACCATGATAATCCTATAAAAATTTAATCAATAAAAATTATAAACAAAAATTCCTAATCAACCCAGTATTAAAAGAAAAAATTGAAGAAAAAAATTAAAAAATTGAGTCAACCTGAGTTAATCTATCAAATCAAAACTTTTGATCATGAGATTGGAATAATTCTATAGACAACAAATAAAATATATAAAGTCTTATTTCCAACTAGTTCAATATTAAAGAAAGACTTAAAAAAATAAAAACTAAGTCAATTAAGGTTAACTTGTTAAACCTCCAACGTGATTTATGAAACAGGGATAACTTTATAAAATATTATGAAGCTCTATTTTTAATAGATCTAATGTTGAAGGTTGAAATAATATGAGAAAAAATAAAAATATAATATTACGATAACTCCATAAAAAGAGAATTAAAAAAAAAACATCGCAAAGCTCAATTCCTAAACATAAAAAATGAAACTGAGAAAAAATAAATAAAAAAAGGATTGAGTTATTAAAGTGTGAAAGTGGAAAAAAAAACATTCAATTAAAAAATAATCCAAAAATAATAATAGAGTCAACTTATGTTAACTTTTCAAACTCACAACCTGAGTTATGAAATCTAGATAATTCTATGAAAAACAAATTATAAAAAAAAATTACAAAACTCAATTAAAAATGATAAAAAAAAATTAAATAGAGTCAACTCCAATCAATTTATCAAAGTTCTAGCTCATGTCATGAGATCGGGACCAACCTCATAGAAAGCAAAAAAAAATGAAATCAATTTTCAACTAATTCAATATTTAATGATAAAATCTAAAAAGAAAAAAAAGCAGTTAAAAAAACAATCAAAATACTCAAGTTAACTTGGGTTAACATGTTGAACATGTAACTTGGATAATGAGGTTGGAATACATTTATTGAAGGCAAATAAAAGAAAATATAAAGTCACACATCCAACAAATCTAGTATTATAGGTAAAAAACCGAAATTCATGAAACTGATATATAATTCAATAGAAATAAAAAAAAATACAAAGTAAAATTCTAAAAACAACCTAATATTAAAGAATAAAAAATTATTTATTGAAGGTTTCCTAAAAAAGCAAACAAAAACATCAAACACTATTATAATAAATAGTATTTTATTAATGAAGTTAGTCTACTAAAACAAATAAAATGAACACTTAAGGATTTTATGCATCAACTCTACATTATAATTTATTGACATTTTAATTCAACTATTAATACTCTCAGATAAAAAGTTTAACATTTTACTATTTATCCAGGCAATCACTAGTCCATAGAATTCTCTTAAACCCTAACTACTAAATATTAAGGCATAATTAGTTTTTTTTTTTTTTTTAACCATAGAATTCTTGAACTCTAAAGTTATAGTTCTAAAAATTATAAAGGAATAGAAAAACCCTATTATATTTTATATATAAAATATCCAAATAATAATTTGATGTTAAAACAACACCAAAATTGTTCAATTAAAGCCTAAAACCAACATAAACAAGAAACTTAAGTCAACTAGATAACAAATAATTAAACAACAAAACTAAATAGGAAAAATAATTAAAATAGGAAAAACAATAACTCATGGGCATGGTCTAATGATTGAATTTTATATTATCATTGTTTATGTTAGGTTTCATGACTCATGTGTTTCGACTTCTTCATGGATTTTGTCTTAGACTTGACTTTGTCTATTTGGCCTATAAATGTGTTTGCAATAAGTTCCATTTTATTCCCTTTTAATTTTTGAAAGACTTAACCTTGAGTCAACTCCAAGCTCTAGATATAAAGGTTGACCATCGTAAAAACAATAAACATCTCAAACATTAAAAAATCTAGAAATACTCATATTATTTGGTAGATCAATAACAACAACATTGTCATTAATCTTATTTATGATGGTGTGAGGATCATATTTCATCCATTACAACTTATCATAAAACTGTATTGTAAATCGCTCTTTGATTAGGAATATCATTACGTTATTCGAACACTTGGCACAAAGGTGTTTATTATCAAACTCATTGCATTTCCTCATCGTATTTGGCATTAGCCTTCTACAATACTTGTTTATTAGGTTTGATAAAAGTGTGACACAAAAATAACTTGTATCTAGGCATCAACACTATTGGATTCGAACTCCCGCCCAACGAATAGGAATTTGCGAACAAGAAGTATGAATTGACGCCACAAAGTCAATTGAACTTCGATAAGTTATTTTTAGTCATTTAGAGAACCAAGAAAGAGAAAATTTTCACCCTCACAGGCACATAAAGTTGCAATTGTAATCTGAATATCATTAAGCATAAACATGATTTAAAACTTAGGTGACATACATGTTTTTAACCTAAGCTAAACCTAGAGTACCCAAAGATATGGACTTGTATAAAGCTCACTTACAATCATACTCAAATCCCTAAGTATCTAAACATAATTGATGTTTATTAACTCTAAAGCAAAAAATATGAATTTAAAATAAAAAAAATATATTGTTGCCACATAAAAATAAGACAAAGAAATCTGATTTGGCCTTCAATGTTGTTGCGTTTTAGGTTTCCTTCTTATAATAGAAGAATCATTAAATAACACCCTAACATAAAAAACAAATTTGGCTTCTCATTATTTTTTTTTTTTATGTAGACTATGAAACTTCTTATTTTGAATGTTAAAAATCATCACTTCTTTTGAAAGTAATCTCAAAGAATTTTCTTGCTTCCTTAGAAAAATAGTATTGATGTGAACCTCTTGATCACATCCCAACGAACATGATACTTCCTCAAGAAAATAAAAAATCAAGTTTAAGAAATGTGACATAATAGAAATCTATCATAAAGAACCAACATTATTGGAAGTCAATTGAATGACACCACAAGGTCAGTTATACCTTGATAAGTCATATTTGATCTTTGTCCTGACAAAGAAAACATGTTGTATCACACAAAACACAAGTTTATTTTATTAATCCATGACTGCCAGGTTTGCAAAAATAAAACAGATAATCACACCCTATTATAAAATAGCAATATCAAAGTCTTAATATCTAAAACTATTGTTGCGGTTACTGTCAAAACAATGAAAATCATCAAATTATCCCGAGAGAAAAAAACTTAAAAACATTAACAAAAGAGTAAGTGAGAAAAATAACTAAAATTCTTCTTCTTCTTCTTCTTCTTCTTATTATTATTATTATTATGTTAATAATGAAAAAAGCACCAAAAATAAATGAAAGATTAAAAAAAATCCAAGTAACTTTAACAAAAGATTAAACAAAAATAAAAACTTATGGGGTAAAAAAAATTTATTTGACATGAAAATATAAAAAACAAATCAATAAAAAAATAAAAGAAGGAGCAAATAAAAAAATCAAATAAATGATAAAACAAAAATAAATATTATTAACTGAAAAAAAAGTATTTGACTTGAAAATTAAAAAAATTGACCGCACTACGTTGCGGGCTGAGTAAACAATTTTTATAATTGTCGGGATTAAAGAAATTAATAGGATTTGTTGGTAAAAAATTAAAATATAATATTTATATATGCAAAATTTAATATAATAAAACAAATCTTCACACCCTATTATAAAAACAGCAACATCGAAGTGTCAACATCTAAAATTATCATTGTTATTATTGTCAAAATAATAAAAATTATCAAATTATCCCAAGAGAAAAAAAACTAAAAAACATCAACAAAATAGTAAGTAAGAAAAATAATTGAAAATATTATTATTATTATTATTATTATTATTATTATTATTATTATTATTATTATTATTATGTTAATAATGAAAAAATAAATAAATGAAAGACCAAAAAAATCCTAATAACTTTAACAAAAGATTAAAAAAAAAATTATGAGGTAAAAAAAATTGATTTGACTTGAAAATAATAAAAAAAAACAATATAAAAAAAGAAAGAACAAATAAAATAAATGATAAAACTAAAATAAAAATTATTAACTGGAAAAAAAGCATTTGACTTGAAAATTAAAAAAATGGACCACACTACATTGCGGTCTAAGTAAATAATTTTTATAATTGTTGGGATTAAAGAAATTAATAGGATTTGCTGATGCAAAATTCAAATAAAATATTTATATATGCCAAATTTAATATAATAAAACAGATCACCACATCTTATTATAAAAATAGCAATATCAAAGTTTTAACATCTAAAATTATCATTGTCAATACTGTCAAAACAACAAAAATTATCAAATTATCCTGAGAGAAAAAAACTGAAAAACATTCACAAAATAGTAAGCAAGAAAAATAACTGAAATTATTATTATTATTATTATTATTATTATTATTATTATTATTATTATTATTATTATTATTGTGTTAATAATGAAAAAAATAAAATAAATGAAAGGCTAAAAAAATCCCAATAACTTTAACAAAAGATCAAACAAAAAAAAAATTATCAGGTAAAAAAAATTCATCTAACTTGAAAAAAATAATAAAAAACCAATAAAAAACTAAAAGAAAGACCAAAGGGAGAGAGAAAAAACAGAAATATCATTTTTCAAATGATCATAGATACAAAATAAAATTTAAGAGCTATTTTTTGTTCAAAAAAATATAACCTCAACAAATAAGAAAACAACAAAAAATAAAAATCAAAGCTAAGAGCACACCTATATATACATGGACAAAAGTAGGGATTATTCCAGGAATATAAAAAAATAAAGGGATAAAAATCAAAAATTAAAAGTATAAGGGTCGAGATAAAAATCAAATGTACAGGGATCAAAAGAAAAAATTAAAAGTATAAGGACCGAAATGAAAATCAAATATATTATCAATTTTAATCAAATGGCAAAATTGAACAAATCGAAACTTGTGTACCGAATTTATTGAGCTATTTAAAGCCAATCCGAAAATTAAAAGTAGGAGGACCGAAGTGAAACTTTAACATTTAATTAATTTCAATCAGGAGGACCCAATCGAACTAAATCAAAACTTATATAACAGAAATCAGGACCATACACAAAATTGAAAGTTAAGGGACCGAAGTGTAAAAGGCAAAACAACGAGGGCCTCTCCTGCACTTTTACGTGCAAGAGAGAGAGAGAGAAACGGGTCCAGCTACTTTCACCGTCCACCGCCGCGTCAATGACCATCTTTCGCCAAAACACGCCGCACCGGGAGGAAGATAACGTGGAGGAGCCTCGAAGGAGACGCCAGTAGCCCATTTCCGGTCACCGTATGACGCCACACGCGCCACCTAAACAGGGCGTGAGGCGAAATACCGTCGGTCGCTTGCTCCGCAAGCACCGACAGTATACCAAAAGAAATAAAAAAAATGTGGTCAATTATCGGTCCGCCTTTGTGCCCAAGTCATCAATTTTGTCTTATTAGGGGCTATATCTGTCTTTAGCCAATTTCAAAAAATAATTAAAAAATCAGAAGTGCGGCGGACCGGACCGGGTCGGACCAAAATGCGCAATTACCGTGAAGCTCCTCAGCCCAGGCGGCGTTTTTTGTCGTTTTCGGGGGTAAATTCGTTAATACTTTGTTCATTCACGGAAAAAACAAAAAAAGGCGCCTGTACGCGCGCGAAGCACGGAGGACAGATATCCACTCCACAATGCGAATGAGTCTGGTGCTACAGTGCTTTCCTGATGTCTTTTAGTATATTGTATATTAATTAAACCAAACTTTGGCCAAACCATTTGAAAACCAAAAGTCAAAGGCTAGCTTTCTTGGTCTTATAAAAAGCAATATAATGTTTTGTTTTGCCAAAAAGAAATTAATAAAATTAATGGACTGTTGAATGATTTATTATATTGTATATGGATTTAAAACTTATAGCTACCAAACTCATTATTATTTGGAATTTGAAAAAGAAAAAACATGAACGAGTATGTAAATCGATCAATATTCCAAAAATGAATAGGTCCTAATTTTATTTTATTTTTTATAAATGGATGTCCTGCATCAATTTACATAATGTAAAATCTCCAACAAATTACAAGAAACTCGATGGATCGTTTGTATATACTTGCACTCACACTTCTGCTTGTCCCAAATGAGTAATTATATACCTGTTCTTCTATCAAATGAAAATTCCTTTCTCACAATATCAATCTCGTGGTGGATTGTAGGCGGTGGTGGAGGTTCTGTTGCGGCCACTTGATCGTGATTTAAAGACGTTTCCATGCCGTGATCGTGATTTAAAGAAGCTAATTCAAGCTGTTTCTGGCGGCGGTGTGACGATGAGCCCTCGACGGCGTGATGAGAGGGTGAGGGAGACTCTGCCTCCCAATGTTCACCACCAACATTAGATCTTCTTGGAGAAGTATAGAGACTGTCCATTTCACCGCGATAGTGGCGCAAGAGGTGAACGGGGGACGCGTGGTGAGACGGTGTGGTGGGCCGGCTAGACAGAGGGGTCCAACTCACAGACCCATTCTTTTGTTTGATGTTCTTCTTAGCTGTGTTGTGCCAATTTCGGAGTGCTGTTGCTACTCTTTCATTGAAGATGGTTGGTTTCATAGATGAGCCCATCTGTTCATTTGAAATCAAAAGCAAACTTGTTAATATCGTTTGAAATCCAAAGCAAATATCGTTTTGGTCGGTGATTTGATTTTTTCAATTGGAATATAATGTTTTGGTTTTGATGGGTTTTTTAGGGCTGCTCTGTTTATGTGTGTGTATATATGTATAATTAAAAAAAAATAGTTCAAATCCAAAAATAAAATTATTTAGAATTGTGCAATTTAATCTAAAAAAGACATAATAAAATGATTTTTTTAAACAAAATTATGAACATGTATAATATTACGAGAATATCATCATCAATCTCGCAAGGTCATTACATTCTCTAATTGCTCTGAAATTTTAACATAATATATATAAATATATCAAGAGACTCCCCATAAATTTTTATCTTAATCTAACGGTTGGATTAAAAGATATGATTGATATTGTAAAATTATTCATTATTTAAAAAAAAATATTATTTGGCCGAAACGGAACGGGCGAAACGAAACCGGTACATTTCAGCCAGTATTTGACTGAAAAATCCAGAACGGACTAGAATTTAAATTGAGATAAAAACGACGCTATTTTATCCCATTTTTTAACTGGTATAAAATGTTTTGGTCGTTTCAGCAGAAGAGGAGGGCAAAATTGAAAACTATAATAAAAAATGGATCAGTGGAGTTATGATAATTTTATATTTTATTCCCAGCACTACGTACACATAGCAAATATATGACATCATAAAGTATAAGGTTTAATAGTAATTCACGTACCTGTGTTACGAGGGCATAGAGAGGGAGGGTGACATAGCTGCAAAGTATTTGTATGAGGACCCTGAGGATTCACAACCATCGATCGGTGATTATCATCTGCTGATTGAATTTCTAATATTAATTAGTTTAAGGAAATTAGCAAGTCTTACTAACCCCATCGAAATTCTAATGACTATGTCTTCCACGTGCTCATGAAAGCAAGATTTGATACCAAATTCATACTGCAGGAGAGAGAGAGGGAGCGAGAGCTTCGTTAAATATGTCATTCAAGATTTAATTAATAAAGAGCACTATAAACTCTTAAAATTATAGCATTACTCTATCCAAAATTATCATCAATCAGACTTACCCAAGACCACGCAAAGAACGCAAGCTGGAAGGCATTCTGCGTCGGTGGAAATAAAATAAGATAAAAGGATGTCAGTATCATCAAATTGTGATCATGTAACTAGCCAAGCTTGTCAATATTATTTCGTTCTAGTTGAAATAACCGGAATATTCTATACCATTAAAAAACTCGAGATAAAACGATGTTATTTTCATTTCAGTTTTAATTCCGGCCCGTTCCGGAAATACCATCTAAATATCAGCCAGAACGTCTCAGTATCGTTCCGGGTGTGCCGTTTCGGCCTTAAATCCTCTTTATTTTGATTAACTTGTGGTTGTATTTCTAATTTTGAGATTATATTTGTTTGACTTTGTATTTGTATTGTATAATTTAAAGTTAATTTATCTTAAATTTTAATTATGCTTGTTAAATTAATATTTTAATTTTTTTTCATATATATATATAATTAATTATATATGAATAGTACTACTTCAAAACGACACGCCGAAACGCTTTGAAACCGAAACGTTCTGTACCAATAGAAAAAACGGAACAGCGACCGGAACAGTATTACCAACCTAGATATAGACATGATTTTTATACGACTCTGTCCATATATATGTATGTTATGTTTATTAATAGATAGAATCAATCCACATCTCTTTTCGCCTAATTTTTTTGGTGGATTATTCAGTCGGATTAAATCAGGTTATGCATAGGATGCTTTAGGCAGTAAAGAGAGCTTATTTAGTGTGTATTTTTAATCTGACTTGGTTCATATTAATAATTATGGATTATGATCATATGCAGTCTAAAATTTGCTTGAATTAATTAAGATGTTATGATCAAATTAGATCTCATAGCTTATTTGATACTTCATAAAGGTTTCAAATCTAGTTCTACCATATTTAGGATATTGATTTTAGATTTTTATTATTTTCTTCTTAGTTTTTGATTTTTTTATTACTAATTTAGATCAATTTTATAAATGGAATCAAATCAACCCACATATAAGAATCCATTAGAGCTATTTTAAACATTACATAAGTGTTTTGTATGTTGCAAAGCTAGCAATTTAGATTTATAAAATAAACTATGCGATGAATATTTTTTTATTTGCTAGGAAAAAGATTAAAATTGCACTTATAAAGGTACAACTAACTTTGTGGCGTTATTCGATTCAATTTCAATAGTGTTAGTGCATTGAATAAGTATTCATTATGTCACACTTCTTAAACCTAATTTTTGACTTTTTTAGAGAAATATAATTTTTGTTTGGGGGTTGTTTAACTATGTGATCAAGCTAGACTCCGGAATCAAGTTTTATTCTTGTTTTTGTTATGTATTTATTTTGTTTTGGTTCAATATTTGGTATCTTCCTTGTGTTTATTTTTATAATTATATGTTTATTGTGTTCAGAATTAAAAAAAAAAAAAACAATATGAAAAAGTTATTTGGGTTACCTACAAATATGTTACAAACCTGTTGTTAACCCAAATAAAGTTATTCAGGGAAAACATTGTGGATTGTCCATGGTCTTTCCTTCATGTTTTAGTGTATGATTGAGAATATGGTTAAAGTTGTTTTTTAAAGTGTTTTTGTTTAGAGATGCATCAAAATAATATTTTTTATTTAATTTAAAAATATTTTTAACATCAGCACATGAAAATAATATAAAAACATCCAAAAATACTAATTTAAAGTTTTAAATAATTTTTTTAAATTTTTTTTCTAAAATATTTTTGAAACAAAGTGCTAAAAACCCCTTAAGTTTTAGTTATAATACAATGTTATAGCATATGTTTTTTGTTTTTTATTATTATAAAAACAAGGCGTGTATACTTTATACGTACCTGAAAGAGAACAAAATTGATGAGATAGAGAACGAGGCGTGGGCGGTTGAACCAAAAGAGGTCATCACCTAGCTGAACCACTGGCACTCCTTGGACAACCTCTCCTCTCTCTTGTATTCTAAGCCCCATTTTGGTTATGATAACCTGTAGCTTAGTCCCCACCAATACTATGATCTAGCACATGATTAATCATTAGCCGTTGGTCCGATTATCGATTACAGAGTCTTTTAAAAAATTAAATAAATTAAAATTGAGGGGTCGAATTATATATATGTATGAATTACTTACAATCAATGGGATAAATGGAAGCCATAGATAAGAATACAAGCCTGCACAGAAAGAAGTAGCTTAATTGTTCACTATTTGGTTTAAGTTATTTTTGAAAGTATTTTTTATTTAGAAATGCATCAAAATGATATTTTTTTATTTTTTAAAAATATTTTTTGACATAAATACATGAAAATGATCTAAAAACACCAATTTTTTTTTAATTTAAAATAAAAATAAAAAAATTGATTTTTTTTCAAAAACATTTCTCAAACACATTTCTAAATACCCACTTGGTCAATCTATTGACTCTTGACTTTGGACCCGGTTTGAAATCTTGTTTCAACTTTTTTTTTTTAAATAATAATAATTAATAATAATAATAACAATCAAGTATTTTTTGAAAATATCCTAGAAATATATGTTAAAGAATTGAATAGTTATGAAAAAGAGAAGAAAAGGTAAAAGATGCAGAGTTCTTAGAAATAATCGTCAAATTTAACCCACCATGAGTGTTGAAGAGTAGGAAAACCACGGCAAAGAACCATATTGGTGGACTGAAATTTGAGAAAAAGAAGAAGATATGACTGTTAATTAGCCGGTAAATTATTAATTAAACACGTAAAGCAATATATATATATATATATGTATGTATATATATATATATGTATATATGTGAGTATGAAGGGAAGGGAGTGTATACATGTAACTAAATTGAAGAATATGCTACTGACCTTATTCCCACAACAACCTTGAAATCCTCTTCCAGTGATCTATTAATGTACTTTTGGAAATCGAATTTCGTATGGCTTTGGGGAGCCAAATGTGCCTGGATTTATTGATACATTATTAGTTAAATAAATAAACAACCATTAAATATATTAATTACAGTGTTGACTTCTTCACTAATATTATTAATTGTTGTTTGCCATTAACCAGCTTATTTAAATCATTAATTAATCTATATGTTACTTTACTAATTAATTGGAAATAATTATATTACCATGATAAAGCCATGTCTCAGAGTCAAATAATCAACTTTAGGAACCGACCTCACAAATTGCCTTAAGAAACAAACCTGCAATCAAGAGAAGCAACTGATTAATAAAGCTTCCTTATAAAGAAGATTGAGAGTCCCTAAAGTCCACTCATAATTAAATTATTTAATGTTTAACATTTTTTAATATCGTTAAGAATAATTGATTATAAAGAAGATTGAGAGTCCCTAAAGTCCACTCATAATTAAATTATTTAATATTTAACATTTTTTAATATCGTTAAGAATAATTGATTACTTGTATAATTAAGGGGGGGATCTGTTTTAAATAACCAAAACAAAGAAAGGTCGTCTAGAAGGGCAAATTGGTCATTGTGCGAGTAAAAGTCAACACAGCTGAAAATGAAACAGACGTTGATGACTGGCAAGTCGGACGAGAGAGGAGATGTTACGGCCTAGAATACTTGGTTGGACGGCCATCCATGGTCATTTTCTAACAAAGCATACCAAAACCGTTACTTTCTTTTGTTTTCCACATTCTACCCTCAAAATTACCTTTTAAAATATTATATTATCTTTTTTTAATTTAGTTATTTGCTCCTTAGCCATAATTGTTTAGCTTACAATTCATTTTTTCTGGATTGTCAAGCCAAATCGATTAAATACACACATAAGAAAGAAGAATTTATATTATTTAGGTGATTACAAAAAACATTTTATTTAACACAGCCACCCATTTTCTCATAAGAAATACTCATACATAATTAACCAGTTACCTGTTCTCCCACATTTAAATTAATTAGAAGGTTTCAGCCGGTGGATTGTATAGTAATTCAAACATACTAATTTACGAATAATCTAGAGGAAGGAAAAAAATCTTTACTTACAATCCAAATTAGAACGGGTGTCTTGGTCCAGAAGCTTAAGTGCCTTCTTCCAAATGTTGTTTCTCTTGCAAACCTGAACCTTTCTGGATCTGTGCGCGCAATAACATAAATAATTATAACTGAGGACTTGCTAAGAGAAATATTGATAAAAAAGGACTGGTAAAAAAACAAATTAAATTATAATAAATAATATACACTAATAATTAATTAGAGATCTGAACTAACCGTGTGAAAACTGATATTCAGCTGTTCTTGTTTCCTTTTCCCATCGTTTCCAGCTTTTCATCTATTTGAAAAAGAAAAAAAAACAAACAAGAATTAATACATGTTATTAAAGAAAAACAGTGTACCAGTATATATATATTTTTTAAAATTATTAGATATACTAGAAACCGTATTCCTTTCTTTCATAAAAGCATAGTTTATTACAAAATGTAATTCATAAATATTATGTTTTTTTTATAAAAATAAAGATTACAGTTTCTGATATACTAAAAGAAAAATAGAGGGGATCAGGGGGGCATTCACCTTGGCTCTGCCCAAAGCCAGAGTCAGAATACAGTAGAGGATGTGAAAGATTGCTAAAACGAAGATGAAAATATGGAGTTGATTGATCCCATCTGAAGACACAAATGGAACTTTACCCTGCACACGTAATAAATTATCACATTAATTAATATATGCATGTGTATAACGAAATTAATTAGGTATATATTTCAAGCATGAGTAAAATGCTATGCCATTCGTAATATATTACAAGAAAAAAAATATAAATATATACTTCATGAGTTGTTAAATTAGTCAAATCCATAAGATTATGATTTAATGATTTTCTATCGATTTAAGAAAAATATAAAAATGTGGCACAATCTCTCATGGTGTCACTTCACAAATTAGTTAAGTTGCGTACAACAGGGATAATACAAGAGGTGCAGGACGTAATTTCAAGTTTTCAATAATGGAAAACTAACCATGTTGCTGTTTTGCAATTAGCTGATCTAGTAAATTAATTAATTAATCGTTTTTCTTGATATTTATAATTATATCAATTATTTAATCGGTTAAAGTCATTAGTTTCTATATGATTAGAGATGAACAGGGGATTAGAAAACAAGACGGTAAAACTTAAAAGAGAAGAATCTGAAGAGGTCATGCCATGGCATCGCATTTGTCAGTTGATGCGCCCGCCGCCAAGACACGGCGGAAACTTTCACCGGCAGAACCCGACATGGAAAGAAGTCTCCTGCGATTTTCATAACCTGTGTTTTCACTCGTGTTGAGTTTTGCTTCTTCTTTCTTATTGCATGGATGCCAAGTAGCTCCAGCTTTCTTAGATATACATATACTTGATATTGGACTCTGTCCTACTGTTAGCAGCAGTGATATAAATCCTAGCAGCACAAGTTCTGCATAAAGAGAATCAAGATCGATGATCATGATAAAGTTAATTTACTCACTCATACTAAAACATCTACCATTTTTTTTATCAAACACCTTGAAATCAGTTTAGGTTCATGCTAATATGAATAATTATTTACCTGATTTCATCTTTTCGAGTGCTTCATACAGTGCTCTCTTGCGTTTCTTCGTTAACCACTGCGCATGCGAATTGTGGTCCGAGTTAATATTACCCAAAACCACAAACTAAACTAATCTATTGATCCTTATTTAATTTCTTGATAATTAAGGGCACGCATACCTTTGCAATAAGATGGATGGTGAACTCAATGATTATTGAAACGGAAACCAGAACAAAGCAGACTACGGCAACAGCCCATGTCGGTGTCTGTTCCAAAGATCTTCCTGCACTGCCTCCTGCCATGTCTGGAACTTCAATCCGTTTGCCCAGCTATTATCAAAGCTTGTCAGAATTATATATATATATATATATATATAGCAGAAACGAAGCTCTACAAGCTTGGGTAAATCTACTACTTCACCAATGTTATCAAGAAATAAAGAGATTTTATATGAACATGGAGGGACAAGTGTTTGAATGAGTATATTTATACCAAAAAAAATGAAAGGAGATTAGAAGGGGCGAGTGGATTCCTTGACTTTCTTCACGCGTGTCAGAGTGGGGGGGGGGGGGGGGGGGGGCGGGGGGCCGGGGGAGAGAGAGTGACTTGATCAAATAATTCTAATTATTCAAAAATATATAAAGGTTTCTTTGACCAGGACCTGGAACAGGTGTAGTCTCATCCGTTGATTTCTTTGGGTTATATTTCATCAGCGTTGATCACTTCCTTCGATCAACGTACGCTTACTGAATTATTATTTTTATTAATGGAAGTCCAATGGGCTTGAGTTACTAAACTCCTCCGTCCCTGTCATCAAAGTATTCTAAATAGTATATTAGATGTAATATTAAATTCTACGTGGAAGGAAAATATTTCATATGGAACTTCATCAATTTAAATATACGTCATTAACAAATGACAAATTTACCCTTGTATTTTATAGTTTAGTCATATTTACGCTTGTTATTAAAAAAAAAATATAATTATAATTTTAGTGAGTATAAAAGAAACTAACCTATAAAATAATTTAGGATGTAAAATATTCTAAAAGCATAAACAAAAACACTCTTAAATAAATATTAAAATTTGGTATGACAATTCTCATCCACAACTCGGTTCAATAACTTCAATGTTAAATCCATCATATGAGATAAGAGTCTCTAAAATTAAAACAAAGCGCCAATGAAGTAAGAACACCGAAAAAAGGAAAAATTATCAGCAATATTTGAAAATAACCGACCGCGTGTACTAACGATGTTGGTGGGACCATTAACAATTGCAAAAGAATCACGGCTCAAAGATTTCTCAACGGTGGAACGAATTTCTTCCAACTGCATTCATTGCTGTGAATAGACATATTATACGGTTTTAAAAATATCTTTATTTATTATTTGAAGTTAATTTTTTTATATTTTTATATTATTTTTATGTGTTGATATTAAAAATAATTTTTAAAAATAAAAAATATTATATTAATATATTTATGAATAAAAATTATTTTTAAAAACAGTCTTGAAAACATGTATTATATCGAGCCACCTCGCATTTCCCCTTCAGATTAGACATCCAATTGAATCTCGCAACAACTGGAGTCTAGGAGATCGGAGTAAAAAGAAATATCACATTTCTCAAAACATAAATATTTATAGTTATAATGGAAAAGAAGGAGATGATTTGGAAACATTTGTAGTGTATTCTCCTAATAAGCCCTCTTAATTGTCATATAATTATTTATAACATGATTTTTAAGATCAATAAAGAAAATTAGAAACCAATTATCTGTAACATCATGGATTTAATCAAAATACAATTGTTGTAAAATTATGCTCTCTGATACTATTTTTTTGGAGAATAAAATGATTAGCACGTGTTTTGAAAATCTATACCTTGATTACATTACAAGTCGGAGAGAAGGTAGTTGATCATTGCACATTACAAGTCGGAGACAAGATAGTTGATCATTGCCAATTTTTGGATAGAACTAAAAGTCTACAATCATGAGTGTAACATGATAGAACATGCTGGTTATTCAAATTTGATTCAAATAGAGTTACATTGTGGTGAAAATTGTTTAAAAAATGTATTGAATGATGATGTTAGTTATTCGAATTTGATTAAAATAAAATTATATTATGGTGATTTTTTTAAAAAAAATATTTATTAAATGATTTGTTTATACTCAATAAAAAATACAAAATATGATTTCAACTTTCATCCATAAATTCAAAAACAAAATGATAAATTGAAAATAAAATAAAAAAACGCTAGTTCTTTATTAAATCCAAAGTATATAAACATTATAGAAACAACTTGTATCTTTACCATTCAAAATTCATTATGCACACACATATTTTTTTATTGTTTATTCATCATACAATTTTTCTTTGTTTTTATATTTTAGTCCTTGGGTAAACAACATACACAAATACTTAATTTTTTCAGGAATTATTTTTAAAAGAAAACTATGCAGAAGATTCCACTAAAATTTCAATAGAGTTTCTCCTATATTAGAAAGCCTCAAGTTATCAACTAAATCACATCACACTTTCAATTTTATCATTTCTAAGTTTGGTCCAAAACATCCTAAATCACAAACAACACATCATCAACAAACTCAACACATTACACTCAATGTCATAATACAAAATTTAATAAGATACATACACAACATCATATATATTTCAAAAATACATCATCACATAGCTTATCTTAATATAATGACATTATATAACACAGTTAAAGTAAAAAGTTTGAATTTAACTACAATATTCTTTGATTGATGGTTACTTCAAATTTATTACACTAGTTAAAGTCATACAATCGAGCTTACAAATTTGTATTATATATTATAACTTTTAGAAAATAAATATCTCAAATTATATAACTAATAAAAAAAAGATTGACTAATTTAAGTTTACTCTTGGATTGAGCCTGATGTACCTGAAAATAAAAAAATCACATGCATATATATATACCAAGTTAAATAAAAGAGTAACAATACACACACACAAAAAAAAACTATAACTTCATTGGTATTTCCTTAACACACATGATTAATTATACTCCTCTTATTTTATACATGGCCTAAACAATTTCGGAGAATGTTGATATCAATAAAATTGATAGAATTTCATTAATTACTTTTTTTCCCGAAATAGTTAATTAAGTCTTCTCTATTTCTGATTTTCTCATTAAATTGTCGATATCAAAACCTTTGACATCATTAACTTTTTTATCCGGAATAATTTATCACAGAAAATGGTTGTCAATATTAATGTATCTTATTGATTTTTAACTATTCCCAATTCGAAATAGCTAATCAATTTATTTATTTCCCTTAACCAAGAGCAACCATGCCCATGTTACAAATCTTCTTTATCATCATTAGTCACTCTAAATGTTCAGAGGTAAATAATCAATTTGAAAAATGTCGACACCAATATAACTCGTAGAATCCCTTTGGTACTGACTTTGTGGCGTCAATCCATACTTCTCGTCCATGAATTGTTATTCGTTGGGTGGGGGTTCGAATCCAATAGTGTTGGTGCCTAGATACAATTTATCTTTATGTCACATCCCTATCAAACTTGATATACTTGACTTTTAGGAATTGATGTCTTTGCGTGTGAGTTGTTTCATCGTGTGTTCAAGAGGTTCGCATTACTGATTAAGTTTTTTTTTTTTTTTTTAATTTCATCCTTCAATATTGAGTTTGTCTAGAAATTGAAGTTTATATTTTTTTTTTCAATTTGCTTTTCATAGGGTTATCCTAATTTCATAACCTTAGTTATAGGTTTTTTAAAATTGATTTTTTTCCAGTTTCTTACACTAGGTTTGTTGAATTTCAATAGGTTTTGTTTTTCATTTTCTAGACTTACCCATTCCAACGATTGGGTCGTGTGTTTGAGGGTCTAACTCAGATTGACTTCATTTTTATTTTTTTATAACTAATTTATTTTTCAATCATGCCCTTTAACATTTCATCCTTCAATATTGAGTTTGTCTAAAAATTGAAGTTTATGTTTTTTTTCAATTTGCTTTCCACAGGGTTATCATAATTTCATAACCTGAGTCACAGGTTTTTAAAAATTGATTTTGTTGTAGTTTTTTATACTAGGTTGGTTGAACTTCAATGAGTTTTGTTTTTCAATTTTTTTAGAGTTACCCATTTCCAATTATTAGGTTGTGTGTTTGGGGGTTTAACTCAGATTGACTTCATTTTTTATTATAATTGATTTATTTTTTCAATTATGCCTTTTAACGTTAAGTTGATCTAGAACTAAACTTTATATTTTTAATTTAATTTAATTTTATTTTCATAAGGTTTATCATGTTTTCATGACTCAAGTTGCAAGTTTGATATATTTACCCAGGTTGACCCGAGTTATTTTTTCTAGGATTGAATATTTTTATTATAGTTACCCTTTAATATTGAGTTTATTGAAAATTAAATTTTATAATTTGTTGCAGTTTGATTTTTATTGGGTCATCATGTTCTCATGACCCGAGTCGATTCAATATATCATTGTCTAAATATTTGCTTTTAAATAAACCTTTCAATATTTTAAAATGATGTAGTCTAGTATGAATATAATTTTTTTATCGATTATTTTTTTTCTATATTATAAACCATGCTAACAATGAATATAAATATATATTCAAAAATAATTTGACTCGCAGTAGAACACAAACAAAAAAAATCTAATTATGTATTAATATTTTAGATTATCAATTGTTCTTGTTAAAATATAATTTACTCGAGAACTTAAATATCTCACTATCTTATTAGTTTTTTCTATATATTTTTTAATATATATAGATGAGATTTTGTTGCCACAATTAATGTTAGTTAATAATAAAAAAAATCTGACTATATGAATTTATAGCCATCAAATAAAATAAAATATCTATTAACAAAATACATAACATACATATTATGCAAATGATTTTGATACTAAATTAAATTATCAAGACACATTTATTGTTCAAATTTATTTTGCGGTAATCGTTTAGAATATTTTTGCAATTACTATATAAAAAAACAAGGGTATATGTTAGATAACTTAATATAATAGAATATAGATGATGGTATACAAAAAAAAAAAATCTCAATGTCGAAGCTCTTGCATCTCAACTCCTAATATTTTCCCAAGGAAATTGAATCCCTAGATTTGTTTACTGCCATCCATGGTCCCATAGAAGACATGGGATTCTTAGGAATTTGAGAGGTTTCGGCTTATAAAAAAAATGCTTATCATCTCAATAAAGGGTATCAATTTCATTTCAGTTAATGTTTTATTTTTTCAATTGGAACATAATATTTTAGTTTTGAAGCGTTTTGGCATGCCGTTTCGGGGTTATACTGTTTATGTGTGTATATATATATATATATAAATAATTAAATAAATTAATTTAAAAAAACATATTTATAATCCAAAAATAAAATTATTTAGAATTATGCAATTTAATCTAAAGTAGATACAATAAAATGATTTTTCTGAACAAAATTATGAGCATGTATAATATTTATGAGAATATCATTATCAATCTCACAAGGTCATTACATTTTCTAATTGCTCTGAAATTTTAGCATAATATATATAAATATGTCAAGAGTTTCTCGTAAAATTTCATCTCAATCTAATAGTATGATTAAGAGATATGATTGATATTGTAAAATTATTCATTATTTAAAAAAAATATTATTTGACCGAAACAGAATAGGCGGAACGAAACCGGAACCTTTCGGCTAGTATTTGGCTGAAAATTCTGGAATGGACCAGAATTTAAACCTAGGTAAAAACAATGCCGTTTTGTCTTATTTTTTTAACTAGTATGAAATATTCTGACCATTTCAACTGAAACAAAACGAAACTGACAATCCTGATCTCATCCGGCTTTTCTCGGAAAAATCCCGATACCAAACACCCCTCAATAAAACATGTGGAAAATGGTTTCAAGAGAGCGATTGAGGGGGGTAATTGATAGAAAATCTAAATTCGGGGATTGATCGAAAAACTTTGGTGTATTTAGGGGACCAAACAGATTGAGAAAAAAAGAAAAGCAAATGAGAGGGAGATGGAATGGAATGGTGGGGAAGAGTAGTGTCTAGGCCTGTCCCCTCCACCCAAAACAGTCTCTCTCTCTCTCTAAAACTGTCCAAAAGCTACCACCACCACTACATTGGATTTATTTTTTTTTCCTTAAAACTTTTTGCTCTTTTGTTTTCTGTGCTTCCCATGTCTGCTACATGTGCTCCCCCTTCCCTGTACCTGCAAATGGGGGAGGAATCATTCTTTGAATTTCTTGTTATTATTTGATACATACTATTCTTTTCTCTTCTTTCTCATCTCATCTTATCTCTTGACTTACTGTGTGTCCAAAGCTAAATCTACAACTAAACACGACCTTCTTGTCTGGTTGATTTTCTATCTTTATTCATGGTTTATACCTGATTTATTGACCTCATTTCCATTCTTCCTTGATGATCGCTTCTCCTTCTCTGTCTATCAAATTTCTTGATGTAAGTTTCAGTTTGGTTTTCGGTTGCTGTACTTGTATTTTTAAGCCCACGCCACTGAGATAGATTATACAAACACTGGGTGGGGTGGTGTTCATGGAAATTGATCTGAACCATCCAGTGACTGAGGTGGAGAAGAATGCATTTTGTACTAATGGGGACTCTTCATCTTCTTCTAATTCATCCTCATCTCCAGTTTCCTCTTCAATTTACCTGGAGCTTTGGCATGCTTGTGCTGGTCCTCTCACTTCTCTCCCTAATAAAGGGAATGTGGTTGTCTACTTCCCTCAAGGCCACTTGGAGCAGCTCGCCTCTTCCTCTCCTTTCCCTTACAGGAACATGCCCACCTTTGATCTCCACCCACAAATATTTTGCAAAGTTGTAAATGTGCAGCTGCTTGTAAGCTTCTTTCTTTTCTTTCCATTCTTGGATTCTACTTGTTAAGTTTGGTTCTTTCTTTCCTTCTTTCGTTCTACTACAGTATATTTCATTTGCAGGCCAATAGGGAAAATGATGAGGTCTACACTCGGCTTACTTTGCTTCCTCGACCAGAGGTATCATCTTGAAATTTTACAGTGTAGTGTATATTAGCTCGTTTGCAATCTGTGAAGAAAGTATGCTTTCTCTTTGTGAGCTTTGACTCCACTTGCTCTTAATAAGACACTATTGAATTTGTTCACTCTAATTTACTTTCTGTTCATATGGTTTCATCTGGAATTAGCTCAGTTTTTATTTTGAAGATGATGCTTTTTTTTCTTTCTTGGGGATGCCTTATAGGTGGTAGAACAGGGTTTAGAAGGCAAAGAGTTTCAAGAGTTAGGTGTGGATGGAGAGGGTGATGACGCATCACCAACAAAATCAACCCCACACATGTTCTGCAAAACACTCACAGCTTCCGATACTAGCACCCATGGAGGGTTTTCCGTTCCTCGAAGAGCTGCTGAAGACTGTTTCCCTTCACTGGTGTGCTTTTTATGCCTAAGTTCATTTTTTATTTTATTAGACAGGCAGATTAACTTTGTAGCCAAGTTATAACTGTGCTCTTAACCTGACAATGTTTCTTTATTTGCAGGATTATAAACAGCAGAGACCCTCTCAAGAGCTTGTGGCCAAAGACTTGCATGGAGTTGAGTGGAAATTTCGTCATATTTACAGAGGTAAATCTTGATTGAATTCTGGGTTTGGTTCAATTCAAGGTAATCTTGATAGTATTGTTTAATGTTTATTGCTTCTTAGGTCAACCAAGAAGGCATCTTCTAACTACAGGATGGAGTATTTTTGTGAGTCAAAAGAATCTTGTTTCAGGGGATGCAGTGCTATTTCTGAGGTACGCATCCTGGATAATGATGCTGAAAGTGCATTTTTCTCCTTGTGTAGAAAATTAGTAATTAGCGCATGAGAGAAAATTCTTACTTGAAATCAGAGGTCGTTTGAAAATGGAATCCTTTCAATACAAAAAAAAGAGGAAAAAGATGAGAAAGAAAACAATAGATGAAAGAAGTGAAGAGGTTTCAATTGCTGCCAAATCCTCCAGTTTCGTGCAGTGGATGATTGTAACCAAGTGTTTCCACCTTCAAGCAGTTTGAAATTTGTTTGTTGTAGGGGTGAAGATGGAGAGTTGAGACTGGGGATCAGAAGAGCTGGTCGACCTAGAAATGGTCTTCCTGATTCTGTTACTGGCAAGCAGAATTCACTTCCCAGTGCTCTCTCCCTGGTGTCTAATGCAATATCCACCAAGAGCATGTTCACTGTTTCATATAGTCCAAGGTACCAGAGCTATCATAAATTAAATTGAATCAATGTTTTAGTCCACTCATTTTGTCAGTACTCTTTCAACTTCTGCTGTAAATAGTTCACTTTTGTTGGCAGTTGAAAGGACCAATATGCATTGTTTAGTGGGATCTTACTCTTAAGCTAAATGTACTTTAGAATAAAAATGTTGTATACAAGTTCCAAATGGTACTGATAGAGCTCTTTGTCATGCTAATGGCAATTTTATTGTGCACTTTTAAGATACTGTGAATAGGATTTATTTGCTATGATAGTTTGCTGGATTTTTACCTCATTATTCAAGGGATTAGATTTTACTACATTCTGTGATCCCAAGTTATTCAATCGAGTGATACAAAACTGAGTCAGAACATTTGATTGAGATTGTTGGTTCAGGCCAAAAGAGACTGCAATTTAATGCACTGCATTTGGTGAATGTTTTCAAGGTCTCTGTACTTCCTATGGATTAATATCCTAAAAACAATGTGTGGAGTGGAACATATGCTCTATTAATTTTCATATTTTTGACTGAATAACAGTTCTTGTATGGAGGTTTGGCGCTTTCATTTGATCAAATGTGCAGGCTAATCTGCTGAAGACTCTTAAGTATGTGTTTAACAGTTCTTGTATGGAGGTTCTGACTTGATTACATGTTCTGTAAATAAAAGCTTTTGTTCTTGTAATTGAATTTTCACTTACCCCTCACCCCTGTTCGTCCAATAAAATACCTCCATTCGTGCTCCACAATAATTTTGCTTGCTCTTTGAAATTACCCTTTTGCATTTGATGCAGGCATGCTTCTTTCTTTCTCAACTCAAGAGTTATTCCTATGCAAGTGACACATATATAAAGCAGAAGAAACAATTAATATCATTCTTCACTAATCATAAAATCTCCTCCAAAAGACATGGAATGTATGATGTTTATATAGACACCAAAAACATGAGTAACCTAAATGAAATAGGAATTAAGAATCATAATTAATGTTATCTTCAACAATAATAAAAATCTAAAATATAATTTGATACTAATAATAATATTCTAGCATTATTAAATCACAAACAATAACCTAACCTAAGTGTTTTTGCCCTACGTCATCATTGCTGTTGCTGTTGCTGTTGCTGTTTCTATGGCTTCTGGGGTTTGTATTTGTTCCACGAGGTATATGTGATCTCTCAGATGAAAACACTTCCTCTCACAAGTAACTATTATTGTTTAGTAGTGGTTAGAATTATAGGAAAAAGGGAGCATGCAGGTTGCATTGGAATAGGTGCTAATAGAGAGCCTTGAATATAATACAGAGATGTGTAATGCGTTTCAGAAGGCATTATGTGTAAAAAGTCTGTCCTCCCCTGTTGATTCCAGTAACACGTATTATATTTAAATTAAATTAGTAAGTATACCATGTCAGTTGGTGATTTCATGGCTTTGATTCTTTAGACTATGTCAAAGAAAACATTTTAAGTTTCTTTCTTTCTTTCTTTCTTTCTTTCTTTCTTTCTTTCTTTTGTAAGAAGTTTAGGTAACATGGGACCTGAAGGATCGAATAGAAGTGAATTTGAATTCAAATCCATGAGTTCACTTCTGTTTTTAATAGCTATTGCATACATGGATAAATTACAGGGATGTAGTTTTCTCTGCAATTCTTGGAAATGTTCTGATTGTTTGTCAGGCTTGTTCTTGATAAAAAAAAAAAAGAAGAATTTTTTTCAAAATTGTTGAATTGCAGGGCCACTCATGCAGTGTTTGTTGTACCCTACCAAAAGTATATAAAAAGCATCTCCAATGCAGTTTGCACCGGGACAAGATTCAAAATGAGATTTGAAATGGATGATTCTCCTGAAAGAAGGTCTGGTAGATTCAGTTAAATGGCAATGCTAATTCATTTTGCTGTGATGATATTCTTTCAAAGAATATGATATTGTTTCTGCCTTTTTGCAGGCGTAGTGGTGTAGTAAGTGGAACAGCTGACTTGGATCCCTATAAATGGCCCAACTCAAAATGGAGGTGCTTAATGGTGAGAGTTACAGTTGGCATACGTTTCATTCTAATTGGATGATTTTGTTTGCCATGTTTCTTCACATATTCATTTCATCTACCACCTCAAATTTAATCTCTTTCGGTTTGCATCTAGATCAAGCCTCTTCGTTGAGCTTGGCAACCATGGTTACTACATGAAAAACAGAGTTTCTCAACATTGATTTTCACCTTTCAAGAGACTTTCCTAGTCGCAAGTCTCTTAACAATGAAGTAGAAGAAGAAAACAAGAGAGAATTTATAACTGAAATATCAACTGTTATTCTTGTTATTCGATGAATATATCTTCATTTTGTTAGCTTTTTAACACCTGGTCTTGACAATTCCAAGATCTTTGCAACTAACTAATTAACTAACAGTTTCTGCCACATCAACAAATATTAGAAATAACAGAAATTGCTAGCTAACTAATACAGCCAGAGCATCTCTAAATGGCTATCAGAATCAAGGATCACAACACCACCTAATAGCCAGCTCACACAATCCATTTATTGATGGCAATCTTTGTTCTTTCTCTAGATTTCGTGCTCTACCAGGCAGTTATTGTCCTCAACTTTTCACCTATTGTCACATAATTCATTTATTGATGACAACCTTTGTGCATTCTGAAAATTTTGCAAAATCTACAAGGAATACGCATTGTTACTTCATTGAATAGGCAAGTTTTTGTGTAGGACTTAATATATCTCGTCAATGAATACTGCTGCCTTCACATGCATGCCATTTATTTTCCTTGCATTTCCTTTGTTTAGTGAAAATGGAAGCTAGAAAACTGTAAGTTATCCTTAGACCTTTTTTGTGATATATTTAGTACTCTTGTGCTGTACCATTTAACAGGTTAGATGGGATGAAGATGTCATCAGTGATCATCAAGAACGAGTTTCCCCATGGGAAATTGACACTTCTGTTTCACTCCCACCCTTGATTATTCAATCTTCACCAAGGTTGAAGAAACTGCGGAGTGGGCTGCAGGCGGCCCCACCTGATAAGCCCATAGCTGGTAGAAATCTTTAACTAATAGATCAATAATCCTTTTATCTTTTATTAACTTCCTAATTTCTTTAGCTTTTAAATCTCTTCTTGCTGCAGGAGGGGGTGGGTTTTTGGATTTCGAGGAGTCTGTAAGATCCTCCAAGGTCTTGCAAGGTCAAGAAAATGCTGGTTTGCTATCACCTGTATATCGACGTGATATTGTAAACCATCCACTGGATTTTGTGGTGCAGAATAAAGCACAACAAAACCTCATATTGACAGGAATAGAGAAGGCTAAAATCAGTGAGTTAACTAGAGCTCACCCTGCCACCCACACAGGATTTACAGAATCTGATAGGTTTCTGAAGGTCTTGCAAGGTCAAGAAATATGCTCGTTGAGTTCCATTGGTACTCTGCGAAAGCCCAATATTGGATGCAGTTCTTTCCAGATGTATCCAGGACCAAGACCCACTTTCTATCCCGTAGCAGCAGAAAGCCTTAGAAGTATGTACTTTCCCTATGGAGATGTATTCAAAAATGAGCAAGATCCCAGAACACAATCTTATGCTATCTTCTCTAGAGAGAATGCCCATTCCAATACATCTTCTATCCAGACTTGTGTGGTTAGGGAAGAAGTTAGAAAGCCTAACCAATCAAGTGAGTATAAGACACCAGAAAGTATTTCTGCTGCACCGGCTTTATGTGCAAATCTAAGAAATCAAAAGGATGGCTTTTTTAATGGGAATGCTACTGGCTGCAAACTTTTTGGGTTCTCCTTGAATGCAGAAACATCTCCAAATTCGCGAAACACTGGTAAGAGGAGTTGCACAAAGGTAAGCTACATTAGAGTTAAAACTACAGTAAATTGTGTTTTCTTGACCTGGAGCCTGCTCAATTTAACATAATTTGTTGAAGGTTCACAAGCAAGGTAGCTTGGTTGGAAGAGCTATTGATCTTTCAAGGCTGAATGGCTATAGTGACCTCTTGAATGAACTAGAGCGACTATTTAGCATGGAGGGTCTTTTACAAAATCCTGAGGAAGGATGGCGGATCTTGTATACTGACAGTGAGAATGATGTAATGGTTGTCGGAGATGACCCATGGCTGTAAGTGTCTGATGAAATTAGTGACATATTATCTGCTATCCAGTAAATGGGATAATTCCGTCAATTTAATATACCTCAGCATCATCATATTATTTTAAGTGAGCCTTTGGATTTGTTTTAATGTGATATTTAGCAGTACTAAGCTGGCAAGTAGCACGCAAATGCTTGTGGGCATAGGTAGACATGAAAGGTAGCGTTTTTCTCTTAGATGGTCATTGCCTGAAAACCCAAGTTTTTGTAGTGAAGTACATGGGAGAAAGATGCATTATTGTTGATATGCAGGAATGGCCCAGCTATGCTATGAAGCCTACCTTCTATCTCAAAAGTCCAAATTGTCTCTAGATTCACTTGTTTGCACGTTTGTATAATCAAGGAAGAAGGCAATTCATTGGAGTAGAATGGTATGGAAAGGAGGTTAAAAGCTTACCTATCTATCCTAAGTGCATGTTCCTTGTTTTGATGGAAAAACAAAATCACCTTTTTTTTCTCAAGGCATGCCCAGTGATTCAAACTTGGGATTTGAACAAAATGTTGAATTCCCTTTGGAATGGAGGTGCCAGATCTTATTGGTTGGTGGAAAGCCCTCACTTTGTACAGCTCAAGTTCTTTATTTCTAACTGGAAAAATGGACGATGATATTGAGAAGTGAAGTTTATTTTTCGTTATCTTTCTGATTGATTAATAAATGCTGTTTTTGACTCTTTATTAGGCGATGATTACTTATGGCAAGTTTTTCCTGGTGACAGTGAGTTCTGTAATGTGGCAACCAAGATACATATATACACCCAAGAAGAAGTGGAGAAGATGACCATTGGAATTACCGGGGACGATACTCAAAGTTGTTTGGATCAAGCACCTGTGGTTATGGAAGCATCCAAGTCTCCATCAGTAGTAGGCCAGCCAGATTGTTCGCCAACAGTAATAAGGGTTTGAAATTGGTTAATGAAACTAGTATTATGCTTGCTATGTTTGTGCAACTTCTTTGTTAAACTCCTGAACCTAGTTGTGTATTTTATATCCTTCATGTTCCGAGTTCCGCAGTGAGTGGAACCTATTGAAGCTTAGAACTTGTATGACTTTCTTGGCCCTTATATATGAGGATGATTGAAGTTTGTTATGGAACTGGTGATTTCTTTTTCATCTGAGTGCTTATTCACTGATTGGCTTGGATCACTAGTGCAACGTGAAATATGGATTAGAAATGTACCTAATTGGAGATTTGAGACAATACTTGCCTATTTGCTGTCATTGTTTTGTGCTCGATTGTGCATCTGATGTGTTGGTTGACAACTGCACTACCAAAAGGATATGCAGGAGTGAGATTAAGTTGCGCAGCCAGGATTAGATTCAGGCACAATATCTCAATGAGAATCAAAGTTGTCAATATCATTTCGGTTCTTGAATGAAATATTTCAGTTTCGGAGCGTTTCGGGTAATACTATTTATGTATGTGTGTATAATGAAATATATTAATTAAAAAAAATAGTTCAAATCCAAAAATAAAATTATTTAGAATTGTGTAATTTAATCTAAAAAAAGACATAATAAAATGATTTATTTGAACAAAATTTTGAACATGTATAATATTATGAGAATGTTATCATCATCCATTTTGCAAGGTCATTATATTCTCTTAATGTTCTGAAATTTTAACATATTATATATAAATATGTTGAGATTTTTCGTAAAATTTTATCTTAATCTAACTGTTGGATTAAGAGATGATTGATATTGAAAATTATTTATTATTTAAAAAAAATACGATTTGGCTGAAATGGAATGGGCAGAACGAAATCGGCATGTTTCGGTCGATATTTGGCCGAAAAATCCAGAACAAAACAGAATTTAAACAGGGATAAAAATAATATTATTTTGTTTTGTTTTTTTAATTAGTACAAAATATTTTGAAATTGAACGAAATTTACAAGTATAATGAGAATGTCACCAGGCACTGACTACCACCAGCTTGGAAGCATGGATAGGTGCAGTCAAGATGACAAGTCAGGGATGTTCATATGATAGGAAGCTTGACTCTTCCAGAGCAAGTAAATAGTAGCACTTTTGTACCCCCAGTTCTGTTTGTCATGAATTTTACTCGTTGATTCAAGTATTTTTTAATTAGAAAAAAAGTTATGAATATTTTTGATAAAAATAACCTAACTTGAATTAAAAAAATTAGTTACAATATTAAGTTAAAATTTTATTTTAGTAAAAAAAATAAAAAAAATGATTTGAGTAATATCCTTCTAGCTCAACATGTAGTAGTCATTAAGTTACTTTTACGAGTCTAGTTAGTTTGAATTGATTTAGGTTAAGTTCGTTTAGAAGCCAGATGGGAGATCTCTCAGTGAGATCAGTACAGTCCCTGACATGGTGGTAATTGCACTGTCATCTATTGGTGTCATTTGATATTGTGAATTATTGCACTAATTAAATCAATAATTAAATATTTCATTATATAATTATAAATGCCCTCTTAAATGTAGAAAGATTTACTTTCTAAACATGAATGATTTGAATAAATTTAATTATTTCCCAAAGCCGTGAGTCATAATTGCTGCAAATCAAAACAAAAATATAGCATGAGCAGCTTAGACTGAAGAGTCCCCAAGGAGCGTGGTGATGACAGGCTTGAAATCTGTTCAGCAAGTCTCGAGTTCAAATCAAATCCTGTATTTTTTATAAGTCTGAAACAACCAAGATTTCATGCTGATGATAAGATTTCAGCAAATCTATACCTACAAAATACACTTTCCAGAAGATAAGATTTCATCGAATCCAAAATAAAAAAGGTTAGATGAAAGAACCACACTGATGATTATTAATGTTGCTTTACAACATACACACACACGAAGGTATTTTATGATCATCCAGAGCTTTAAGACCATAAAATCTCCATAGGGCACCATCTCACCCCCGGGGATTCGGAATTTGTAAATACGACGACAAGGTTAACTTTGTATGAACAGGTAATTAACCAGTTCAAGCAGAGAGATAGAGGAGCTCATAATTCAAGCTGAAATCAAACCTGGATAGTTCCATGTACTCAACAGAGTTTACCCTCTATTTCTTTCTACAATCCCAGTAGTTCAGGCTGCTTCCACAGCAGCTAGGCAAAACTGTGCTACCGATTTATATAATACTTTTTCATAGATGTAGAAAAATAAAGAATTGTTCAACAATAAGAGTAACAGAGGAAGAAAGAAAGAAAAATATATCGGTGTAGAACAAGAACTGGAGATGAGACAGAAATGATAGATGAAGAGAATAGCATTCAACACCGTTTTCCATTATTTTGCTGCTGGCTCGTATACATGAATGAAGCCGATAACAATCCATTCTATGACAATGGTCTTCCTCCTATGAGTTTCATGCTCGGGGGGCCGCAGGATGCCCTAGATAAAATGCTACCTCTTACTGCTTAAAGAGTTCACGACCAATGATCATTCTTCTGATCTCACTAGTCCCTGCGCCGATCTCATATAGTTTTGCATCTCGAAGAAGACGACCAGTTGGGTACTCATTTACATATCCATTTCCACCTAAACATTGTATAGCCTGCAAAAGTGGATCTGAAAGGGTAACCAATTTTGAAAAATCATAAAACATAGAAATTGCATAACATATAAATCTGTTATTCTCTCTGGATTGCTCTTTGCCCTCATCTGAGAGGAAGCACTGGAATCAGCTGTCCATAATTTTTCATCATGACAGGAATAAAAATGATGATTCAGATGGCCAGGGGCAATGTTGGGCTGGAAAAAAAAAAAAACTAGAGGGTGAAAAGGATATGTACAGTTAACCACAACTATTTCAGGCTCTTTTAATGCTGTACAAAATCATTCGATTTCAATGCTTCTTCTGAACATGAAACTTTGAAATTCATAAACAAAAGAATGGGAGTGCTCTTTCACCTGCAAAGCAACTTGGGTCCCTCTTTCAGCTGCACAAAGTATGGCTCCAGCACAATCCTGAAAATACATATCCACAGAAGAGGTTACATTGTTGAGATCAAACATTTTACAGTTGTGTATATGTGATGATAAACAGCCCATACAAAGGAAAGAAATAAAAGAAAAGGATAAGATAAGAGGAAAAGAAGACTATCGGTGTGAAGGCAGAGAGAGAGAGAGGCCTGTGTTTACTCCACAAATAAGAATAATAAATTTGGCCTGTTAAGGAAAACAAGAAATTTCAAGAAACACAGTAAGGTGGTCACCCAAGAAACAAGGAGATTTAAGGGTAAGTTCACTGACAAAAAATGTTTTTATCATTTTTCAACTCTAGTTTTCTACTCTTATTTTTCCTTTTTAAATGAAAATCAGAAAACATGTTATCTATTAAAATTTCTTAACATTTTTCAACTTAGAAAACTAAAAAACATGTTCAAACTACAATAGTTTTTCACCAACAGAGAAATAGAAAAAATGAATCAAGTTTACAATACATTAATTTTTCAATTTTATTTTATTCAACAAAAAAATAATTCAGTCCAAATTTTACATATGGTTTATTGGGAAATAAACAAAATCAATATATAAATTCAGAAACTACAGTTAATTTAACCCTAAGAAATACATCATTTCAGAAAACAAAAAAGGTTTAGCATGCCTCCCTCATTGTCAATTTGGCACAAAAAACAATGCTAGATAATGTAAATCAAAAGCAAAATGGCAGCCTTTATTTTTGCTCCACCAACAATCAGGTTATGCCAACACAAACCTTGCCAAGTATACCACCAATACAGCTACAATCACACAAATTTCAATCTACCTTCACTTTCTCATTGAAAAGCCGCTCAAAACCTAACCATCAAATCAGATCCAAGAATTTATAGTGAAAGAAAGAGATCGGGGATGAGGGGGTGAGAGCCAAAGAAGTTACAGGGGTGGTGGTGCAGCTGCTTAGTTTACAGATTGACAAAAGTTTATATTATAAATAGGATTTGATTGACATAACCCAAAAGTAACAAAAAAATATCATTTAGTAAAAGTTTGGAGAAGGGCCTATTTAGTTAAGCTTTGAAAGTGACAAAATTTTGGAAAACATTTCCAGCATGTTTTCCAATTCAATGCTTTATCATAAAAAAAAGGAGATTTTCTGTTTTTAATTTGATACAAATATGCAATTGGTCAAAAAGTTCATTTTCCATGTTCATTTTTTTCTGTTTTTCCAGGAAAAATGGAGTGCTGCATTTCTGAGCAATCCCTTATCTTTCCTGTCAAGTAGCCATCCTTAGTGGTATATACCACAATAATCATTCCCAATATATCCCATCAACAGAAACGATAACAAAAATATTGCAAGTACTGTATCTTGGCAGATACTCATAACATCTATAATGTGCTGAGACAACTAGCAACAGTGTTGAATTTTATGAGCAAAACAAGGAGCTCTCATGATGCAAACCACATTCTTATGGACCTCTACATCCACAAGAGAAATTTGGCAATCAGAGTGAATATACAAGTCATACGGGGTTTTGATATACTAAGTAAACAAACAAAAAAACAGAAGAAACATCAACATCTAGACATGTAAATGAGATCATCACCTTAGGGTCAATTCTACCACTGTCACAATCCCTTGCGACAGAATAAACATAGGCCCTGAAATGTTGAGAATTGTTAATTGCTACCATACAAACATCAGAATTTAGAAAAGTACAGTACAATATATTATTAGGATACATACCTTGAAGATTGTAAGGAAGTATACATGTCAGCAATCTTCCCCTGCAAATGAAGATTAATAAAAATCTATATCTATCGATCTCTATGAGTGAGTAAACCTGATGCACCAACTGAAAGTGCATTATGGTGATGCAATGTGTACTAGCCACGTGCAAAGGGATGAAGTAAGAGCTTAATATATTTTTTCATGTGTTTGAAATCGCCAAGAGTAAAATCACAATTCTTTATGTTTCTCATTATTCAGTCTCTTAAATTGTTTCTACAATTCTTTTAAAAGTAAAATGACATTTTGGACTAGCAATTGGTTTATTTCAGCTCCTGAATTTAATTTATGGGGTCAATTAATTTTTTTATCCTTTCCATTATTATTCATATTTTTTATTAGTCTTTTTTATCTTTTAAGGATTGTAGCCTATGTAAAAGGAATAATCAGATGTAAGACTATAGCAAGATATTTTTATTTTCCAACTAGAAAAATATATTTCTTAATTTGTTAAGGAGCACCGATTTGAAATCTAACCAATTTCTCAATATTTTTATCCTTCCAAACCCAGCAGGATGAAAAGTGAATATACAAGAACATGAAAAAATTTCATCACACAAGGGGTTTTCAAAGAAGACAATTTTACTTTAAGTTACTAGAACTTGCAATAACAAATCTTAATGATGGGTATCAAATCACCATTCATGACAATATAACTTGCTAATATGACAAAAATCAAACACCAAATATGATAAATTCAATCATCCCATATGATGTCAAATCTTTCAATTTACATTTCATTGTTAATGGTAAAACATATAGAAGAAAACTGATGAAACTCCAGTGACACAAGGGCACACTATTAGTTACAAATTAAGAGCTTGCTTGTTTTTGCGTTTCAAAAAGGCTTTTGAAAACAATTTTTTATTTTTTATTTTTTTCTTTGCTTTAATTTTTTTTTTTTTTGTATTTTCAAATTATTTTGATGTGTTGATGTTAAAAATAAATTAAAAAAAATATATATTATTATTATTTCGATGCACTTTCAAGCAAAAAGCACTTTGAAAAACAACCACTATCAACAAACTCTAAGACCCAATACAAGCACCACCTAGATAGCAATAGAAAATTTGGGTCATCAATAATTGTACCTGAATAAACTGAAACACTCCAATTGGCTGGCCAAACTGTTCTCTTTGTCGAATGTAAGGAAGAACAACATCAAGACATGCCTGCATGATGCCAAGTGGCCCAGCAGCCAAAACAAGTCTCTCCAGATCCAGCCCTGACATCATGACATACACACCTGAAAGAAAAGGAAAACTAATGATGTTTAGAGAAAAAAGTAAAAAGAAGAGGAAAGTAATCTATGTGATGCAAATTTCCTATGATAAATGTGATTTCTCCCCAACAATTTGAAGAAGTACAAAATTGGCTGGTTCTACTCATGTAAATCTCTGACTATCTGTGCGTCCTTCCTTAAGATCATGATCACTAATGAACTCACACAGTCATTTAAGAATGTTTCCTTTGATATGCTGAATCCTTGGAGGTATTTAAAACCTAGTTTTATCTCTAGTCACATTTATCTGTTACAGCTAGTCTGGCTGAGTTGCTCGGGTCATGACCCCTAGACATACATCAACTTTGTTTGCAATGACAAGCAATCACTTTAATTAGACATTGAACATCTTACAAATGTCTTCCTCAAAAGAGACATGTGAAAATAGTATGAATGATCCTTGTCTAATTACAGTTACAAGCAATCACTGTAATTAGACATCGAACATCTTACTAAAGTCTTCCTTGACAGAAACACAAGAAAATAGTATGTATGAACCTTTTCCTTCCTGCCCAAGAACATTTTCTTCTGGAACGAAGCAATTCTCAAACAATAGCTCACATCTGATCAAACCATCAACCATATTAGTAGGAAGGAGGGAAAGAGGAAGGTTGATGGACTAGAAAACATCAGTAAGAGTATTATTAACATACGTATCACTTCCTCTCATCCCAAGCTTGTCTAATTTCTGGGCAGTGCTAAATCTGCAGTCACCAGTAAAATACCTTCCATAAGTCAAGGATTCAAATTCTACTTTTCATCTGTCAGTGTTTTTATGTTTACCACGACAAAAAAATGCCATATTTATCTTTTCTAAAACATTTAAGGATTTTCTTGAATAATGTCAGAAATAATTTTTCTCATTGGAACAATTCTATTTCTTTGAAAAATCATTTCTGCTTTCAAATTTCTACACAACGAAACTTATGCAATTATTATCCATTTAAAGACATTCATCCAAAGGAAGGTGCAAATAGTGCTTAGGAAAATTCTAATCAAATGAAAGGCGGTGCCTAGCTCATTCCCAGGGAAATGTCTAACAAATAAGTCCAAAGATCAAGTGGCTTTCCATTTTAATAGAAAATGATGGTTAAGTACCCAGGCATTCCCTTCTCAATGATAAATGCCGTGATTCCTTTTGATCCAGCTGTGACATTGGTTTTTGCATAAACAACCTGTCCCAATTCTAGGCATCACTTTCAACAAACAAAAGATGACTTCATAGAACAGTATATGATACAATTAGTCAACATCACACTAATAGTTGCATGAGGTAACCATCAATTACTAGCTATACAGTCAAACATTAATGTCTTCCAGAAAAGAAAATTGATAGGGATATCAATCATAGCAGTAAAGGAGGAATTGTCTTTTCAATAGATCAACATAGGAAAGGGGGACAACTCATACACAACCAATTATACTTTCGAACATTCCACATAAAATTTCCCAATGGAAATCAGTTTTCTATTGCAACAGGATCATGTAAAATAGTTTGTTTTTATCAATTCGTTTCATGTCCAATGTTCAGTGCATTCACATGCATTGGTTTATTATCTAAAGCTTCAACAGCATTATAAGAGATATTACACCACTCATGTTCTTGAGAATATAAATAATAAACAAATATGAACTAGAAGAAGAAAAAAAGGATGCTTAGGCAATTTGGATCCATCGTTGAGTTCATGTGCAGGACCTATTTCCCAGACAATCAATCCATAAAGTTGTGTATTATAGACATGCGTTCAGAAGGTAGATAAAGGGAGCTGGGGGGGGGGGGGGGGGGGGGGGGTTAGTAAGAAGTTACCAATGTCTGAGCAACTGGCCCATTGGTGCACCACATCTTATTTCCATTTATGATATAGCCTCCATCTACACGATCAGCTTTGCATTTCATGCTAACAACATCAGAGCCAGCTGAAAGAAGACAGTAATGAGCCAGACTATAAAAAGAATAGCTAGAAATCCCAGCAAGACATAAGCTGTGCAAACATATGGATTACCATTGGGTTCACTCATTGCAAGTGCTCCCACATGCTCTCCACTAATAAGCTACATAAGAAGAGAATATCAGTCCATAAAGAAAAAATATTAGGGAAAAAATTCATGATTGTGACAATCATATTTATCAATACAAGAGAGGAAATAGATGGTCCAGGTTCATATTCCTACCTTGTTGAAAGAAAGACACAAAAATTTGATATCATCAACATCATTTTGCACATAAATTAACATGAAAGCTTTGGTATGATCTTTATGATTGTAGAATGAAGATCCTTAATAAAATTTAAGGCATATTTCTGAGAAACCATTAGCAGAAGAATGAATTGGTTATTGAAGTGAGCAGACCAGGAGATGTTGGAATGGAAAAGGAGGGGGAAAAAGAACCTTGGGCAAGTACTTTTGTCTTTGAGCAGGATTTCCATTCCTCACCTACAAATCAGAACACAGGCAGGCAGGAAATAAGGAAGTAAGAAGTTTCGAGACAATAATAATAAAAAAAAATAGTATAATGAGAATATGGAAAAAGGGATTTGTCTAGTTTACCAACTGATTGATGCAGAGGTTAGAATGGGCACCATAAGAAAGACCAACAGATCCTGAAGCACGACTAATTTCTTCCATTGCTATGCAGTGATATAAGTAACCAAGACCAAGCCCGCCATGTTCCTCTACGAAGCAATAAGGAAAGGCAAGGAAAATTAAGAGGTTTCTAGGAAGAAGAAACAGACATTGCTGACCCTAAACCCTAACCTGGTGCAGTAATCCCATGTAGATTAAAGTCTCCCATGAGTTTCCATAAGTTGACATCCTAGAGAAATTAGGAGGAGACGAATCAAACTGATTGGTAATTTTCAAGAAAAAAAATCCTTTATTTAAATTACCTTGGGAAAATAATTTGATTGGTCTATTGTGGAGGCAAAAGGCGCTATGTTTTCTTGTGTAAATTGAGAAACACTTTCTTTAAACTGTGGAAAAGAAAAAATAAATCATATAGCAATCAGAGAAGTAAATAAACAACAACAATCAGAGAAGTAAATAAACAACAACAATCAGAGAAGTAAATAAACAACAACAACAACAACAACAATCAGAGAAGTAAATAAACAACAACAACAATTACGAAAAAGCACAAAAGACCTGGAGTTGAGTATCATCGAAGAGAAGAGAGGTAGAAGTGGTGGAGAAAGAAGAAGCAGGAGGCAGAGGATGAGGATGAGGATGAGGAAGTTTTTTCTGGTTTGTAGTTAAAAGAGACAGAGACCTCCTCGCGGTCGCACCGAACACTCTCTGCATCCTCACTTCTGCCACGACAGGACACCACACCAGAAAGACAGAAAGGAGGAGCGAGCGGACTACTACTATTTCGCTTTCCTTACGTTGTTTATGAATTGTGACGCGGACGATTTGGATTTATCTTTTTAAATTTTTTTTAAGGATTTTTAGCTTTAAATTATTTCTTTATATAGTTTAAGATTATTTCAACATATTAAAAGAATAAACCGATAAAATAGTTTTTTGAATAGTACAAATATAATTTTTTTATATATTTTTTAATAGTAAAAGTCATTTAAAAAAGTCAAATATATTTTAATATATATCAACCGATAATATAAAACAAATCATTTTCTTATGATTACATAATTACTGCTTATCTAGTTAAAATGAAATTGTTTTAGCTATATTATTAATTTATATATTAGTTTTAATTAATTATAGATAGTTTTTTTCTTTTAATATAAACAAAAAGATAAACTTAACCTCATCCTAAAGTGAAGTGAGCATGGATTGTAAACAAAACAAAAGGAGAGGGAACTCCAATTAATTTTGTGTTGCTAGTTTCACATTACTTGGAAAGGGATGCATACAGTCACGAACAACGATTCCACTTCCACTAGAAGACAAAAGTAGCAAATAATATTATATAACTTTTAAAACTTTTGGTTTTTCTACATGAATATGTAGAAATAGTTACTCAATGGTCAAAAAGCTATTTTAACTATTGATATAGCTATTGCTTTGGAGAAGTAAATAAATACAATTGCTAAAAATAATTTTGCCTCCTCATATGGTTTGTGCGTTGAAATTCCTCTAATACTTAATATTTGATTCAGCTATCATGTTTATCTCCATTTTGTTTTTCATCTCTTTTTATTCTAGGTGCTTGGCATTTTTCCTTTCTTTTCTTTCTTGAACCAAAAAGTATTTTGGGTGATTTGTTTTAGGTTGTGATAGATTAGTGCTTAATACGATGAAATACAATTCGGATAGAAGATATTAAAATTATATTTGATAATGATATATAATTTAAAATAAATTCATCCATTAATAAAATAATGGGACCCTTGTTGGATTTGAAATAGATGAATTAGAGGTTGTTCTTTAAGCTCTATAGACGTCATTTGTCCCTCTAGCTCTATTTTACTCCATGTGCTTTGAATTAACTCATTCAATGTCTCTTTAGATCTCTTTACCCTACCTCTTGTAATTGGCCCTCTTTGCACCACCAATAAATCATTTGCGTGATTATATTTGTTTGTCTATTTGTTTGGGGATGACAAGTAGTCAAAAATAACAACTTAATACCTAATTTTTCTCATAACATCTTTCACAAGTAACTAAGGAACTTAACATCTCTATCATAAACAATGTTTTCTAGGAACCTCATAAATCCTTACTATCTCCCTAAAAAACAAATCAACAATATTAGTCATCATCGATTTTATGACAAGATATGAAATGTGTCATCTTTGAAAACATATCTACTACTATGAAAATGGAGTCTCTCCTTGTTTTGACCTTAGCAAACCTCATGTGAAGTCCACTGAAATGTTTACTCATGATTCCTTAGGTATAAACACAAAGGGGTAAGTCATGCGGTTGAATCTTAAACTTTGTTTTTCTACATGTTATGTATCACAAATGTTTTACACTTTTTTTTTTCATTTTTTGCTAATAAAAATGCTTACACAATACAACTAAAGTTTTAGCAACGCCAAAATACCTCACCAACTCGCCCATATATGCTTCATGTACAAGCAATTCACGTATAGAGCTCAATGAAACACACAAGTCATTTTCTTTAAACAAATATTCATCAAATACTTACCAAAGGCCAAAACCTTACATGCATCAAAAATAATAGCAAAATTATTATCATCTTTGTACAATTCTTTTATCTGTTCAAATCCTAGTAATCTAGTGGATAAAAATATATATTTGTGTGAAAGTGCATCAATGTTTTTTCCCTTGCTTATACTTGATCACATACAGAAAGGTTTTAGTAAGTTCAACCCATTTGGCAAGTCTCGCACTCAACTTACTTTTCCCTTTCAAATGCTTCAAGGAATCATGATCTGAATGTATTATGAATTTCTTGGGTCACAAGTAATGCTACCACGTCTCTAAAGTTCTTCCCAAGGCTTAGAGCTTCTTGTCATATATAAGGTAATTCAAGGCTACCTTATCAAGTTTCTCGCTGAAATACGCAATCGGGCCTCTTATCCTGTATTAACACGTCTCATATACCAATATTTAAGGCATCACATTCAACTTCAAAAACTTTTGTAAAGTCTAGCAAAGTTAAAACAACTGCTGAACAAAGTTTATCTTTTAACAAATTAAAAGTTTTATCTTGTTCATCATCTCATTTAAATCCAATAGACGTTTTCACAATTTTAGTTAAATGTGTTGCAATAGTACTAAAATCTTTCACATACCTCCTATAAAAGCTAGCAAGTCCATGAAAACTCTTTATTGGGTGTGGGCCAGTCCCAAATGGCCTTGACCTTTTCTTTTTCCATCTCAATACCCTGTACAGTTACTACATATCCAATAAACACAATCTTCTCCATGCAAAAGGTATATTTATTGAAATTAGCATATAGTGATGCGAACATCTTGATCATGTGGTCAAGTAATCCATACGCAAAGACATTAATTCCCAGAAAGGCAGGTAAATCAGGTTTGATAGGAGTGTGAAACAAAGATAACTTGTATCTAGGCACCAACATTATTAGATTTGAACCCCCACCTAACAAATAGCAATTCGCAAACAAGAAGTATAGATTGAAACCATGAAGTTAGTTGAACCTCGATAAGTCATTTTTAGTCCTTTAAAGAACCAAGGAAAAGAGAATTCTCACCTCACAAGCACAATGTTGTTGCTGTAATCTCAATTTCATTAAGCATGAAAAAACTAATCTAAAACTTATGTAGCATATGTGTTTTTAATCAAGTTAAACCCTAGAATACCTAAATATATGGACTTATATAAACCCAATAGCAATGAGGCCCATATCCCCAAGTATCTAAGCCTAATTGATGTTTAATAACACTAAAACACAAAAAATGAATTTTAAATAAAAATATAAGTTGCAACCACTTAAAAATAAGATAAAGAATATTTATTTGATCTTGAATGTTGCTGACTTGTAGATTTCCTTCCTAAACAAGGAAACTTCTTCTTTTGAATGTTAAGAATACTCCCTTCTTTAGGAAATTTTAGGAAAAATAAGCTCAAATCAAGGTTATCATAGGGCCTAACACATCAGCTCTTTTCAGAACTTGAATAGAATCCTTCTTAAACTTGGATTAGATGAATTAGAGGTTTTCCTTTAAGCTCCATAGATGTCATTTGTCCCTCTAGGTCCATCTTACTCTATGTCCTCTGAACTAGCCCATTCAATGTCTTAAGTCTATTTGCCCAAGCTCTTGTAATAGGTCTACTTGGCACCACCAATGGTTCATTTGTAAGCCCAAAAGACATTACTAACTACGCATACAAAAATATTTAGTCTTAAATTTTATTTTTCATTCATTATCTTATTTCATCCTAATAAGATGATACCCATTTTTTAAACACAAGTAACACTAGCATAACACATACTCTCACATATGTATCCCTTCATCATCAACTCATCTATTTGTCTTTAATGTTTTTTTGTCTCATCGATATTGTTTATACAGGCTTGATGATTAGTAATCGATGCTCCGATAAGATGTCAATCCAATGCTTAATTCTTTTTATTGGTAGTAGTCCATTAGGGATGTCTCTAGGTAATACATTATCATACTTCTACAATAAAGAAAGAGTCATACTAGGAATAACATAATCAAGATTATTAGTGTTTAAATAAGTCATCTTAAACATAAGTAAGATCATCAGCTTGTTATTGAAAAACTCAAATCTGATTTGAGTTTGTTTTACTTAAAAATTTGGTTTTTGTAGTCTTTATATATTATTATCATCACATAAGTTTACTTTCTTCACTCTTCGGGTTTTACCTCAACTCTCAATCGATTTAATTAATGATTTAGTTGAACCTGGTGGTTATCTCTCACCATTGTCATCATATGAGTTTTTACTCTTCATATCCTCACATTCCTTTTTTTAATTTTATTTGATTGTCATACACTTGTTTTGAAGATAGAGGGACAAAAGTGATGGTTTTTACCATCCTTTACAATAGTGAACCAAATGTTCCTAGCATGTTTATGAGATTGATGACTATTGTATTGGTGTATTCATTGGTAAGTTTGTGGTTGTGTATTATGATGACATCCTAATTTATAGCAAGAACTTGAATAAGCATCTTGGTTATTTATGTATTATGCTTAATTTATTGCAAGATGAAAAACTATATGCTAATTTCAATAAGGGTAATGTGGTAGCCTTTAATTATCCTACATATGACAAGGAGTTATACACCTTCATTAGAACTTTAGATATGTGGTAGCATTACCTGTGGCTCAAGGAGTTTGTGATACATTCAGATCATGAATCCTTGAGACATTTGAAAGGGCAAAGTAAATTGAGTAAGAGACATGCCAAATGGGTTAAATTTATTGAACTCTTTTCGTATGTGATCAAGTATAAGCAAGGGAAAGAAAACATCTTGGTTGATGCATTTTCGTATAGGTATGTTCTTTTATCCACTTTATATGCTAGATTGCTAAGATTTGAACACATAAAGGAATTGTACAATGATGATAATGATTGTGCTATCTTTTTTATGCATGTAAGGTTTCAGCCTTTGAAAAGTATTATAGGCTTGATGTGATACTTGTTTAAAGAAATCGTTTGTGTGTTCTATTGAACTCTATATGTGAATTGCTTGTACATGAAGAGCATAAGGGTGATTGTTGAGGCATTTTGGTATTACTATGACTTAAGTTGTGTGTATGAGCATTTGTATTGGCCAAAAATGAAAGAAGATGTGCAACGTATATGTGATAAATGCATAACATGTAGAAAAACAAAATCTAGGACTCAACTGCATGACTTGTATAACCCTTTACTTGTACCTAAGGAATCATGGGTAGACATTCAATGGACTTCGTATTAGGTTTACCTTGGTCAAAATAGGGTAGGGGCTTAATTTTCATGATTGTAGATAGTTTTTCTAAGATCACACATTTCATACCTTGTCATAAAACCGATGATGCAACTAATATTATTGATTTGTTCTTTAGGGAGATAGTATGAATTCATGGAGTTCCTAGAAGCATTGTTTCTGATAGAGATGTTAAGTTCTTTAGATATTTTTGGAACGTGTTGTGGGGAAAATTAGGTACTAAGTTGTTATTTTCGATTACATGTCATCTCCAAACAAATGGGCAAACCAAAATAGTTAATAGGGCTTTAACACAACTTTTGCATGCTATCATTCAAAAGAACTTGAAGGATTAGAAAGATTGTTTTCCATTCATAAGGTCTTCATTTAGTCGTAACGTGCATTTTACTACTGTTTTTTCATCATTTAAGATTGTGTATGGATTTAACCCTTTAACTCCCATGGATTTGATTCCTTTAGCTGTTGATGAAAATGCTAGTTTGGATGGAAATCGTAAAGCACAGGTGGTGAAGACACTTCATGAGAGTGTACAACAATAGATTTAAAAGAGAAACCGTATGTATGAAACTAAAACCAATTTCAAACAAGTTTAATTTCATCTCGTTGATTGGGTTTGGGTGCATATGCACAAGGAGAGATTTTCAGCTCAAATGAAGTCCAAGTTACATCCACGAGGAGATAGGCCTTTTCAAATCTTGAAAAGAATAAATGATAATGCATATAAAGTTGATTTTCGACATGAGTATGGTGTTAGTACTACCTTTATTGTTTCTAATCTTACTATGTTTGATGTAAGTGATGATGATTCAATGTCGAATCCTTTTAAAGAGAGAGGGGATGATGAGGATTAACCCAACATCAAGCTTAATCGTGCAAATAAACCAATTAGTGGTGTTACGTGGGCCTATTACAAGAACTAGGGCAACGAGACTTAAAGAGGCATTGGATGAGCTAGGTCAAAGCACATGGAGTAAGATGGACTTAGAGAGACAAAGAACACCTATAAAGCTTAAAGGACAACCTCTAATTCGTCTAATCCAAGTCCAAGAAAGGTCCTATTCAAGTTCTGAAAAGGGTTGATATGTCAGATCCTATGACAACCTTGATTTGAGTTTATTTTTTCTAATATGACATGGAGTCAATGTCCAGATTATTTTCTAAAGAAGGGAGAATTGTTAGCATTCAAAAGAAGAAGTTTCCTAGTCTAGGAAGGAAACCTAAAAGTCATTAACATTCAAGACCGAATATATTTTTTTTTATCTAATATTGATATTTTATGTTTTAGTGTTAATAAACATCAATTAGGCTTAGATACTTAGGGATTTGGGCTTGATTGTAAGTGGGCTATACAAGTCCATATCTTTGGATATTCTAGGGCTTAACGTATGTTAAAAACGCTACCTAAGTTTCTGATTAGGTTTTTTATGCTTAATGACATTAAGATTATAACAACAACAACTTTGTGTGGTTATGAGGTGAGAATTCTCTCTTCCTTGGTTCTCTGAAGGACTGAAAAAGACTTATCGAGGTTTAACTCACTTCGTGGCATCAGTCCATACTTCTTGGTTGCAAATTGTTATTCGTTAGGTGGGGGTTTAAATCCAATAATGTTGGTTTCTAGGTACAAGTTATCTTTGTGTCACACTCCTAATAAATTTGATTTTCTTAGCTTTTCCAGAAACTGGTGTCTTTACGTGTGGGTCGCTTGACCGCGTGATCAAGAGGCTCGTATCATTACAAGTGATGGTTGTTCTACTTCTCTTTGGTTTGATAATTTGCATCCTATATGTCTTTTGACATAATGTTTCAGGGAAATGATTATTATTGATTATGGCTTGGGCAGAGATGCTAGGGTGAGTTGTATAGACAATCAAAAGTGAAAGAGACCTCCTTGTAATTCTCTTGAGTAGATTGAGCTTGTTAGGTATACCCTAATTATTTTTATCTTGGATGATAGAAGATGTGATATTGTTTGCTGGAAGGATGATTCTACAAGTATTTTCTCATATTCGTTATGTTTGGAATGTTTTTCTCCCTTTTTTAAACAAAATAAAGTAGTGGAAACTTGAATGACATAAACATATTATTCCACATTTCTCCTTTATCTTATGGCTTGTGATTCATGAGGCCCTTTCAACTCAGGATAAACTCATATCTTATGGTCCCATTCAGACTAACAAGCGTCTCCTTTATGGAGGTGATATTAATCACTTATTTTCTTATTATCCTTCTCTCTATATATTTGGTATGATTTTTGCTTTAATGTCTCATTCCTTTCAATCACCATAGTACCGTTGTATAACTTTCTATCTTAGGTAGAGGTAGCTCTTTTCAATAGTTGGTTATTAGATTGTTTACTATTGTAGTATATTGCATTTGAAGGGAGAGGAATGCTAAGCTACATGGAGAGGCTCCTCGTACTGCTTTAGTTGTTTATAGTTATATTGTTCATATTGCATGGAGGTTTGTCAACGACATCTTCAACTTTATATGATTCCTCTTCCTTTGGGTTTGAAGGTATGTCCTTTTAGTTTTTTCTTGGGTCATGTTCGATTTTAATTGGTGTTTGTTTTGTTAACATAGTTTTAGTTGGGCTTTAGTGACTAGGTTTTGAGGGAATGTCCTTAGCCTTATTTTAGGGGTATGTCCCGTGTTTTTTTTTTAGTTTTTGGTTAAGTCGATCTTGTTTGGTTATCATTGCATGTGAAACATTGCCTTTTAGTGTAGTTTTTGTATCTTTTTTGGTTATTTTATAGTTACTTTATAAAAAAATTAACAAATATTAAAAAATTGAAAAATGCAAAAGGATATAACTTGTTTTAAAAGGCTTGCTCTAATAACGACTGATATAAATCTCATGATCATGTGGTCTTGCAACTCACAATCAAAATATAAATCAATCTCAAAAAACAAAAACAAAAAATTGATAGGAATGTGACACAACTAGTCCTAGTATTTGTGTATTGATGGATGAACTCGTCTAAAAATTAAAACTAAAACCCAAAACCTTGAGTTTGGATTAGAGAGTCACAAATTTGAAAAATAATCCATAACTAGTGTGTTTAAATTGTGCTAGTTGTTGCTTTTCAAAATATTTTTTATTTTTTAAATTTGATTTTGACATTAAAATATCCAAACAGACTAAAAAAAAAAAAACCAAAAACATAACACAAAGATTGGCGAGTTGAAGGGAGCCGTTTGAGCACCAAAAACTAAGAACTCAAGCCTGCCAGCCCGCGGCGAAAAACGCCGTTCGCTGCTCTCCATCAAAGACTCTTTTTTTGACATAATATAAAGCAAGCAAGCAAGCAGAGAAGAGACGAAACAAGTAGCAGTGTATTGTTGCAATGGAAACACATGGTCCTCCAACTCCATCTTCTTCATCTTCCAAGTTTGCAGCGTATCAAAACCCAGCATTCTCTGCTGCCCTGACCGCCAAAAGCCTCCGGCCGTCTAAATCAACTCTCCTGTTCGTCGTTTCCTTATCCTCCGCTTCCGCCTTTTCTCTTCTCTCCACAATCTCCAGGTATCTGACCCCATATCTCGGAAGATGAAGATTCAACTTCTGTCTTCTTTTCTAATTTATTAGTTTTCCCGTTATTTATGTTAGCTAGTTTTTATCTCCCTACACAAATTAATAGTGAGGGAATAGTTTTTTATTGCCTTATATAATGAATGTGCTTTCTTTCTTATTTTCTGAAAAATGTTTGCTTTTAAGAAGATACTACACTACTGGAGACAAGAAAACGAGTAATTGATTTTATCATCTGGTAAATAAAACAACTCAGGCAAGAAAACGGGTTGTCAGTCAAGTCTACCCCCTGTGTTTCTCGGCAAGATAATATGTTTTAAGTCTGACAATGTCCTTTTTCGTTTAATCATTTTTCAAAATTTTAAATTTATTCCTAAAGACAATTTGTTCTAATTAGATCCCATTTGAGTAACACTGTATTGGCTTCTAAATGATGAAGGGAAAATGGGTTGATCGAAGTGATGAGCTTCGGAATTTTTTCGCAAGAGGTGGCTTGTAAGTTGCTGAGTTTAAGCAATCTCCTCAATTATCTAAATTAACTACATCCATTACTATTACTATGTTCGGAATTTAACTTTCATTATAATTGTGTCAGATTTGTGTGCCAAGGCAGCACAGGCAGTGGTGGGTTTATTATTTATTGGATCTGTATTTTCCATCTTCAAGGCCATCTCTTTGTACAGAGTAAAAATTGCTGGCGTGCGAATAACCTCTCCCTCTAAAGATGCTAGAGATCAACCATGGCTAACAAACCGTCAACTGGGGCTTATAGGACTAAAGCCAAAAGTTGAGCCTGTTGTATCTGAATCTTCAAAGAAACCTCCCAAGTCAAACCCCTCTCCATCGGCTTCCAATGTCCTTGTTCCAATCCATCAGCTTACCTGTTCGTATCAGAAGTCTCATGTTGGCTCTGATAAATCAAATGCCGGAAGTCGAAATAAGATGACCTCTTTTCACACCCCATCCAAATCACGGAATTCTCCATCTTTTTATCTTGTCCCTGGGGCCAATTCACCTCTGCCTTCTTTTCAGAGTTCTCCAGTGATCGATTCAGCAGTCTCAACCCCTTGGTCAGATAAGCGAGCCTCTTATACTAAAGAGATAAGAACAGAAGAACAGCTTGAACATTTCTTGGCAGAAGTAAATGAGAAAATCATTGAATCAGCTGGTAAATATGCCACTCCACCACCCACCATAGGGGGTTTTGGCATGGCTAGTCCTAATACTGTGGCAAGTCCAGCTAATACCTCTGGAGCTACAAGGAGCACACCCTTAAGGCCTGTGAGGATGTCTCCTGGTTCCCAGAAATTTACCACTCCCCCTAAGATAGGAGAAGGTGACCTTCCTCCACCAATGTCCATGGAAGAGTCCATTGAAGCTTTCAAACATTTGGGTATTTATCCTCAAATTGATCGCTGGCATGACCGCCTCAGGCAATGGTTTTCATCAGTTTTACTTAATCCTCTACTTGACAAGATTGAAAGCAGTCATATGCAGGTCTAATTATTACTTCTATCTTTTCTGTATTGTGACCCCTCTAACTCTGCAAGTCATTTGTTATCGTGCCATTGTTTAACATCTATCAGGCCATATTATAATGGAAATTTGAGAGTTGAGACTTGGAAGTGTCCAATAATTTGGCATCCAATACATTTGCCATTTGCATGTTGGGAGCACAAAAATACACTTTTGTGCAGTTTGTCTAGTCTCTATTCGAGACAGTAACATATTTTATCACTGAGTTGTTTTTACTCATTTGAGAAATTTCATGGTGCATTGGCCATTAATTTCACATAATTTGCAAAAGCTTAAATTTTGCTTTGTCATTTGTGTTCCTAATATTGCAGAAGCTGAACATGTTATATGGTTAGTTTCTATTTCTGTTCAATGTCCATAATCATTTTTTTCTTAAACAAAATGTTTGATGCCCTTAAATATACTCATCATGTTTCTAGGTAATGCAAGCAGCTGCTAAACTTGGTATTTCAATAACAATTAGTCAAGTAGGAAGCGATACACCTAGTGAAAATCCTGCTACTGTGTCTTCAACTGATAGGAAGGAATGGCAACCGACATTCTCTCTTGATGAAGATGGACTTCTCAGTCAGTTACGAGCTACTCTTCTGCAGGGTCTTGATGCTTCCGCCGGTGAGTTGCTTCATCAATTTTTTTTTTGTAAATAAATTTTGGTTTGGGGTTATTATGGAAGTACTATCAATTGAATAACACAAGAACAAACACTCAAGAAAACTAGTGCTTGGAAAGCAACTCAATGTATTTAATCAATCACTATTCATAGCATTATTTCAATATCTAATTAGGGAGCATATTTATAAGGGCCAAACCAAATAAACATTGTAACTTGACCTTTAAAGAAAACCTCAAGTTTCTGAAATAGTGTTGAATAGAGTAGACAATGGCTATAATTCTATTTTACATCTGATATATTCTAGGGTTACAATAAAATCAGCCAGCTCTAGATTAAGGTCCTAAACTACTAATATTCTAATCCTAGCTATCCAAATATTTTAAATGCTACATTTTTTACATTTTAGTCTGATGACTCCAGCTTAACCAATGAATAAAGCAGTATCGAAAAGATAATTAAAATTTCTGTCATTTTTTCCGTGTCATGGAAAAAAGCTCCTTCATCACTAATAGTAGTAGGAAAATTAAACGTCCTAATAGGAATAGAAAAACATGCTAAATAAGAAATGAATCAGATTTATGCTTTACCTAATTACTAGTAAATACAAATTTTCCTAGATAATGTACTAGGAATTTAGAATGATTATACAAAATTAAAATTTCTAAATAGTTGAATATTAATTCTCATTTGTCTTTGTTCATTCCTCATCATTATGTGATCAGTGGTAGGAATTTCACTTGGCTCATCTTACTTGATGCAGCAAAGTTACCGTTATCCAGTCTCCAGCAATCCCTGCAGCAAAATCCTATGATATCAATTATGCAGGAGTGTGTGGATGCCATCACTACACATCAGAGGCTTCTTGCGTTAATGAGAGGAGAGTGGGCTAGAGGTTTGCTGCCACATAGTAATGTTCGGGATGATTATATGGTTAAGAGAATCCGAGGTATGCAGAGTCTTATACCTTACACTTTATGCCTATAGTGAATCTCTATATATTTTCTTCAATTTGCCTCCAATGCGACAAGTTACATTTCGGATCCCTGCTTGTGCAACTGTAACAGAGCTTGCTGAAGGAACCTGCTTGAAGAATTATGAGTATCTGGGAAGTGGGGAAGTTTATGACAAAAAGAACAAAAAGTGTACTCTTGCGCTTCCGGATGATTCTCATTTGCTTCTATATCTTTTTTGTGCTTTCCTTGAACATCCAAAGTGGATGTTGCATGTAGATCCCCCATCTAATGCTGGAGCTCAGTCTAGCAAGAATCCATTATTCCTGGGGGTTCTGCCTCCTAGAGAAAGGTTCCCTGAGAAGTACATTTCTGTCATATCTAATGCTCCTTCCACGCTTCACCATGGAGCTTTAGTACTAGCTGTTGGAAAGCAAAGCCCTACAGTATTTGCTTTATACTGGGATCAGAAGCTGCAGTTCTCTCTTCAGGTAGGTAGCTAATGGGTTATTTTATATCTGAGTTAATAGATGGAAAGACAAAATAATAGAATTAATAGGAAATGTTAGCATTCACCAGTATTTTATTTCTATTAGAGACATGGGTGTATAGCTAGGATTCTCAAGCTCTCAGTTTATAGACTTGAGCTGTGGAGAAATTTAGAAAAAAACTTTCTAGTGTTTTATTAAAAGTTTGGAAGACAATCTTCATCTTAAAATAAACTTCCCTATTTATATTAGTTATAAAATCTTTTATAGAAAAGGACTTCTTTTAAAATTATTGTTTTACAAGAAAGAATTCATAATTACAGCTTATCGAATTAATAGAATTTATCTAACATTAGGATTTTTAAATAGTAAAATTCTACTTAAATTAAGAATTCTGACCTCAATAGGAAAAAGAATCCAAATACAATAACTTGAATGAAGATAATCCTACACAGTAACTCCTGGGCCTTATTTGAAAGTCTTCATGATCTCACATCATCATGAAATCTTAACCCAATAAAAAACATGACATTCATAATCTTCTATTAAAATTTCAACTTGACCCAACAGTCTAATTAAAAGTTATGATTGATTTACCAAACTGTATCTTGGAGACCCTTCTTGAACTCATCAAAACCTAAAAATCTTAATCATTAATGAAATAATGCAATAAACATTATCATGCTAAAACATAGAAGAAATTTCCCCATGTTAGTCCCTTTACTTCTGAAAAATTCACCTTGATTTATCAATTTGTCAGAAACTAAACTCGACCATTCCAAAATATAGCTAGTCTATTCACAAAGTTACATGTGGTTGACTTGTAAACCTCAAAATTTAATTTATGATGTGTACATGTGAGAAAAATCCAAATCTAATATTATATTTTTTATACAAATGAAATCCACTTGTAGTTCCTTCCTACATTTTTTTACTTCAAACTTGAGTTCATTATCATCTATGACCTTTAATATATTAATCATTGTATTTATGTAAAGGAACACCTAGATAATCTCTCATAATATCTGTAGAAAAATTATCAGAAATTATCGTGTTCTCCATGTTCTTGTTAGCAAGATCTTCATCCATGACTGAAGATCATCGTTTGGTACTTCTCCAACTTAAAGTCAAAAGATTGAAGCTATTTGTTTGTGCTCTCTTTGATTATGTTATCTTCAACATGATAGGTAACTTAGAGATTTTGCTTTTACCAACCTCTATGTTTTTTCTCCTTGTCTTTTGAGAATGTTGAACATAAGATGAATAATAATAATCTATTTGTTTATCTTTATCTATCCGATATAAAATCTCTTCATAATTTATTATAAACTCCAAAATTAATGATTGTCTCAAATCTTGCTAGATGAAATTAAAGGCATGCCAATGAGTTTTATAGTCTATAAATTTAAACCACCATTCTTAAGTATCACAAGTTTGTGTATGTCAAGTCTTATTTTTGTAAGATTAGAAACCTTGTTGAAATAAAAATAAGCTTCTAACTCTGTCAATCATTTTATAATCTTTTCTTTCAAAATCTCACTTCGTAGAATGAAATCTCATTAAATTCAGGAATAGGTTTGGCACTTGGCCTGTTTTGAGGCAAGTCTCCAGTTAAGTACCTCTCTTCATGATTTCTATTTGCGTTATCCATTATCCGAGCTTGATATGTGATAGTTTGCTCTAAACAATCAAACCTTTATTCCTAGCGATCTAGCTTTTGCTCTTGAGCCTGCATTGCGTCTCAGAAGTCTCCATTACTGCATCACATCGCGAGGTGGGTTGCTACTGTCTTTGCCCATCAAAGAGACCAACTTGCTCTTATACAAATTAACCCAATGTATAGCTTGGATAGAAGCTAAGGTTCTCAAACCCTAAGATTACAGACCTAAGTTGTAGAGAAATTTAGAAAAAACTCTAGTGTTATATTAATAGCTTGAATAATAATTTTCATCTTAAAATAAACTAAGAGTCTCTATATTTATATTGGTTCTAAAATCCTTTATAGAAAAGAATTTATAGGAAAGAACCTTTTAATTAAAACTAAAATCTTTTATAGGAAAGAATTTATAGTTAAAACTTATCTAACTAATAGAATCAATCTAGTATTAGAATTTCTAAATAGTGAAATCCTAATTAAAATAAAAGATTTAATCTAAATATGAAAAAGAATCCAAATGCAATAAGATAAATAAGGATAATCCCGCACAGCAACTCTCAAGCCTTATTTGAAAGCTTCTCAATCCCTGATTATCATGAAATTTTAATCTAGTGAGAAACAGGGCCTTTGGAATCTTCTATTAAAATATCAACTTGATCCAACAGTCAGATTAAAAGTTATGTTTGATTTACCAACTGTAGCTTAGACTCTTAAACTTTTCAAAACCTGAAAATCTTAACCATTAATGAAATGATGCATGCAATAAACATTATGCTGTCAAGAACATGGATGAAATTTCTTTGGCAGTTAGCATGGGAGACTAGTATATGATAATTGAAATCTAATCATGGAAACAATCAATTTTGTGACAGCATTAGCTTAATGGATAGGATAAGTGGGTTGTTAGTAGCATGGAATAAATAGCAGCAATGCTCTGGTAGGCATATGGAAGTAATGGGAGATGTGGCATGCATGACAATGTTGATGAAATTCACATTTATCCCATATTAACTCGATGTGTAATTCACTCTCTTATTAGACGCTTATCAATCTCAGTGCAAATACAATAAAAAATTGACGATGGTATTTCACAATACTATACCTATTCCTAATGTGCTATGAAGTGAGTGGACACATTATGGTAACAGGGATGCGTGTGTGCTACAGCTATACTGTGTTTTGCTTGAAAGAATTGTTCTTTTGTTCTTTGTTCAGGGAAGAACAGCTTTGTGGGATTCCATCTCGCTCCTGTGCCACAGGATCAAGGTTGGATATGGCGCTATAGTTCGGGGCATGCATCTTGGTTCTTCAGCCTTGAGTATCTGCCCAGTTCTCGAGTCAGAAATCAAAGACTGACTATTGCCAGGCATGCCTTAATGCTGTTTGAAATAACAGCCTGCTTGCTCTAGAGACACAGACCTTACTGGACTTCTTGAAATCATTAATTTAAAAGGGCTGTCTGAAGTTGATTCATGTATCATCTGTGCTGTATTTTTTGGAAATTGGAGGTGCACTTTCTTACACCCCACTGACTATCGACTTAGATGAGGACTTGGATGATGATTGTCTGAAAGTTGCGAGATTGCATAGTATTGGCTAGAGATCTCGAGGGGATTTTTGTCAATGATCTAATTTCATTTCGATTCCTTTTTATATACAAGTCCATTTCTTGTTTTATTTTCCTGTCCTAAGAAAAGATAGGATGGTTTCAAGGCCATCTTTCAGGCTCAAACCTAGGGCTAGTATTTCGGAGAATTTATAAAATTATCTTTGAATGTATTATATACTGATATCGACGAGGGGTTCGCCTCTTACGATTCTGTGGAAAGGGATTGTTTTGATTTACATGCAAGCTGATTTATTTACTGTCGAACCATGAAAAGAAATGAAAATTCTAGGATTAGATAGCCTTTAGTATCACTTGAATCTTGTCTTGTGACTTGTAAATTAAAAGAGGAGTAACTTGTAAATTAGTTGATTTAAATGATCCATTTTGAACTGGTCTCGACTGTTTAATTCAACATTTTTTATTTAAAAAATGTCCCTTTTCCATGAATCTTTTCATACTATTAATTTTTTTTTTCTATTTCTAAAAAGAGGAGTTGAAAAAGAATATGAATTGAAGGAAAGAGAACAATTCATGCTTGTTTTATGATGGATAAAATAAAATAGCAAGCTGAAAAGACTTTTACATCATCTGAGCTTTTTCAAATCAAGTTTTTGAAGCTACAAACAAAAGATCAAACCAACACAGACGATGCACCAACATAGAAAAACCACCTTAAGAACATCATCCACTAAGAAGATGCCATCAATCCAACCCATCTTTTTTTATGGCAACAATATAACAATAAAGCGAAATGTGGTGATATCAATTTATTGATCCTGGAAGAATTGATTCAAGAAAAGGATAATGGCAGGTAACAAAAAAAAAAAAGGGTGAAGAGTGTAGACAAATCAAAGGAGTGTATAGGCTCTGAATCTGAGCGATATTTACAGGCTATTTGGCTCTCATCATCAAGGACAAGATCACGAGGATTTATTTTACTGAAAACGACATCGTGTGAATATCCACGGGAACCAATGGATTTAATTGAATTTCCGTAGACTGTACACTTTACCAGCAACTTAAATAAATCTTTGTTGAAAATTGGCTAGGAGCTTCGCAAAATTGACAAGTGGCGTGCCCACAGCTCATCGATTTCCGAAAATATTCTGGAAGCACCGATCACATCATGATGTTAAGAGGACATTTCCAGAAACCTTTTCCTCCTCCAACCCCATCGCAACTTCAATGTCCCATGGACTAAGTCAACTCCTTTTCACATTCTACATACAGGTATTTAACCTGAAAATCACCTTATCACCCCAGCAAATGTCTTCTGTCCGGCAAAAATTCAAACAAAAGCAGCAATTATCTCAGTAAAAAAATTCACTTCCCTTCACTCAGAGTCCAAGTCAATAGAAAGAAACGGCCGTTGTCTTACAGAACGTTTTTGGCGAGGAAATGCGAAAGGACTGTCTGATCTTTGTCGACTTGCCTTTTCAGATCTGCCATCACTGATACCAAGCAAAGAATCTGTGGAAGTGGGTGTAATCAGTGTTGAAAAAAATTAAAAGATGAGCATCAAAACATAGAAAGTGGATATGAAAGGAGCATAACACTGGTCTAAAACTAGCACTTTCCTCCGGGAGCATTAACCAACAATTACAAGGCCTTGAGAAAAAGGAAACAAACCAGTGCCAGCCAAAGAATCCATGCCATCTTCTCTAGATTGCATCGGCTGCCTTGAATTCAGTCCATTTGTTGAAGGAACTGGCTCGCCGTGATTGCCAGTAGCACCACCACCGAGACTAAGAGAGATCCAATCATCAGTACGGACACCATTTGACACATCAGCTTGATCCCTCACATCAGTGTTGTGCATTGATGCATCAGAAGGCCCGGTTGGAAGAAAAATTTGAAGACTGGGATCTTCTATGCCAAAAGACAGAGGATTATCAACCAAACCATCATTTACATCCATGTCTGATCGACCAATAGAAGAATATGGAATTAAACAAGCAGGTCTCATGACAGTTTCTGGAGCGAATGTGTAGTTATTCATTGAAGAGAGACAGTTAATAGGACCATGTGATGTATCAACTAAGGCATCTGAGACATCTGAATTAAATAATTGGAATCCTGGACCAGCTTGATTTCCAGGAGGTAGTGGCCAGAGGGGCATCCCATATTCATCATCAGCATTGAAAAGACCCGTGCAAGAATTTCCACCAGTCCCAAGTGTAGGATCTTCCAGAAAATGATCTGCAATTTCAGGAGAAGGCACAGAAAAAGTAGCACCATTTTGATTACTCTTGTACACAGATCCAGAGGAAATTAATATATCATTTTCATCATCTGAATCGCTAAGAACAATGACTTCTGCATTCCCTACTGGTGCAGATGAATTTTGGTCAGTGACTCCATACGTTGAATATACATTCAACGATAAAGAATCATGCTCCATACCACTGTTTGTGAATTCAAAATTTCCACCAGTATCTTGATTTACACTTGGGTCTTCCCCATCACAACCACTACCAGTAGCACTGCTGCTCATAGGAATAACTTTATGTTCATGGTGTTCAAAGTTTTCTTGCAATTGACCTGAAGAGGTGTTCATATCTTCAGGTTTACTGACTTCCCAAAAACCGTTGCGATTCTTTCTGGTTCCAAGTTTCAAACTAGCACCTTCTGAACCACCTTCCTGCTTGATCTGCTTCACCATTTCCACTTTTGATTTGAGTTCTCCAGTGTCAGAGACACAGAGAGTACTATCAGGATTATGCCATTGAGCAAGTTCTCCAGCATCCCTACAGTCAGATTCATTTTTTGTTTTCACACGCCAGGAACCATCAGGCTTCACCTCAATCTCTGTTATATCTTCCACGCAATGCCTCATCTATATAGCACAAGTGAACAAATATAAATTACACAAGTACCATAAACTATCTTCCACGCAACGCCTCATCTATATAGCACAAGTGAAAAACACCTAGTACCATAAAATACGGGTTGGGATGAACAGAGAAGGATAAGGAAGCAATACCTTAGATGTGATGCGATTGAAATATGGGTCAACAATTATATTTTCCAAGGAGTAGTTCTTGAGACAGATGGGGCACTGCCACTGTGTGGAGTGCAATGGTAGCTCAGATACATAAAACAGATATAACAGGAACCTATTCATATACCTCTATTTATATTAAGAAATGATCAATTGCTTGCCTTCCTAGAACGCTGGTTTAGCTCCACAAAAACTTCCAGGTCAAAACAGCCCATGTGTGCACAAGGTTTGAATCTTCCTGCGACCTTCATTCTTGAACCGCTCATCTATGCAAGGAAATCAGTTTCATGAACTAAGCCACCAAATTTATGACTTAACTATATACCTAACTCTAATTTCTAGAAGCTTTGCTACCAACGAAAAATGCTACAATTTAATAAGGCAATTTGAAGAATGAGGAAACAATATGAAAAATAAAACATTGTTAAGTGAGAAAGCATTAGATATTCCAACAATGACATCGTGCACATTCAGAAAGTGGTACATCACTAAGAACATAATATCACTAGAGAAAGCATATTGCATTACATAACTGGTCAAGTATAACCCATATACAAGAGAAATTCTGGAATGGATGTTACAAGGGTAACAGAAAGATTCCACACCGTAGGTATTATACTTTCATGAAACATATTGTTAAGCATACATGAAATCCTACACTAGTAAAAACCAAAATCTAGCAGCCTCATTTTCTTTGTGATCCAGTTGCAATGATCATAAACAACATGCTTAAGGAAAAGAACTTCTCGATCTTTTTCAGCATGGTTTTGGCCACTCCAGTTCAGCCCTCTCAAAACCCACTAAATGCATTTACCTGATTAGAGAAGTGAAAATACTCTAAAAAAAACATATTCTATATTGTCAAAAAACCATCTCAACTTAAAAGTTTAAGGGTAAGGCTTCAAGATATAATTTATATTATTTTCTAATACACCTCAAGTGAAAGCTTTTTGAACTTGAAACTTGCACATACCTATACTACCTTGTGCTTAATTTCTATAAAATAAAATTAGGATAGCGAGATTCAAACTTGCGACCGCTCGGTTAACAAGATAGTAATACTATGTCAAAAAATCATCTCAACTTAAAATTATAAGTTAGGTGAAGCTCCAAGATAAAATGTATATTATTTTTACCCAAATCTTTCACATGTTGCAACAAAAGGTGGCTGTATCCCTAATATCAAATTAATAGACATAGGAGAAGGGACCAATATTCAAGACAATGACTATCAGATATTAACTCTGCATATCACATACATAGCTTAGTGGAACACACATGCATGGAATTATGGACTTGAACTCTCATATCATGTTCAAGTAACATACAGGACAGCGGAGATTGACACCAAAAGAATCCGCAACAACTTCCAGGTCACTGTCACTACAGGCATTATCTGTTGCAGTTCCACCAACACAGCGACAAACACGAGCAAGTGCATCTTCAAAACGCTCACCTTCAGACTCCTTGGGAATCATGTTGAGTATCTAAACAGTAAACAAAATGAAGCAGGGCAAGATGAATTCCAAGGTAGTGTAAAGGGTGATCCATGCTTTAGTTGTAGCTCATTCTATGAAGCAGGAAAATATGTGAACCACAGCAAATAAAAATTCAGCTGTAAGGTACCAAATTGAAATATGCATGCACGTGAATACATATGCATGTTCACATGTGAGGTGCATTTATCCCTGCATGTATATTTGTAGTATACGGAATGGCAGTTAAAATAACATATACACATGGGATGTCTAATCGGTACACCAACTAACCGTAGTGATCTCTGTGACACATTGACAACAAGATCAAATTAGTATTCGTGATCAGGCTTTTTGATACAACAACAAATATCAGAAGATTAAATGCAAATGATGTTGAAGGTGCTCAGTGGCAAGGCAATATCCCAAGCTTCAAATAAGATTTTTTTAGTAAGAGAAAAAACTCCCAGCAGTCTATAGTTGTTTCATTTCAGAAAAAAAAATTTTCTATTAGAACATAAAATAACAGAAGTCTATCTATCTTATAAAATCTAGAGGAACTGCAGACATTGCTCACCACCTTATTTTCCCAATCAACATACATAAATAAAAAATAAAAACTAATGATATCAAATTCAGACTCAATTGATTCAAAATTATCTTATTAAAAATCATTAAAATCACCTGTTGAACTGTTCGCCGCTTTACAATTCTAACCCCTAAGCAGAAGATTCGAGCGTCACATCCAGTTAATGATAACTTATTGATTCCATCTTTTGCGCATGGCGTGATCTAATAAAAGGACAAGAAAAAATAATAATTGAAATACAGAAAATAGTCTCAAATTTGAAAAATGACAAGTCCACTTATGAGTCTGCAGGTGAGCAGTAGGATGGTTGAAACAAGAGGGTGCACCATCACAAACAAACAATATCTAGCAGAAAAATTGTATGTGATAAGTGGTATTGATAACTTTACAGAAAATTTTCTGTAGTAAAGTCAGACACTCACAATTGGACCGTCATCACGACCATTTGCGCCTAGTAATTGTGAGCCAGGTCTATTAATAGCACGAACAGCAATACCTGTACATCATAAGTAAGTTTAAGAGTTCTACATGCAAGCAGCATTGTCAGAAACTATGGACCAAAAGAAACACCATAATACATATTTCACACTGCAAAAAGATGCAGCATCAAGAGAAAAATGTAAAAATAGCTTTTCTGACAATATTAGTGGGAAGAAACAAATGTTGGGTTTTTTTAGTGGGGGGTGGGGGGGCAATCCACTTACATACTTCTAAACAACTACTCATTTCAAACATAATGAATTGAAGAGCAGGAGAGCCATCAACAGATTAGTGGATCTAAAAATTCAACCCCGTACCATTAACCTGGAGATCTGCATAATGCGGCCATTGCATCCGAAATGGAACTTTGTCATTCAAAAGCATGCACCAGACCTAGATAGTAATAGCATTATCAACAGGCCATTAGCACATCAATAACTCACTAAAATATCAAAAATTGATGCACTCACCAACCTGAACATCATATTCTTGTTTTGCCAGTAGATCCTTGTCTGCTCTAGTGAGATAAAATGTTTTCTCCACGCCCTGCACTGGGCTTGAACTGGAAAATGTTGGATATTAAAAAATTAAATAAAACAAAAGTATACAATTATGAAGTACTCCTTAATTGATGAAAGTTGGTATTGGGTGACCAAAGGATGACTGCCTGTAATGCTAACTCAAACAAGTACACTACTATTATTATGGTGCATGGTGTATCATCACATAATAAAAGGCTGAAAAGTTACACATCAGAGAAGGATCACTCATCTTGCTCATAGTTAGAAACTAGCAACAACCATAAGCACAGAACTTATTACATCAATCAATCTTCCACAGTTACCTACTTCATCAACCACCCACTTATAATTACCAGCATAATATACCAAATATCTCCAGTATCCTCCAGATATTTATATCCTTCCCAACCCCCAAATACCTCCTGTAAAGACCACTTCAAGTTGCCTAACATCTCTTTCCAAAGAATTTTGACCATATAATAGTCCTGTTAAGTCGCATTAACATGCAAGTAGGTGCTCAAGATCTTAGAAGTTAGAAGGACATGAACCCAGTCTTTCACTACATCCTGAGTCATTGAAAGAACCAATTGATATCTGTTTGTCTAACAAGAAGGTGCCATAAAAAGGAAGACCCCGCTTTCTTGCAATTTACAGACAATTGAATTGAAAATGGCACCATAATACAGAGCTTGACTAGTGTATCTATAATATTCATGGCTACAAATTCAGCTGCCTAAGAGTTTAACAATGATATCTGGCTCACACAAAAGAAAAGTATTTGAACCTGATATCCACAAGTTGAATTTACCAAGACAATGGTAACTGCAGTTCAAATCACTTTATTGTATATTTTTCTTCATCAAATTATGCGAACATTGGCTAGCAACTAACTCCATCCCAAACACAAGTGCTAGCACATCAAACCATTTGTAAGATACATGACAATTTGTACAGTTAGCTTACCCATCAGTTGGAACATTTGTAGCAACCAGCTTCACAGGATATAGAGGATGTGCAACTGTAACCCAAAAGCTGTATACAAAGGACATTAAAAAATTAATTAAAAAACATTTTATGAAAATGAAAATGAAAATAGCAGAATTGAAAAGGATTAGTCAGGGAAACAAACTTTAAAGATTAAAAATTAAAAGAAAAAAAACTCACAAAACTAAAATAAATGACAGCAAACTCCAGTTCTTGCAGTTTACCCCACATGCTGGAAGGGGATACAGGTGTGCACACAAAGTGCACATGCACACCATTAAACCATGTCATTCCTTAAATAAATTGTAAAGGCCACCTAAACAACTTTCCAGATTATTCTAGACAAATAGCATGCTGATTATGATAATAATTTAAGTTTCCCATTCATATTACACATGATTTTTCTGTTCTGCATAGAATCACTATACTTTTCAAGATAATGAAAGGAAAACTATTCTATGTTTTACTGATAACTTTTCTTTGTCAAAAATCTACATTGAAGATTCTCCACAAACACACTTATTTCTTCCTACCATCTTTCTTAATTCTGGTCTCTTTCTGGATATATGCTAGACAAATAGCATGCTGATTAGTATACTTAATAATTTAGGTTTCTGATTCATATCACACGTTTTTTTCTGTTCTGCATAGAACTATTATACTTTGCATGACAGTGAAAGGAAAGCTTATCATATGTTTTAATGATGCCTTGTTCTTGGTCAAAAACCTACATTGAAGGTTCTCCACAAACACTTATTTCTTCCTACTTCAATCTTTCTTAATTCTGACCTCTCTTATCCAGTTACATGTTGTTTCCCTACTTTTCCCACACCAATCTTGCCCTCACCATCCCTTAACTACGATCAACTTATCCTCTCTACTAGCTCATTAGTCCAAATCATATACAAGAGTTGCTTGTTCTCTTAGCCCAGGTTGATGGCTTCTCCAACTTGATTAGAATATCACTGTAATTATTTCTTACCTTAAAAGACCTGACCACTCATCTATCTCAATTGATTCATCTCCCTGCTAGCAGTTGACTGACATTTTACAGACTGGTGGCAAGGGAGAACACAATTTGTTTCACACCAAATTAAAGAAAAACCATGCCAGTGTGCCGTATGGTAATGGCAAAACAAGTTCAGGAAAAATCATAACAGCATTTAATGGTTTAATATGTCAATCCCAAAGGTCAAATTGTAGCTAAAATGTGATGTAACACTACCAGCACAAAAGAAACATATTGTCAATGAATAAATAAAGAGTATCCCGAGCAGGGATGGGAAATATTTCATTCATTGCATAAAACAGTAAACAAGAGAGAAGAAAATATATATGATGCGTACGGGTCAGCCCTGCTTAGTCGACAAATCTCACAGTAGAACACGTCCGGAACTTGTGGAGTTCCCTCCATGGCTTCTTCTGGAATTATAATGCAACCAATGTGTTGCCACACATGACATTTAAAATCCTCACACTGTCAATTGCAAGAAAATAAAAATAAATAGGAGCACAGCAGATTAGCAAAGCATTTAGGATAGAGTTAAGTGCTGAAGTAGCGAAGAAGGAAAAGGGGAAAAGAAAAGTAGCTCATGTCTCTATCCTAAATGCAGGTTGCTTCTTCAACATAAATGGGTAGAAAACAAGATAGTAACAAATCCTGCTATTGTCCATACATACATAGACGGGCACTATACAGATTTAAGCATATAATCCCTCAGCATTTCCTCTAAGTAGCGTATTTGTCAATATTTAACGTGATGCACTGTAAACAGAAACAATTTCAACATTGTGCCTCAACACTGATTGTGAAGGCTACTGAAAATGGATGGTGTGTAGATAAACTTTTGGAGCTCAACATCATGTAATAACTCAAAATAAAAATCACATGCAAAGCATAAAACATTCTTGAGAGGCAATCAATTACTTATAATCTTGGTGATCAACAAAGTCAAAGGAGCTTGCTACGCTGCAATTGTCAATTTCCATCAACTAGAAATGCAAACATGAAAATACATTATTAGGCTGCATAAAGTAGGACACCATTTTATTGTAGTAAAACTACTCTAGTTAAGCAAGAAAGTGATACATAACTTGAGCAGGCATTCCATAGGCTTAAAAATGCAGAGGCTTAATTTTCATAAAACTTATGCTTAAGACCATGCCAAAGATACTTTAGAAGTAAAAAAAGTTCCATACAAGCCATCCATCGAGTATGCACATTGGCAGCTTATAATGGATGAAGATTCACTAGAGAAGGATCTTTTAACCTTAATCATCAACTCCGTCTCCAATGAGGTTCCACATGGACAGCGAACTTTTGTATCAGAGTGAAATGGTTCATCTATTTCAACATTAAACTTGGAATTACCGCAATTAGAAGTACCCTGTCCCTTTGATGCTAAATCAGTGGCCCCAGACACCTGCATTTTCCTGGAGATGAGGACAGAGGGTGCATGTCAATGGAGGAAAAAAAGCAAGACTTTGAAGAGCATAAATGGTTGTCCAGAAAGTAAAAAGGTAGCTATAAGGCCACGAGAAGCATGCAACCACAGTGATTATTTTGACATGTTAAAAAGAAAAGAGAGAAAAAATTGAACTACATTCTCTAATTGTGGAGTTGCAAGCAATGATGAACCTGTAAGTGTCATCCACTAGTTTTGCTGCCTCTTCCTTTCCAATGGCACTCTTCTTTGCCCATATCTTGGAAACTACAGATAAAAAATGATGTAAATTTATTTTTCAAAAGCTATGACAAGTCATATTCACACACTAGAAGGTGTTTGTCATTGTGATTATAAACTGGATGCTCAACAGCCCAAGAGAAACATATACATAGACACCCATGTCCACATCTGACCATCAACAACAAGAAAGGAGGGAGGGATGGGGAGATGATGCAATGAAATGAAAACTGAGACAGACCATTGATGGGGATATGGGATTGCAAACTTCCATAGAAAGTCAATAAAAATAAAAGAAATTCATAGCTAAGAATATTAGATCCAAGTCATCAATAAAAACCTATACCCAATCTGGGGGACATAATAATCAGAGAAAATCTCATTTCTCAATCCCAAAAATCTAAACTTCGAGTTGACTGCATATTATTTCCGCTGAACATTGAAAAAAGAGAGTATTAAACATTGAATAAAAACATTTGACTCAGTTGGAGAGAAAGAGTGAGGATATGAAATAGACCACAAATGAAAAATATTTCTCAAAAAGCCTCCAAATAAAGGGTTTCATGGCTTCATAATAATCAGAGAAAGTCTACATGATCAATAAGTATTAAAACTTCCCTACTACAAACAACAGTGTTGCGAGGAGGGAGCATTTTACCTTGTCCATCCGACAGAATAGCTAATATCCGGTCAACAAGGTCCTGCACATTTTAAATTACAGCATAATCAAATACATGAGTCATAAGCAATACCAAGCCACAACATACAGTCATACACATACACTGTTTATGAAGAAATCATTTTTTCACAGGAAAAGGGAGCGGAGCACAAAACCATCAAAGTGGCAAAAAGGCGAGGGATGGTCTTGTGAGCCATGAGACAGCAAATAGGCACAATTATTCTGTTTTTTCAAGGTCATTAGTTGTCATATACAACCAAAGCTTTATGTTTACACAGTACCATTATGTAATGAAGATTTCAAGCATCATAAACAGGGAAAAAGCCAAAAAGTAAAGAATCTAACCTGCTTCTTCCCCTGCTTTGAAAGACCTAACAAAGTCAAGACATCCTTCAGCTCTTTTAATCGAAAATACGCCAATTTGTCCTATAAAAAAGAAATGACATTTCATAATCTCTTTGCTAAACAACACGGCAAAAGATACAAGCAACTTGATTACAGGAGATTCCGATGCCTAAACAACATAAGAAGAGATCACAGCCATAGGGAATAACCAATTCTGAGTTCAATCAACCTTCAAGTTAGCATAGCAAACTCTTATTAAGTTTCTCAATGACTCCAAGATGACGAAGAAGTCATTGCATGGTGCAATTATGGAGCACATTTTTTTTGTAGGCTAAAAACTTATTATATGGAATTACATATTCCTTAAAAAAATTAGAGATAATGTGAAAGAGACAGCAAAACTGAAGCGTGTTTGAGGGGGAAGAAGTCTGCTCTTAACTCATTGAAGGACTTTGAGCTTAAGATTACAGACTTTAAGCATAGAGAAAGCCTTTTGCAAATGAAGAGCTTTGCTTAAATTCTACAGGTTATTTATTTCACATATGGGCCATACAATGTCCAATGAATGACCAACGGTTGTAATTCCTTTTGTACCCAAAAATAGAGCTTATCCTTGTGGAATTTATGCATTTTTAACTATCCGAAAAGAAAAGAAAAAATCTTGGACTTGCAACCACAAAACTATATTTCAGAGTTGCGACCAAAATTATCTCAAAATCTTCATCCAGTAAATGGAGCAATGGTGTTCTTGGCTCCATAATCAAGAAAACCAGTGTGAAAACAATTGGTGCATGTAGCTGTCAATTAAAGTACATGCCAAGACTCTTAATTTGAAATGAAAAGGTGCAGGCAGAGGGGCAGCAATAGGAGAGAGGCTGATTTGAATAGCAGCTCAATCAATCAATAACATTCAGTAAGTTCATTTCAAAATGACTAGCTTTCGTAACAGCCACATGAAATACAGAACAAAGTCATCTTTATAAATAAAGAGCCCCCTCGATAAATTCAACAGTTATTTCCCTTATCAACCCATAACAATACAACTACGAGTTGCACCACCGTGGGGGTATGTTTAGCAGTAGGCAAATGGAAATAAGTTAGTAAACAATTGAGTTCAACCACAGCTAACATGACATATATTTCTTCTACTACTACAACAGCGCCGTGAATTTTGAATTCAACAAAAAAAAAATATTGGTAGAGCCACTACTAAATTACCTTGCAACTAGTTAATAAATCCATCTTTAAACCTCAAAGAGAAACCGAAATCGATTGTTAGTTAAACCATGGATTAGTAGATAAACAGACCCACCACCCTGTAGAGTCGCTAAACAGCGATCGATTGATTCAAAAATTAACCTACCAGAAAAAATCGGAGTTGTAAATCAATTTGCATAATAACAATAATTAAATAACAGATACAAACAGAGTAAAATCACTAACGTTTTTTTTTTCTAATGATAGAATTGAGAAGAGAAGGAAATCGGAGGCCAAATAGGATTTCAAATCCCTTTTGTTTTTCTTGTTCCGCGCTTTTTACTTCTGTGTTATTATGACCGAAAGAAGGAAAAGGAAAATTCAGTGGAGCTATCTTCTATTTACAAAAAGTCCGGACCTATCGGCGATTATCAAATCCTGTTTTTCTACGACAACACGTCCGGGTTTCATATCTCTCTACTTTTAGCGTGTACGACTACGAGCGAGCCATTCAGCAAGAAATAAAAAATTGTCTATTTTTTATTTTGTATTTTGATTTTTTATTTTTTAGTTTAGTATTGAGATTTTTATTTTTTCGGTACTTTTATATAGTTTTTTATTTTTTATTTTTATCTATATATTTATAATCTTAGTTTTGACTTTTAATTTTTATTATAATTTTTATTTATATTAAATTCAGTTTACATTAAAAAATAGAGTAAGTTTAATTTCGATGGTGTGAAATGAGAGTACAACTCTCTTATGCATGTATAGTAAATCTTTTGTTATTACTAATTTGTTATCTTTGTGTGTTTTTTTATATTTGTTTTGTTTATGTATGACTTAATATATTTTTAGTTTAAAGTAATGGATCTCCTACTAACTCACTTACAAAATTGACCTTAAACCTATACCGATAAGCACAAAATAATAATCCAAACAATTCTTGTAAATTAAGCTCAAACATGAAGAAAAAAACAAATCTAACACATAAATTAAAGTTGTCGCACCTAATTAAACAAAATAACCTAAGATAGAAAAATTTCTTGCTTAAATAATGATATGAATGAATTTTCATCTCAAAAACTTTATGGTTTTTATTACCACCTTTAAATATCCATAATAAGCTAGGGAACTAATTGTTGAAGTTGCCCCATTCGTTTACTTATTTGTTAATGATAATTAATTGTGGTTTTAAGAAATCCTCTTAAAACATGAAAACCTTTGTTGACTTTATTTAACCTTCCTTATAGGATTAAAAAAACTCCCAAAAAACAGCTAACCAATCTATCACTAAATACCATTACCCAATCTTTCCCTATGAAGCTAGGATGAAAAATGAATCGTTGTAAGATAGGATTTGAAATATTAATGAATCCTTGCATGACTTGAAAATCATGTTGTAACTTCAAAATTCTTGTAGAACTAGGAAATTTTCAAAACAAGTGTTCACATCTCTGTAGAAAAAAGTCATTGCCAAATAAGAAGTTCACAAGTTGAAAGAAAATAAATAACAAAACTCATACAACATGTTATGACCTATATCGTAAGATATTCCTGAACTCCGATTCATCTAGAATTTTACCTTATATAAAACAATATTTCAATAAACTTTGGGTAAATGTTTAGCCTAATTCATAGTTAAATTGAGAATTATGATTGTTGTTGTAAAACTGGTCAATAGATACAATTACACAAGAACCCAAATATCTTTATTCAACCATTTCTTAAATTGTTTCATATACCTAGCAATTTCTAAACCAAAAACAAAATCCTTAGATGCATTTCTTAACTAAAATTTACTTTTCTTATTATCTTACCTTCCTTTTCCTCTTTTTTTTGGAATTAATACATTGAAGTTAAGGATGACGATAAGTACCAACAAATATTATTTCTCTATATTTATATTATACTAGCTACCTAGCAAGTATAAAATTTAGATATTAATGCCCTATTTATTAAGTTTTTGGTATCTATATAAGTATCTATAATGTAGATATCATTTAATATTGAATAAATTAAAATAGTAATACTTTATATTTAAACTGTGTATATATGTATCTAATGAATATTATATGTATATATTTACATAATATATATATTTTTTAAAAATATAAATATTCTAAATATATATTTATATAATATCAATATATCTCAGGTTTGGTTCAAATTGAATTTGACAATATTCATCATATTATTATTTATCAAGTAAAGTAATTATCCAAAAAATAACTCATTTGGATTAAGATCGATATCCATTGAGCTTAGAATTTTATAGAATAGCTAAAAAAGATCGGGGTTTTCAATAGTAATGAATAATTATTTTTATTGTTCATTCCTATTGAAAACCGGGTCTCTTTTAGACAATAGTAATAATAATGAACATTTTTCTAAATCGAAACGATAGTGTCTATTTTCACGTGTCTTAGAGCACTTGGGATTCCACGTAGATGCTAGGTGGCTTCATGATCCATTTACTTGCCTCATTTATTTTTCGGTCAGTAATCTGCACCTTTTTTGTTTCCTATTTCACCCCCTGCACTCGGGCTAATTGTTTTTATTATGAAAAAACAATTCAAGGAAAAACATTAATTCAATGATTTAAAAAATCATCTATCTTCAACGAAAAAAAAATATATATTTGATGATTATATTTAATTAATTAATTTAACTTACTTTAAAAATAAAAACTTTTCTAAAAAACTAAATTTCACAAATACTTTTTAAAAAAAACATGGGTAACCCATGGTTTTTTTAATATGAATAAAAAAACTCATATGAAGTATTAAAAAAATCCCAATAAAACAATCGAGAAACCGGAGAAATCTAACTTCAAAAGATGGAAAAAAATCAAATTATTATTAAGTATAAAGTTAAATGAGGTTGTGGTATTATTGTGCATTACTGTAGCGAAAGACTCAGATTCACTATGGATTGTAATAATTAAATTACTATATTTACCCCTCAATGCACAATAAATTTGTCCTTGAGTCTAAGGTTATTTTTGTTTTTATTTTATTTCTATGCACAGTAAAATAATCATAATACCCATGCATAAGACAAAACAACACAGTAAAGTCCGGGTGCATTACGGTTATTGCACATTGTTTTTTAAATGGATAAATATGTAACTACCCTCTAATACGACAAAACTACATAGTAAATGTCAAGGTCAGGAAGGTAAATGCATAATTTTTTTAAATAGCCAAATACGTATATACCCCGAATAAGACAAAAACCATGAATTTTTTTTTTGCAGCGGTGTTCCGGTAATTTACTATTTTTTTATTATATTTTTGTTCAAAGTACTGTTTGCGCGTCGCTGGAAGCGCCGTCCGTTACCACTCTCACGCAAATTTTGGACGGCGCGCATAGCGTTTGCCAACATGTAAAAATACCCAATCGATGTTTAGAATTACTCTTTACCCTGTTCTCTTCCTTTTGGTGCGGCGCATGGCGTTACACAATGTCCGGAGATGTGGCGATGGTCGATTGAATCCTCGTTATTTTCTCTCTCCTACGTGCGAACACGTCGGACCCCTCTATTCAGTGTGTTTTTATTTTAGTCCCCGAGCTTTCGGTTGTTTTGTGTGGTCTTTATTTATGTTATAGAAGTTTTAATATGTTTCAATTTTGTCTTTCAATTGAAATTGGTTCTATATTGTAGTTTTATTTCGGTCCTTAGTCTTTTAATTTCCGGATTGATTTTAAATCCTTAATATTTCTGGTATCAAAGTATTAACGTGTTACAATTTTATCCTTCAAATCAAATTGATTATATAATTTAGTTTCATTTTGTTCCTCAAACTTTTAATTTCTGGTTTTGTTTTAAATTCTTTAATTTTTTCGGTATCAAAGTTTAGATTTGTTTCAAATTTTTCTTTTAAATGAAATTTACTATATATGTGTTCTTCATTCATCTCAGCCCTTAAACTTTTAATATTTTATTTTATTTTAATTCCTTTATGTTTTTGATATTTGTTTTATAAAGGATTCCTATTTTTGTCCATGTTTATATCCACATGCTCTTGGTTTTTGCTTTTAATTTCTATTATTTCCTTTGTTATTAAGGTTTTTTTAATATTTAAATTTTAATTTGTGTTGGTGATCATTTGAAAATTAAAATTTATTATTTTTTGTCTTTCTTTTTTATTTTTATTTATTTTACAAGTCAAATAATGTTTATAAATCTAATAATATTTTTTTATTTTGTCAACTATTTTGTTTTTTAATTGTTTTTTTGTTAATATTGTTAGGTGTTGAAATTTCTAATTGTGATAGATAAGACATTAAAAATAATGATAATGATTATTTATAAGGTTTTTTTTGTTATAAATATGTGACACTAACTATATATTTTAATATTTATTTAATATTAGCGGCTTTAAATATATATATATATATATATATATATATATATATATATATATATATATATATATATATATGAACTAGATTTTTTTTAAAATTAATATCATTGTTCTGAAATACTTTTAATATAATAATATGAAAAATAAATTTTATAAAATAAAAAAATAATGGATTTGTTTTTCTACAATAATTATGGTCTCACCAATTTTTATTATTTTCACTGTTATTAAGGTTATTCTGTTTAAATATTTTAATTTTAATTTATGTTGGTGATCATTTGAAAATTGATATTTATTATTTTTTCTCTTTATTTTTTTTATTTAGTCTTCAAGTCAAGTAATATTTTTAAATCTAATAATATTTATTTTTGCTTTGTCATTTATTTAGTTTTTTAATTATTTTTGTTTTTGTTAATATTGTTAGGTGTTGAAATTTCTAATTATTATAGATAAAGCATTCAAAATAATGATAATGATTATTTGTAAGTTTTTTTTCTTATAAATATGTGAGACTAATTATATATTTTGATATTTATTTAATATTAGCGCCTTAATATATATATATATATATATATATATATATATATATATATATATATATATATATATATATATATATATATATATATATATATATATATATATATATAACCTAGTTTTTTTTAAATAATAATTTACTATTAGTGTTCTAAAATATTTTTAATATAATAATACAAGGAATAAATCTTAAAAAATAATAATAAAAAATTTCTTTTTTTAACAATAATTAAGGTGTCATCGATAGTATGACCAATAATAATTGAAATATTAATTATGTATAATAATATTTATAATGACATTTATAATAATTTTGACAAAAATTCATAGGTCAAAATTGTTAATGGTATTAAATGTTTTTAAAAATGCTAAATATTTGAGCTAAATATGTAACTTAAAATTTTTAAGATTATGTTAATTTTATATGTATTTAATTTACTATAGATAAGACATTTAAAATAATGATAATAATAATTTTTTAGACCTTTTCCTTAAAAAATAGGAGAGACTAATTATATATTGTGATATTGTTTTGATATTAACGTCTTAAAATAAATATAAAAAATTGAACTGACTTTTCTTTATAAATCTCGCATTAATTTAATCCTTGTTTTCTAAGAACCTTTTAGTATAATAATATGAAGAAAAAAAAATCTTAAAACATAATTTTTGATATATTTTAGCAGTTGCATATTTGCTATGTGTCAAATAAATTATTCGTCAAATAGTTAAAAAATATCCAACAAAAAATTAGTATGTTGCAGGTAAAAAATAATATATCTTTAGTCAATTTGATCAATTATAGTTTTGCTATCTACCAATTAAATTATTACCAAAGTAGTTAAAACAAACTCACCAATCAAAGTGTTTGCTTCGTAAAACAAATCACTCATTTATGCTAAAATTCAACTATTGTAATTTTACTATTTACTAAAGAAATAATTTATAAAACAAATAAAACATACACAACAATCAATTAGTATGTTACGCTCATCCCTTAAGAGAGGTCAGTGGTTCAAACCCTCCCTCTTGTATGGAGCCGGCCATTTGGGGAGCACTTTCACCCCTTCAGGGCCCACCTGGTGCGAACGTGGATTAGTCTGGGCCAGCGCTTGTGACACCGCGTGGTTTATACCAAAAAAAATTAGTATGTTACACGGAGCACGTGGCTTATTTTAACAGAATTTTTTCAATTCTAATTGTACAATCTACCGATTAAATAATTATCAAAATAATTTTAATAGTTGCAAGTTGCAACATTCAATCACTTTTAGCCAGGAAAAAAAATCAGTTTCTAACAGATTCTATCAATAATAGTTTTACTAATTAAATATTAAAATAACCAATTACAGCACATACAAAATCAATCAGTTTCCTACATAGAAAAAAAGCTTAGTGCAGCGCGCGGGCAAGTTAGCGCGTTGTAATCTATAAAAGGTTGTTTGGGATAGTGGTAAAGATTGCTTTTTAAAGTGTTTTTTTATTTGAAAATACATCAAAATAATATGTATTTTATATTTTTATTTTTGATAGCATCACATCAAAAAATAATTCAAAACACACAAAAAGTTATTTAAAGCAAAACAATATTAAATTTGATGAAATGATGGTTGTACCACCACGCTACAAAAAACTTAGGGTGTGTTTGACATTGTGGTTGCTATTGTGGTTGATCTTGAAGAAAAACAGTTTCATGAAAAACACTTTTAGTTATGGTTCATAATTGAAATTGAAGTGTTTGGTTAAAACTGTGATTGAGTTTGAGGTTTATGAAAAACAGTTTCGTGTGTTTGATTACTATATTTTTCATATTGTTGTCAACATGTGAAATTACTTTAAGGGACACACATATATTTTTTTAAAATATTGTAAATTTAATAATCATAATAATAAAATGTAATTAATAATTCAAGTAAATTAGATATTTATTTTTTATTCTCCCATCAAACTACTTGCAATTCTATCACAAACTAAATCCATGCGTGAAAGTCTTTGTGATCCCTTGCTATTTGAACTAGGAACAACATCTAAAACAATATCATCAGGAACACCATTTGTGATCTATACTGATTTTCAGGATCTCTATCTATATGTTGTAGAGATATAATTTCAAGGCCAAATCAAGTTGCAAGTTTCTGATCCATAATCAATCGGAAAGCAATAGGGTTGTAGAGTGAAACGAAGTCACGTGTCTTTCTATTTTATCAGGATGATCTTTATCTATCTATATATATTTTTTTAATATGATTTTATATTTTTTAAATAAAAAATCAGGTTAGGTCTAACCCAATTGATACGAACCTCGTGATCACGTGGTCACGCAACCCACATCCAAGAATGAGATCTTATCACGAAAAGCCAAAAAATAGTTCTGATAGGAGTGTGACACAATGGAAACCTACCCCAAGGCACCAGAACTATTGAAATGAGTAGAATGACGCAACGAAGCCAGTTAATCTTCGATGTGTCGGATTCAGTTCGTTCAAGAACTAAAGAATGCAAGAATCACTCTCACACATAAACTGAAAAGTTTAGAATTAAAATTAATCAATGACTGTCGAAATTTAGGTAACATGGGTTTAAATAGTCTTTTAAAAACTAACCCTAATGGACCTCTTATGTGGACTTAAAAGAGGTCCACTTAAAACTGACCCAAAATCCTAAATTGAAAAGCCTATGTCTTCATCCAAGCAAGTCTTGGATCGTAGCTGAAATCAAAGCCTCAATTGAGCCCAAACAAGCCTTGGGCTGTAGCTAACAAAATTAAGTAAAGCCCATAAGATTTTTTTTTTATAGTCTTCCATCAAGCCCATTAATCCCATGTTTCCAAGTTGTAGTAGGATTCTTTTGGCTTCTTTGCTGTCCTCACTTCATGGCCCAGATAAAGTTGGGCTGGACCACTCCTGCACATAGATAAGATGTACTAGGTCTCCTCTTGATACTTTAATTGTCCTTGCAATTCTGATTTGGTTGACACCTTCAAAACCACGAATCAAGCCCCTGAACATGTAATAAGTCCTTGTTTGTATTTCTGTGCTGGTTTGCATCACCAACCGAATGGGTTGGCCCATCCCAATTGGGTCCAAAGGCTCAACTTTGTTGAAATTGGGCTGAGTCGAGAGCAGGTTCAACCCCAAGAATAAATGTTGAAATGATGCGTTGCAGTGTAGCGTGAATTATAATTCAGGCTACTGTTCACGTAACACGTGAACAGTAATAGGGTCGACTCTGACGATAGGGTCATCGGCCGATACTGACGGGTAGAGGAGACCGAAGTGATTCTTCCTGTGGTGGTGACATCGGAAATGGTGCCTTGTGGTGGTTGGGAGGGGCGTCGGAAGATTGCAGTTGCTGCTGCTACAGCTAGTTCTGCGTACGCTGGGGCTACCGTGATTGTGAAGAGAGAGGGGGGAGCTGCCATGACTGTGGAGAAGAGAGAGGCAATGGCTGTGACTATGGAGAGAGAAAAAGATTGTCGGCGACAGTAATGAGAGGAAGACAACAATAATGGTGTCAATCCTAATCCTTAGGCGATGGACATGACAGTAGAATTATGAAAGTAATAGAATTATATGAATGCAACTCGTGTATGCCATGTTCGTCTGCGTTCAGGCAAAAAACATTAAAAATATGCTTTTCAAAAATTGAGGTTAAACCACAGTTTTTTTAGGACCCACAGTACAAAACTGTGGTCTGAAAATTTACTAAATGATTTGGCTCTGTAGTGAGCCTCAACCACAAAAATCATCGCAGAGTCAAACACCCACTTAGAATGATCTTTGAAATTGTGCTCTAAATGACTTTTTGTGAAATTTATTTATTTATTTAAATTAATATTTTATATATTTCATATTGTTTAATAGATGGATATTAAAATTATTTAAAATATTAAAATTAAAATTATTTTAATATATTTTAAAAAAACAATTAATATAGAACTCCCAGATGCCCACATATAAAATAATCTTGAAAAAGAAGGCAGCGAAATACTAAAATAAATAAATTCTAGACCCTTCCTCTTCAAAATGTAAACCCAAATCACAACCGTCCATCAGTGGAAACATGCACTAGCTTCTCTCGTATAAATACCCAAACCCATCACGAATCAGCATTTTCTTTGCGTGTCTAGAGCATTCTACGCACAAAGATACAGGCAGCTCTGTAAAAGTGAAAGCAAAGTGCTTTTGATTGTCCCTGGGTTTTCGTTAGCTGGGTGTTTGATTTGGAGAGAGAAGATGTTTGGGAGATCACCAAAGAAGAGTGATAACACAAGGTACTATGAGATACTAGGGGTGTCAAAGAATGCTAGTCAAGATGATTTGAAGAAGGCTTATAGGAAAGCTGCCATCAAGAATCACCCTGATAAAGGTGGTGATCCTGAGAAGGTATCATAATAATTTCTTTTCCTGTTATTTTCAATTACGCATGTGGTTATTTATTTATTTATTTTGTTTCATCATTTTATTCTTGCATTTTTTAGTAACGAGGGATGAATGGTTGAGAACAAATAAAATTAATCTTTATCGAGTGGAATATTTGTCGGCTTAGAGCCTTTTTTTTTATCAAAATAATTTAGGATTTTTAGGAATTTGCTCATCTTTTTTAGATGAATCAGGAGTGATGATGTAGTGTATTGAATATTATTGCAGTTTAAAGAGCTGGCTCAGGCGTATGAGGTTTTAAGTGATCCTGAAAAGCGCGGAATTTATGATCAGTATGGGGAGGAGGCACTGAAGGAAGGGATGGGCGGTGGCGGTGCTGGCCATAACCCTTTTGATATTTTCGAGTCTTTCTTTGGTGGGAATCCTTTCGGTGGTAAGATAAATCTAATTTCCGTTCGTATCTGTCTGCTTTGGTGCTGTTTTAAACTGAGTGTTTGGTGGTAGAGGCTTGATCTGTCTATCTGGTGAGTAGGTGGTGGTAGCCGAGGAAGGCGGCAGAGACGGGGAGAGGATGTGGTTCATCCATTGAAGGTGTCATTAGAGGATTTGTACCTTGGCACGTCAAAGAAGTTTTCCTTAACCCGGAATGTGATTTGTTCTGAGTGCAGTGGGTGAGTATTTCAGTGCTGTGCGTGTGTGTGCATTCTATTTGTAATGTTGTTGATATGGGATGATTTATGATGCATGATGATCTTGGAATTTATATAATGCATGGTATTTAACAGAAAAGGATCGAAATCTGGAGAGTCGAGGAAGTGTACTGGCTGCCAGGGGAGTGGCATGAAAGTCTCAATAAGGCAACTTGGCCCTTCAATGATTCAACAGATGCAGCATCCTTGCAATGAATGCAAGGGAACGGGTGAGACCATTAGCGATGACGATCGTTGCCCACAGTGCAAGGGAGAGAAGGTTGTCCCGGAGAAGAAGGTTTTGGAAATTATAGTGGAGAAGGGCATGCAAAATGGACAGAAAATCACCTTCCCTGGCGAAGCTGATGAAGCGGTGTGCGCATATCCTTCCTGATAATTTTGATTGTGCTTTTGTTTTCAGTATCACTAACTGGACGTTTGATGTTTTGCAGCCGGATACAGTCACTGGTGATGTGGTATTCGTCCTCCAGCAGAAGGAACATCCAAAATTCAAGAGAAAGGGGGATGATCTTTTTGTGGAACATACTCTCTCTCTCTCCGAGGCTCTCTGTGGCTTCCAGTTTGTATTGAAACACCTTGATGGCAGGCAGCTTCTTATCAAATCAAAGACTGGTGAAGTGGTCAAACCTGGTAGGTGAAGTGATGGATGAACTATAATAATTCAAAAGTCAATTTGCTGCTTGATGTCAATTTGCAACTGATATTTGCTTATGAAACATGCAGATTCATTCAAGGCAATCAACGACGAGGGTATGCCGATGTACCAAAGGCCATTCATGAAAGGGAATTTATATATCCACTTCACCGTGGATTTCCCTGATTCTCTGACTCCTGATCAGGTTAAAGCAATAGAGACTATTCTGCCAAGGCCATCGAGTCAGTTGACAGATATGGAGCTGGACGAGTGTGAGGAGACTACACTGCACGATGTTAACATTGAGGAGGAAATGAGGAGGAAGCAGCAGGCTCGGGAGGAAGCATATGATGAGGATGAGGAAATGCCTCATGGTGGCCAGAGAGTCCAATGCGCCCAGCAGTGAGGGAACTGAATTGAATATTATAGGAATGCGGAAACCGAAGGGCCTGCAGCAACTTTGGTTTGGAATGGGCACTGAGGACACATTATCTGCTCTGGAACTTGTGAAAGATGTGATGATTTCGAAAAATGTTTCAGGATCGGCCTTCCTTATGGCACTATATGTGACTCTTGACAGTGAAATATAAATGTTACGTGTTTTGTTGTCCCATATTGGCGACATTATCTTTGCTTTCAATATATTCTTTTGATGAGAACTTGTGTTCATGTAATCTCCAATCAAGATTGAGATATTATTCTAGAAAGCTGAAATAGGTTTGATAGGAGTATAACACAATCAAAACTTACCCTAAAACAATAAGAATGATATCATGAAACTAGTTAATTTTTGACAAGTTAGATTCGGTTCGTTCAAGAACTGAAGAATGTAAAAATCACTCACATGTTAAAACTGAAAAATCTAGTAGTAATAATCATCAAAGATTGTCAAATTTTGATTACATGAATTTAAATAGTTCTTGAAAAATTAACCATAATGGATCTTTTATGTAGATATATATGTGGTCCACTCAAAATTGATCCAAAACTCAAAAGTGAAAAGCTCATAATTGAATCTAAACAAAGTCTTGGAACTTAGTAGAAAACAAAGTATTAATAAAACCCAAAAAAATCTTGGGTTGTAGCTAGCAAAATAAAATAAAATCATTAATATTAAATTCATATTCTACCATAAGAAAAAAAGGAGTAAAATATTACATAGCTGATTGAAGGTTTATTTATAGCCTTCCATGCAGCCCATTAATCCTAGAAACAAAAAGAAGTAGTCACTCATGTTTTTTTCTAGGTTGTAGTAGGATTCTTTTGTTTTCTTTGTTGTCTTCACTTCACCGCCAAAAAGGTTTTGAACCCCTCTTGCATATGGATAAGATGTACTATAATCTCCTCTTGATACTCCAATGAACCTTTCAATTCTGGTGTGATTGAAACCTTCAAAACCTACACAATTTTTATTTTTTTTTAAATATAATTTTTATATATCTTTTTAAATCAGTCTGGGCCTGTCCCAAACTAAATGGGCCGTCCCAGCCAAATTGGCCCCAAAAGGCCTAACTCTGCTGGACTTGGGCTGGGCCGAGAGTATGCCCAGCCCAGCCCAAGAGTTCACAGAAAAGGCACAAAATGGTGCGTTGCACCTTTCGTTTACAATTATTAACGCAGTTACTGTTCATGTAACGCGTGAAAGTAACATGGCCGACTGTGACGAGAGGATCAACGGCTGATACCGACAGGTAGAGGAGGCCGAGGTGGTTCTTCCTGTGGTGGTTGTGTCGGAAATGATACTGTGTGGTGGCCGATATGAGCCTCGTAAGGTTGCAGCTGGTGCTGCTGACGTCGGGGCTTGTAGTGTGGAGGAGAATCTGACGATGATGAGGGGAATGGTGGTGGTGCCGAGAGCTGCCAATGATTGTGGAGAGAGAAGGCAATGACAATAACTGTAGAGAGAGAGATCATCGACTGTGTTGGGGAAGAGAGAAAGAGATATCGATGGTGACTCGTTGAATTCCTATGTGTTGATGCTCAAAAAAATTCTTGTGTGTTACCTGTGACTGAGTTAATCCCATGCATGATTTGTAGTTTAACTCAAATTCAATTTGCAGAGGGAGAGAGTGGGGTTGAAGAGCTCAAGTGATTTTGCTTTTATTTTGGAGTGAGTGTTGCCCTGTGCTGCTCTTTGTTATATAGAAAAAAAGATTTAATGTTACAACTGGGTTTTTCGAAAAGCATCTCACAAATGTTTTTCGTTATTTGTGACTGTAGCGTAATTTTAGGTGGGACCCACAATTAATTTTATACACCTGTTTGATTAAAATCATGTTTGGCTTTGCGGTGAGCCTCAACTGCAGGCCACACTGCAGAGCCAAACACCCATTATGACTCGACAATTTCTTGAAGTAAACCGACTTTTTGTAGCCAAAATCATGCTCTTCCCTGTCTTCTTTTGAAAATAAATTAGTTTTTGGTATCATGATGAACTTTTTATATAAATTAAATAAAACAATGTATACATACACACCAAATTTTTCTTTTTGATTAAGATTTTTAGAATTGGATAAATACTCTTCATTAACTGAGAAATGAGATTGAGTATAGTGTGGAAAATTAAACCAATCGTATCTATAAGAAAAAGATAAATTCATTTTGGTAAATATGCAATTCAATAGTGAAAAATAAATATATGTATATTATTATAATGATGGTTATTTTTTAAAGTGATTTTTATTTTCTATTAGAATAATATTTTATTTTAAAAATCAACACATCATAATAATAAAATAAATAAATGAAATTAATTTTAATAGAAAAAAATCAAAATTCTGTCACACGTTGTTGGGTGACGTTCCCCAAATGCTACCCAGTTAATGTTTCTTTAAGGTGTAGCCCATGTTTCTCTAAGGTCTAGCCCATGTTTAGAGGTCCAACCGTCCAAAGGTCACTCCCACGTGAGATCTTCCGTTTACCGCTGCGCACCGTTTTCAGCTCCCACCCTCTTCCCTTTTAAGAACACATACCAACACCCCGCAAACCCAACTTAACGAAAACAGAAAGGATTCAAACTTGGCCGGAGGTCTGAAATACCGGCACCAAACAAATGGGAAAGAACGAGAAAACAGGGCTCGGAAGATCACTAGTAAAGCACCACAATCAAATGATTCAACAATCCAAAGAAAAAGGCCAATTTTACAAATCACAACACAAGAAAGTTCTAGAATCCTTCACTGATGTCACTGAAATCGACGCCGTCATGGAAAAAATCGACGAAGGAGACCCTCTCTCTTCCTCTTCCGTCCATCATCCTGTCCCCAACCTCCTCATCAACCTGTAAGTGACTGATTTTGTGTAATTTTTAATTCGTTTGATTTTTGTAATTTTTTCTGGAACTGAACAGAGACACGGGGTCTGGAGTGAGTAATATGACGGCAGAAGAGAGGAGAGAGAAGCAGAAGAAAGAGGAGGCGTTGCATGCTAGTAGTCTTCGAGTTCCTCGCAGGCAAGTCTTTTTATTGATTATCTAACCTAATTCAACTTTTTTTTTTTTTAATTTGATTACAGAATTCTTACGAGTAAAATGTAAAATTTGTGTTGTTTAGGCCGCCGTGGAATGCTGGAATGTCGGTTGAAGAGCTAGATGCTAATGAAAAGCAAGCTTTTTTAACCTGGCGGCGGAGTCTTGCGAGGTTTTTTTTTTTTTTTTAATGCGCATTAATAGTTAATCATCGGTGCTGGAGAGGTTGCTTAGGTTATAATAACTGATTGTACATACTGTCTACAGTTTCCTGTTATTAATGCAATTATGCAGTAACTATCTTGCTATCAATTGTACGCAAATATCTTTCCTTTAATCCTTTCACTTATTCTTAACAAATGTGTAGAGTGTCTTTGTCCACATGAGCAAATACATAAATCACCGGCTTTGCTTCCATTTACTCATTGAGCATTGTATAGTTGTTGGATTGAACCCTGTATCCGGAGCTTTGGGTACAGTACCGTGACATTTTGTGTTACATCTTGGCTCTGGATTTCATCTCTTCCATGAAGTTGTTTTTGATCTAGTTTTGCCATTCTTTGTTTTTTAACAATTTTAGCATGTTCATCATATTCCAGTGCTATTGGTGCTCCTCAATTAATCATCTTACATGTCTCATGCTTGAACCATCTATGTTGAATCTTGGACCACTGTTTCATGACTTTCACCATGTATATTGATCTTGGGCCATAGTCTCACGATCTTGTTTCTTAAAGATTTTCTTCAAGCTCTGGTTGTTCCCTCCCTTGTCACCTTGTCAATGTCTGTTCTCAGGGTTTTTCTTTTCTATCTTTTTCCTTTTGCAAGACCTATGGTGCATATCTAATTAAGGGGTGTATGGCTGGATATATATTTTATAAGATTGATTGTTGGAGAGGGTATATTGACTGTTGTGAATTTTGTAAAAAGTCAAATGAGATGATGTGCGGCAAATACTTATTTTGTCTTTCAAGTTCCTTGTAGATTGAATCTGATTGATTACCTTTTTCATTGTGCTAATGTATTGAACAGGATTTTGTTATACAAAAGAAAACTTTATACAATAAAAATTGTTTGCAGTAAAATGGGAAGGTGGCCTATGCTGCAAGATGATGTTTGTGGATTAGTCAACCTAAATTCTCTCTTATCTTCAACTTAGACTGATGTTGTGAACTGTGACAAATGAATAGTAATTGGATTAGAAGGCGAAGCCTTAACCACAGTTAAAGACATTTTACGTTACTTTTTCAGTGATTAGAGATTCTATCCTTTTTTCTGGTGTATTGAGTTATTAATAATTGTTTGCTCCCAAACATTCCTTTTGTTTTAATGATTTTTTTTTGCATGGTTATTTCCTCAGCCTTGAGGAGAATGAGAACCTTGTTCTTACTCCATTTGAGAAGAACTTGGATATTTGGAGACAGCTTTGGCGGGTGCTTGAACGCAGTGATTTGGTAAGCTGATTGTTGTTGAATCACATGATATGGAACAACATTACTTTACTTTTCTTGTTTTTTTTTTTTATGTACCTAATATATATATATATATATATATATATATAGGGGTGGATATGAACAGCATTATACACTAGAGAATCAGATATTGTATAAAAATATGAAACTGAGACTATCGAAATTATAAGAGCCCTTGCCAGTAAAATGCAAGCATTGTGGATTCTGTCCAAGCGAATGCCTTAACTGTTGAGGGTGTCTTGGCCTTACAACACAATTGTTCAAGGGCAATGAAATTCTGATCTCTCTTCTTTTTTCCTGGTTAGAAGAATCTAAGGTTCAAGATCCCTTATTTCAAACAAGAGGCAGGTGAGCTGGGTGCTTGTTGTAGAGAAGTAGTTGGACTGCTAAAGAACAGGCAGTGGGATTATATATATGGTGCCATGAGAAGGGTGCAAAATGTGTAGGATTTAAAAAGACAATTTGATCAATGACTGTCCAAAACAACTTTTTCCCTAGGCAGTGCCATGCTGATTGCTCTTGGTTATATGCTTGGTTAAAAGGGTGGTGGTGATGTTTTTCAATATATAGAATTTTCCGGTAACTTCTATTATGTGATGATCACACCTTCATGTGTATGATGAGGGTTGGCACATCCCTTTTATTTAGGGGTTGGGGTTTCTTACACAGATTTTCTATTCTCTTTGACTGATATTTTTAATGAGGCAATTCTGCTAATTAATGTATTTAACTTCCCTAAAACTTATTTTACAAGATGTCATCCTGTCTGTAAATTGTCGCATGTATGGTTATGAGGATTGACATGTTCTTTATAGCAAGGCCTTTGAATTCCTTTCATGTAATCAATCTTTTTCCTCCGTTTTTAATCTGTTATTTGTATTCAAGGGGACTGAATTAATACCTTTCCTTTTATGCTATCCCATGGAAATTTTGACAAGTTATGTTCTTTTCAGCTGGTAATGGTTATTGATGCTCGAGACCCCTTGTTCTACCGCTGCCCTGATCTTGAGGTAATATATACCTTTGCTTTTTATGTAATAGTGTTAAAATAACTTGACATGGCCAGGAGGATGCTTTGTTAAAAGAACTTGCACAGAATTGACTGGTAACTCTCAGATATGATCTCCATTTTGTTTCCTAGTTGGAAAATTAAAGAAGAAAGTATTAGATGTTGACAATTCAGTCAAACTTTCAATTGACTTTTTCTGCTTACTTTCTTTATTAGCTAGAAATTTTTATAATAGATGGTGCGGTGCAGCATGAGTTTAGTATTATGTTTGATGCAGGCATATGCACAGGAGATTTATGAACACAAAAGGACCCTACTCCTTGTAAACAAGGCTGATCTTTTACCTTTATCAATCAGGTAAGGACCCTAGCAAATTTCTGTTGGTGTTACGAAATTCTACCCTTCTGCAATCTCTTGAATTTTTTTTTACTGACTTTACCCACAGGCAGAAATGGGCAGATTATTTTCGCCATCTTGGGATTCTGTTTCTATTCTGGTCAGCCAAGGCTGCTACTGCAACTCTTGAGGGGAAAATACTACAGGGCCCCTGGAATGAACAAGCTACCCTGCAAGAGATGGATGACCCTGATACAAAAATTTATGAAAGGGATGAGCTTTTGGCCCATTTACAGTCTGAGGCTGAAAAAATAGCCAGAAAGAGGAGTGAATCAGTCTCCAGTGGCTCAGGTCCATCTAATTTTCAGTGTTCTGGCGGAAATGTTGCAGGCAATTCAGCTCCCAAGCATGTGGTAGTGGGTTTTGTCGGGTATCCGAATGTGGGTAAAAGCTCAACAATCAATGCCTTGATGGGCCAGAAGCGAACTGGAGTCACCTCTACTCCGGGAAAGACAAAGCATTTCCAAACACTCATAATTTCTGATGAGTTGACCTTATGTGATTGCCCGGGATTAGTTTTCCCTTCCTTTTCAAGCTCAAGATATGAAATGGTTGCTTCAGGGGTGCTGCCAATTGATCGAATGACACAGCACAGGGAGGCTGTGCAGGTTGTAGCAAACCGAGTTCCAAGGCGTGTCATTGAGGATGTCTACAAAATAGACCTGCCAAAACCTAAGCCATATGAGCCTCAGTCCCGGCCTCCTTTGGCATCTGAATTATTGAGGACATATTGTGCCTCTCGAGGGTATGTAGCATCCAGTGGATTGCCTGATGAAACCAGAGCTGCCCGTCAAATTCTGAAGGATTACATTGATGGGAAGCTAACTCACTATGAGATTCCCCCTGGAATTTCTGATGAGGAAGGAAGCGATCAAGATGATGCAGGGTCCAACTTGTCCGAAACACACCAGTCAGATTCATCTGATACTGGAAACCCAGCTGAAATTGATGGAAAAAATACACCTGCCCTTGAGCATGTGCTGGATGATCTTAATTCATTTGACATTGCCAACAGACTTGCTCACGAGAAGGTTACTGTTAAGAAGCCAAGAGCCTCGGCCTCGGCCTCGCACAAGCAACACAAGAAGCCTCAGAAGAAAAAGGATCGATCATGGAGGGTTGGAAATGATGATGGTGATGGAATGCCAGTTGCAAGAGTCTTCCAGAAATCGGTGAACACAGGTCCACTCAAGACTGGGTAAGGCGACAAATAAGCGCAGGTATTTATATCGTCTCCTGTATCACTCTTGTCTCTCCTGTCATTGCTGCATATTTGTGGTTGATGGCTTGACGCCTAGAGGTCAGCTTTGTGACAAAGAGGGACAAGGAAAAAGAAAGAATAGCTTGAGCACCAGGTGTCTTTTTTTTTTTGGACATTAAACAAAACAAAACTATTTATGGGAGCAAAATTGTCTTTTCAGAATTATATAATTGTCTTCTATAATTTGTACGGGTTAGATTATCATTCTCTTTTTATTGCACAATAAATCTATTAATTTAATATTATAATAATAAAAAAAACCTATTACTAAGGGGTGTATCGATCTTTCTAATTTTTTCGAAACCATATAATTATTCTGATACCTTATCTTTATATGATTGCACAATTGTCTTTCTTTTATTGCAAATTTTATTGCAAATTAAACAAAACTAAAAGAGAAGATGAAGCTCTTATAGTCCAATAGGCACTTCACTATGTGTTGGAATTGTTGTCTAGAAAAAAACTTTGGACTTGATATTGGGGTAACACAATTGCCTTTTCACAATTACACAATTGCCTTCTACAAATTGTATGAGGTTAAATTATCATTTCCATTTTATTGTACAATAAACTACTAATTTAACATTAGAATAACAAAAAAGAATACCTATTTCTTTGATATCTTCAAAGAAAACAATAATCAAAGCCACTCTCTTTAATCACCAAACACCAACGAGATTGGGTGACGCAAGCCCCGACAACAACATCAGGGTTGGTGTTTCTAACTTTTTTTTCCCTTTGTCTCCCTCTCCTCCTTGAATTCAACACCAACCCTTTTAATTTTTTTTCTTTATATTTGGTCCTTGTCATTTTAATTACTTTTTTTTTTAATGAGCCAAGAAATTATAAATGTGTTTAAATTTCACCATTTTTTATTTTTTTATCTTTCAGATTTAATCCTTATTCTTTTGATTACATTTCTTAATTTTTAATAAGCTATAAAATTAAAAAAATCTATTTTCCCTTTATATTTATATTCATCCTTCATGAGTTATTTTTCTTCAAATTTGACCTCTATTCTTTTTATTCCAATCATTTTCCTTTGACAAGCTTTTTAAATTGATTTGTTTTTCATAGTTTTATCCTTCAAAATTAAATCGGTTAGGAGTACGCTTCTTATTTGAATCTAGTTCAAAGATTTTATAGGTTATGAGTTTGAGAGATGAGAACAATTTTAGAAGGTTTATCTGGGTTAAATTAGTTTTTTAATCCTTTTTTAAAGCTTTGATTTATTATTTTTTATTGTTTTCTTTCTATGAAATTAGTGTCAAGTTTATGATTACATTGATTGTTTTCAAATGTTAATATGATTTATTTTTTTGTTTTTGGGCTCTTTTTTAAATTGATTTATTTCAATATCATCATAAAAAAATTCATTTATTTGAAATTGGTCTTCCCACATTTTGTTTTTCTTTCTTTTCTATTAAGATATTCATTAGAGAACTCGGATCGTTTTTGTACCCATGGTCATATGGTTTGCAAGTTAACACGAGTGAACTTAGATATTTTTTCAGTGTTACGGGTTAGTCTCAAGTTGTTGACCAGAGTTACTAGTTTTAAAGGTTAACATAAATTAATTATTTTGTTTCTTTTTTTAATTGAATTATTTTGAAAATCATTGGACATTTTATTTATTGACAATCAGTCTTCATACTTTGTTTTACCTTTTTTTTTCTATTGAGTTGTCCAACTTAATTTTTAGATTGTTGTTTTTTAACAATATTATCCTCCAAGGTTTTATTTCTATTAATTTGATCTTCATTTTTTTTATTGTCATCTTTTTTTCTTTTCACATGGTTTTTAAATTGATATTATTTTTCACAATTTATCTTTCAAAATTAAAATGGTTAGGGTCTAAGTTTCTTGATTTAACTTTGTTCAATAATTTCATGATGTTTTTTTATCGTGGGGTATGTGACTTAACTCAGGTTGACTCATATATTTTCATTGTTTTTTTATTTTATTTTGTCCTTACCCTTTAAGTTGTTTGATAATTGAGTTTTATGATTTTTCTTAATTTGTTTTCAAACATGGTCACCCTAATATCACAACTAGGTCAAACAAATTCCATATTGACCTTAGTGGGATCAGATCGAGTGTTTTAGAACTTTTTAAATTATTGTTTTTTTTTTCATCATGAACATTTTATTTTCCATAGATTGAACTTCATCCTTTTCTTTTTCATTTATTTTTGTGGGGTTATCATGTTCTCATTAAATTAATTAAGAATTGGTATTTGAACATTTTTTTGCCGATATTTCTTTTTTTCTTTCTATGAACTTATTTCAATCCTATATCTATGGATATAAAGTTTGCAAGTTAAATTGATTTATCTGGGTTTTTTTTGTTTTTTTATTTTTATTTTTCATTCTCCCCTTTTAATATTAAGTTGTTTTATTAACGTAGACCAATCCAAAAACACCAGCAATGACCTATTACATGTTCCAAATGGTCCAATGACCTGGTCTAAGACAAAGACATTGAAAGAGACATTAAATGCATTGGTTTTGAAGGTTTCAACCAAGTCAGAATTGCAAAGGATCATTGCAGTATCAAGACGAGACCCTAATATATCTTATACATGTGCAAGATGGGTCCAATATAACTTTATTTAGGCTATGAAGTGAGGACAACAAAGAAAATAAAAGAATTCTACTACAACTTGAAAACAACATAGGTGGTTAATTTTTTCTTTTGTTTCTAGGATTGAGAGGTTGGATGGAAAGCTATAAAAAGTCTTGAATCAACTCTATATTTTACTTCTCTTCTTCTCAAAGCAATTAATGTATTTAATATTATGGGATTTATTTAATTTTGTTAGCTACAGCCCAAGGCTTGTTTGGGCTTAATAATTCTTTGTTCTTAGCTAGGATCCAAGACTTATTTAGATTAAGTCATGGACTTTCCAATTTAAAGTTTTGAGTCAGTTTTGAGTGGACATCATATAAGTCTAAATAAAGGGTCCATTAAGGTTAATTTTTCAATAGCTATATAAACTCATGTAAGCTAAATTTCGGCCGCCATTGATGAATATTACTTCTAAATTTTTCAGTTTTACGTGCGAGAGTGATTCTTGTATTTTTTAGTTCTTGAACAAACTAAATATGACATATCAAAGATTAGTTGGCTTTGTGGCGTCATTCCAATAGTGTTGGTGCTTTGGGGCAGATTTCCATTGTGTCACACCTCTATCAAACCTATTTCGGCTTTTAGGGATCAAATCTCAATCTTGATTATGAGTTGCGTGACTACATGATCACGAGGTTCACATCATTCATAGTTGGGGTTGTGATGTGGATCAACCCAGAAATACCAACAAGGGCCCATTACATTTTCCAAATGATCCAATGACTTGGTCTAAAACAAAGACATTGAAAGAGACATTGAATGCATTAGTTTTGAAGGTTTAAACCAAGTCAGAATTGAAAGGTCCATTGGAGTATCAAGCAGTGTTTTTGATCTCATTCTGTTTTTGTCGAAACGTTTCATACCAGTTAAAAAACGAGATAAAACAACGTAGTTTTTACTTCGCTTAAAATTTCGGTCCATTCTGGAAATTCCACCCAAATTTCGGCTGGAACGTTCCGGTTTCATTTTACCCATTTTGTTCCGGGCAAATAGTGTTTTTTTAAAATAATAAAATTTTTACAATATCAATCATATCTCTTAATCCGGCCGTTAGATTGAGATGAAATTTTACAAAGAGTCTTAACATATTTATAAATATTATGTTAACATTTAAGAGATATCAGAGAATATAATGACTTTACAAGATTGATGATGATATTCTCGTGATATTATACATGTTCATAATTTTGTTCAGAAAGATAAAATTTTATTGTGTCATTTTTTAGATTAATTTTTTTCTCAATTTTATTATTCAACGAGTTGCAAGGCGAATTGAACTTTATAATTTGATTTGATTTGCTTTATTTAAGGTTATCATGGTCTTATAATGGAGATCACACATTTGAAAGGTTGACCCGAGTTGATTCAATATATCGTTGTTTCAATATTTTTTGAAGATGTAACTTGATTTTTTTAATTAAACTATATTTTTATCATTTTTTCATTGTATCTTTGAACTCATCAAGTTGGTCGAGTTATATCAGTTCGACTCTCATTTTTTTACTTATGTTTGAAATTTAAATTGCACAATTCTAAATATTTTTTTTTGGATTTGAACTATTTTATTTTTGATTTTACACACACACACACACACACAAACAATACAAACCCAAAACGAAGAGCAGAAACGCTTTGAAACTAAAACATTCTGTTCCACTTGAAATAACAAAGCACCAACCAAAACGAAATTGACAACCTTGATTTAAGAGGAGACCCTAGCATATTTTATCCGTGTGCAAGAGGAGTCCAATACAACCTTATTTGAGCCATGGAGTGCGGACAACAAAGGAAACAAAAGAACTTTGGGCCAAGTTATTTCCAAGTTGTAGTAAGATTCTTTTGCACAAGATATGCTCTACAAAGGGGACATACCGCTACAATCTTTTGGTAAAGTTTCAGCTCAATCCAACAATTTAATGTGAAAATATGCTCAATACCATAAAACAATACAATATGAAATTACATCAAAGTTTGAGTTTGACCATGTGTAGATCATATCAATCCTTTTGTTTTCAAGAAGATTCGCCCTCAAATATTGAATAAGATCATTAGCAACTTTATTAGCCTCTTGTTTAAGCCTTCATAATTTCCCTATTGCTAACACACACGTTAATAAAAATATTAAGATCAAGTCCATAACCATTTCAAATGATGTTATAAGTGATAGAATATTCTCCCTCTATAATATATGATGTGAATATTTTGATCACGTGGTCAAGTAACTCCCAACAAAGATAATACTTCCCTAAAAAAATTGAAAATTAGGTTTATCTCAAGGCACTAATATTATTGAAATTGAATTGAATTGAATAACGCCATAAAGTCAATTATACCTTGATAAAATATTGTATCTTGTCTATTTGCAAGGGTAAAATAGTACTTGTACTGTGCAAAAATACACGACAAAGACTAAAATACCCCAAAACATTCTGGTAATGCCAACCGGTCTTTTGGAAAAGTCTTAACCCCTAATTCCAAGGATAATTTTGAGGCGTACTCAAGGATAAAATAATAATTATACTATTATAATCCACAATAATTTATGTCTAATGCTACAGTGAAATACTAAACTCTCTTAGGTTTTTGTATAATAATACAAAACTTGATCTATGGATATGGTGAACAAAGAGTAAAGGGATAAATTATAAAGAACTTAACTTAAGAGACTAATATATAATCTCTCTCAAACAAGAAGGACTTAAACAAATAATTTACAAAAAAATATTCTTTCTGGTAGAGAGAGAAACAAAGATAGACACATCCTTTCATTCATCAGTGCATAGATCTTAAGAGAGGGTTTTTCCGTTCCGTGTTTATGTTTTTCTCTGTTTATTTTCTTTCCTCGACCGGCTCGGCGTTAGAGAGAGGAAAGCGAGAAACCTACTCGAATTAAAGAAAAAGAAATTACAGTCTCTCTCTCCTTTCTAATTTTGAAAATTCTCGCGGAAATTGAAAATTAAAGGCTAGGGTTTCGAACTGATATTATCTAATAATCGAAGTGAATCTTTCAAGGATGTTAATTAGAGATTTGAATTCGTTTGAATTTGAATTTTTGCACCGATCTTGAAATCAGGGTCGATTGATCGAGAAATGGATGTGGACGCGTCTTTGGGGGTGACTGATCACGATCCGGCGGTGCAAGACGCTACTTCTTCGCCGAAGGAAATGGACGGGGAACAGATAGGGGAGCAGCCGCAAAAGCTGTCAGGATCCCAGGCAGCGTCTACGGAGGCAGTTACGGGTTCTAGTACTACTACAACGGCGCCGCAGCAGGTAGTGCAAGCGCAACAGCAGAGTCCGGTGGGGGGGCCGAGACACGCGCCCACGTATTCGGTGGTGAATGCGATTATAGAGAAGAAAGAGGATGGGCCTGGGCCTAGGTGTGGACATACCTTGACTGCTGTGATTGCTGTTGGAGAAGAAGGCACGCCTGGGTATATTGGACCCAGGTTGATCTTGTTTGGTGGTGCCACGGCACTTGAGGGAAATGCTGCGTCTACAGGGACTCCTTCTTCGGCTGGGAGTGCTGGAATCAGTATGTTTTTTTTTCTTTCTCTATATATATATATTGGTTGTTTTAATTACTTTGGTGGTTCGATTGTTTGATGATAATTTAGTAATTTTAGGGTGAAACTTTGATTGAATTGAAGATGGTTATGTAGGTTTAGTCAAGTTTTTGCGTGTTTTGTTACTAGGTCTATTGAGAAAAATGGTGGTTATAATTTACTGAATTCTGGTTAATTCGGGAGGAAGTGACCTCAGCTGCATGCTTTGGTAATTTTGTTATTTTTTTTCCTTGTAGGAAGTGGCAATAGGAATAAATGGTTTTGTGTGAACTCTAGGGTTATTTAAACTCAGTGCATTTCAAATGGGGTATTTTGCTTGATTGAACTAAGAATCTGCTATTGGTTATGAAGTTTTAGTTCATGCGTGGTCCACATTGGTTCTGGTACTAAGTAAGCAAACTTCTCTATGGTTCCGAGCTTCCAATTAGCCTTACTGTTATTTCACTGAATCTTGAGAAACTCAAACTTCAAAATCATGGGAAGCACTGATTTTGCTGTTTTTTTTTTATTTATGCTATACCGGTGGTATTCAAGATCTACTGTTGTTAGAGTCCAGCTAATTCAACAGGCTTGTGATAATTATTTCATGAGGCTACATGCTACTCAGGATGCTCTCCATGTGTTTGTCTTGAATGTTGATGCTTTAGTGGTGTGTGAAGCTTTTGAGTCAAAGCCCATCTCAAAGTGATTGGCAAGTTTGTGATTTGAAAATGCACAAGTTTTGTTCAAGCTTCATATAGCTGCTAGATGAATGGATATTTAGTTTTTGCAATGATATTTGTCTTGATATCCTAGCTCTTATTGCATCCCTATATTCAACACTATTTTTCTTGAATCCCAGTAGCAAATGGTTGCAGTTTCACTCTTTTATGTCAGTCCGATAACCATGCTGACATTGTTGCATCAGCAAGAAATGAATGACATAAGAAGACAATTTTTTTCTCTACCGAGTCTCAGTGATAATGTTTTATTAACTCCCATTACCTTTATGGTTTGGTCTAAATGCAGGACTAGCAGGTGCCACAGCTGATGTTCACTGTTATGACGTGTTAACGAATAAATGGTCTAGGTAAGCTTAGCATGTGGAACCGTTCATTTCAGGAGCCCAATTCTACTATAAAACATTGCCTTTCTCTTATTTTCTATGGGGTTTTTGTACTATGAACTTTTTTTTCCCAGGATTACTCCATTTGGAGAACCACCCACACCAAGGGCTGCCCATGTGGCAACTGCTGTGGGAACAATGGTAGTAATTCAGGTGAACTTATGGTGAATCATCCTATTTAGTTCACATATTTTACCAAATCATGGTTTACTTTGTCACATATTAACTTTTCAGTGATGACTTGAATTTTACATTCAAAACAGGGTGGAATTGGTCCAGCTGGTTTGTCTGCTGAGGATCTTCATGTCCTTGACCTAACGCAGCAACGGCCGCGGTGGCATAGGTTGGAGTCTTTACAAATGCTTGCTCATTCTTTTGTATTTATGATGTAATTTTGATTTATATGAATGTTAATTTCTTGTAGAGTTGTTGTTCAAGGCCCAGGACCAGGGCCACGATATGGGCATGTGATGGCATTAGTGGGTCAAAGGTATCTCATGGCAATTGGAGGGAATGATGGTAAGTGACTTCACTGTCAAAGCTCGCCCCTCACATGCTGTACATGGAGTTAACTTTAGCTTGCTGGCTATCACTGCGAGAATGTATATGCGCATACATCAAGATCTTTTATGTATTTTTACAATTGTTTGGTTTATGCTTTTCAGGAAAGCGGCCTTTGTCTGATGTATGGGCCTTGGACACAGCAGCCAAACCTTATGAATGGCGTAAACTAGAACCGGAAGGGGAAGGGCCACCACCATGCATGTAAAACTCCCCCCCTCCCCATGAAAACATAATATATGATTCTAGATATACTGCTACTACTTAATATGTGTGCCTTCTGATTTTTTTGTACACTCTCTGTCTTGCATGTATGTACAAACTTGAGCCTTAGTTTCATGTTTATTTGGATGTTGGGGCTTATCTAATTGTAATTCCTGACATTTCTACTGTTGGTAACTATTGATGAAATGTTTCAGCTACTGTCATCTCATTATCATAACCAATTCATGGTTCTTTGCAAATTGACTCAACATATAATCTCGTTGCCATCATTATCATTTTCCCTACATTCATTTGAGCTTGAATCTTTTCTCTGAAAATGAAAAATAAAATATGGGAGAGGGAGAGATGGTGACAGAGCATGGTAGAAAGATGGAAATAATGATTTATATATGTGCCAATGACAATATTTGCAAGTACATGTTTGAAATTGATATCTCAAATGGCTGCTTCTTTTTTGTTTAGTTGGCTTTTGTCGTTTTTCTTTTATGTTGTAGTCATATCTGAAGGCTTAGCTAACTTCTCATCCTTTATTATACTTGACTAGGTATGCTACTGCAAGTGCACGCTCAGATGGTCTGCTTCTGCTTTGTGGTGGGAGGGATGCGAACAGTGTGGTAAGCTCAAAACTTGACATGTATAATGTTTGGCTATAATAGATGCATTTCAGAAAAAAACTGATATTAGTTCTTAGTGGGATTTCTTGTTTATTTCATAGTGATTGCTTCAAGAGATGTTCCCTGATTTGTTTTTTCAAAAGAAACCTCAGATTACTATTTGTTAGAACTTTGTTGGCAAACAAGTTGTATGACACTGCTAATCTTTCTAATTCATGAATTTGAAAATGGAAACAAAATCCTCTGCAAGAATTGCAACATTTACGCCAGCTTTTTGGGAGCAATTTATAAAATTACACCAGTAATCATTAGTGGATATTCATTTATTAATCCAGACAACCCAACCTAGAATTGCCACCAATGAAGAGAATGAAATGAATTTTGGAGACAAATTTCTAGGTTTCCTAAGCTTTTGAAGGGAAAGGTGAGATTTATTTTCTTTTGTTTTTTGTTTTATATATATTTATTTATTTCCGTAACAAGGTGTGTGCTGCTGTTGGGGTCTTTGGGTGTTGGAAACTTGTCTCATGCATTCTCTTGTAGTCGGCAGTCATTACTGTGCCTTTCTTTTTGAAACTTTTGATTAATGTGATTTCTCAAATTTGTTCTTAAATTGCTTGGAATTTCTCTTAACCATCTATTCAACTTTGCCAGGAATGGATGTAATTTTATGTTTGCTGCATGTTTTATTTAGATAATAACAATATTACAGGAATAATATATTTTTAATAAAGGAATTTATTGAAATCATGCCTTCTTAAATTTTCACTTCATTTGAAATTTTCTTTTCTGGAAGAACATAGTGCAATTACTTTATTTATATGAATGGTGATATTTTTTTGCTTGTGATGTGAGATTTTGCTAACCTCTTTTTATGTGTTGCTTGTTCCTTGCCGCTTGACTATTCAGCCACTTGCAAGTGCATATGGACTTGCTAAACATAGGGATGGCCGTTGGGAATGGGCAATTGCTCCTGGTGTCTCTCCATCTTCAAGATATCAACATGCAGCAGTAGGGTTTTGTGCTTGAGTATATTGTGTTTAATTGACTTGCTTCTGCCCATGAAGATTAATTACCCTTCAATTGTTCAATATAGGTCTTTGTAAACGCCAGGCTCCATGTATCTGGAGGGGCACTTGGTGGTGGTCGCATGGTAGAAGATTCATCAAGTGTTGCTGGTAATTCCTGAGTTACATTTTATTACATTGCATCCTGTATCCAATATGTCATCACTTTGAGCTGTCAGATTTTATTTAGCTTGAATTTAATGTGAAGGTGGGAGCAATTCAAAATCCAGTTCCAGTGATGTAACAGTTCCCAATAAGATTGTGTTTATTTCTGTCTTCAGAGATGATTCTGCCTTGAATTCTATTAATAACCTCATGTTCTCCCATATATAGTGTTGGATACTGCAGCAGGAGTTTGGTGTGATACCAAATCTGTGGTTACCAGTCCAAGGACTGGCAGGTACAGTGCTGATGCTGCGGGCGGAGATGCTGCAGTTGAGTTAACTAGGCGTTGCCGGCATGCAGCCGCTGCAGTTAGTGACCTGATATTTATTTATGGCGGTTTACGTGGTGGTATGAGATGATCCTACTATAATAATTGCTGCATTTTGTTTACGAGTTTTCTTTTGGCCAACATGATGTCCACGCAAAACAATTGCTGTATAAGCAACTTCTATGTTGTGATAAGCGAAAAATATCTGGATGTTATGGAAAGATGGACTAGGGAAAGCAGTTAGAGGATTGTACTTGATGTTTCTCAACAGTTTTGAAAAGGAATGTGAAAGGCTGAATATGACATTGCTGAAGTTAGTGTAGTATATATGACAAGATATGGAAACGTTGTTAAAGCTCAATAAGATTTCATAATGTGTTACATGGCTTTTAATTGGAGCAATATGTGGTTCAGGGCATTAACTGGTTTACAGTTTCAGACAAACATTCTGGATTTCTTGGAGAAACCTGTAAAGGGCTGGAATCTTTTGAAACTACATCAGATAAAAATGGATTTGAATGATGACATTGGAAGCCAATTAGCTTAAACATGCTGTAAGGTTAAGATGCCTTCATGCAGTGGTCTATACTCATCCTTAACAATGACTTGTAAGAATGTGAGCATAACACTTGGTCTTTCTTGACTCTTAGCTCTAGTTTATGTTCTCCTAATTTAGTTCATTGCCTTTTGATATTGCAACCACCTGACTTGAACTGTTGACCTGATGGTTCATGTATTAACACAAATTAACAGACTGCAATGGAGTCTGGTTTAGTATCATTTGTTATTCCTTATGAATGTAAATGATCAATCAAGAGAATAATTTCTATTTTAACATGTGACTATAGATATGTATTTTGAAGAATATCTTAAAAACTCAAGCCTGGAGAGTTTGTCGAAGACTTTCCAATTCATTGCTCTTGAAAGTTCATTACAACGAGCCCTTCTTATCTTATCATTCAAAGTACTGTATTTTGATAAATGTGTTTATGCATAGGGGTGTTGCTCGATGACCTACTTGTTGCTGAAGATCTGGCTGCTGCTGAAACAAGTGCAGCTTCCCATGCTGCAGCTGTAGCCGCTGCTTCCAATGTACAAGCTGGTATACCTGGAAGATACGGATTTGTAGATGAGCAAACAATGCCTGAAGCAGCACCTGATGGTGCTGTTGTGTTGGGCAATCCAGTTGCTCCCCCAGTAAATGGTGACATGTACACTGATATAAGCACAGAGAATGCAATGCTCCCTGGTCCCAGGTAAGCCAGCCACTTCATTTGGTCTTTCATTGTCATTAGATCTAAGTAGATGTGCATCATTCAAGGAGTTACTAGATGTGTGCATCATTGAAGGAGCTGCTGGATGCGTGTCAATATGCAGGAGAACGAACAAAGGTGTCGAGTATTTGGTTGAAGCATCAGCTGCAGAAGCTGAGGCTATCAGTGCCACTCTGGCTGCTGCCAAGGCACGGCAAGTTAATGGAGAAGTCGAGCTACCTGATAGAGATCGTGGAGCCGAGGCTACTCCTAGTGGGAAACAAATATCTACATTGATTAAGCCTGATTCTGCTGGATCGAACAACATTGTTCCTACTGGAGTTCGGTTACATCACAGAGCTGTCAGTATAAAAAAATAATAAACTTTTTGAATATGATCTCTAGTCAATTTTGGCATGAAATATGCATATTTACATCAGACTTTATAGTTGAGACTGGTTTTTCAGGTTGTTGTAGCTGCTGAGACTGGTGGAGCTTTAGGTGGCATGGTTAGACAGCTTTCAATTGATCAGTTTGAAAATGAAGGCAGGCGGGTAAGTTATGGAACCCCTGAGAGTGCAACTGCAGCTAGAAAACTACTGGATCGACAAATGTCCATCAATAGTGTGCCTAAAAAGGTATTTGATCATTCAATTTGAAGTACATGTGTGTAGTGGCTTTGAAAATGCTGCTAGATGCTTCTTTATACAATTATGTGAGCAGATTGGGCTACTGACCTGAATTAGTCTGGAAATATTGAGATTGTTAATGCTTTTGCTTTAGCACTTTAATTGTATACTGCTGGGGTTGTCTTTAACATAAATCAAATTGTCCATATGTTGATTGATATATAAGATAGGCATATGCATCATGGAGTGAAGTCAGGATTCAGTTTAAACACTTCTGTGGGTAGAGATCAAGGTTATCAATCTCGTTTTGTTTTGGCCGAAACGTTTCGTACGAGTAAAAAAAACTAGACAAAACGGCGTCGTTTTTGTCTCGGTTTAAAATCTAGCCCGTACAGGATATTTCGGCCAAATACTGGCCGAAACGCGCCGGGTGCGCTGTTTTGGCCATGATTTTTTTTTTTAAATGAATTAAGTAAATGGCTAAATGCCCCGCACCCCCATTTCCCCAAATCAATTTCACATTTTCACTCAAAATCTCAAATCAAATCCCTAACAGTTCTTTTCTTTTAAAACCCAAATTTCAAATAGCTAGATTACGACAATAGCTTAATTTTTTCTTATTGATAATTCTCACTTGCACAAGTAGTACTCTCTGGCGGTGCTTGTGGTGGCATAAGTGAAGCAGGATTATGCTGCTGTGGTGGTCTCTTTCTCTTCTTCTTCTTGTAGCTAATCCCTCTAGCTTTAGACTGTGAGTCCCTAACTTCACGTAGATAAAGCCTAACAGCATGAGCCCGACAAGTGGTGGTGATGGAGGAGGAAGAGGAGGGGGAGGCTGTGGTGGTGGTAGCGAGGGGGTGTGTGATTATTGGCTGAGGTCAAGCAAGACCCCAAAAAAACTCTTCCCTTCTTAGATAAGCCTGAATCCCTAGGGATAAGCAAAGAAGACTTTACAAACTTTACTGGATGCGTAGGTAAAAATCAATTGTTTTCTCTTACTTTGGCGTCGTTTTTAAACAGACAGTCCATCTTATATTGCTAGATAAAATTAAGTTGAACAATTCAAAGACTATATGCAAATCTTTTATATATTAGCCCCATCAATATTTTTATTTATAATATTTTAATCTCAAACCTAGCTGGTGTTTTCGTTCAAACTATTTCTGTTGGATCTTCTCCTATTTTCATTCATTAAACAACATATGTTTCAAATTAATTTATATATGAAAATCTTTAAAAATTAACCTATACTTGTATAATAATTTTTTATGGGAAATTGAAGACTTTATAATATACCTTCCCCGATGTAACACAAGAACTTGATGATAATTCAGGTTAATTTTGTTCAACAACAAATCAAATTAATCTTTTTCATATATATATAATTAATTAATTATATATGAACAGTATAACCTTGAAACGGCCCGTTGAAACACTCCGAAACCGAAACATTCCGTATCAATAAAAAAAACGAAACGCCAACCGAAGCAGAATTGACAACCTTGGTAGAGATCTTGGGCTCTGTTGACATGTTCCAAATTGAGATGAGTATCAGAATATCTCAGTGTTGCTGAATGCTACCATATTGGCTTTCTATTTCAGCTGAATAACACTCCATTGCAAACTACTTCCTGTCCAATGATATACTTTGTGGCACAAATTCTAATAGGTGTGGAACATACCATGTCAAGGGCCATATAGTAATTCTTTTCTACCTTTTGACTTGATTTTTTTGTTTCATTATGGGAATTTTTTTTGTGCGTGTCATTATGGGATAGTTGTATGTTGTGCTTTGTTAGAACATTTACACCAATTTCTTGAATACATCTACCTTAATTCAGGATACAAGAACACTGCTATGTTGCTCAATTCTTCCCAAATCTCTTAGCATATTGCATTTGTTTCTTCCCCCCCTCTGGGCTACCTTATGGTTAAGCAATTGTTTTGGTTGTAGTTTTCAAGTCCGTTGTTCTTCGCACTGTTATTTCTAACCTAATTTCTAGCATCCATCCAAATCATTTTTTTTTCCGGATCAAAGGAATTGTTTGAAATCAAATAATTGCCCCTTGCTTGTGTTGTTTGATTCTCCCCTTTTCAACTTAAATCTTTTTCTTGGATTCCCTAGCTGTAAGAAGTGAATTTTTGTTGGATGTTGTAAGCCTTCAATGTTCATGGACACCTGTTTTTGGTGTTTTAAGTGAATCACTTACCAAGACTTAATTTTCTTCTCAAATTTTCTGTTTAGTAGCTAAATGGGATCTGCTTCTATTTTATCAGGTCATGGTACATCTTTTAAAGCCTCGTGGCTGGAAACCACCAGTTCGCCGTCAATTTTTCTTAGATTGCAACGAAATAGCAGATCTTTGTGACAGTGCTGAAAGGATATTTTCAGGTGAACCAAGTGTTTTACAGCTTAAGGCTCCTATCAAGATATTTGGTGATTTGCATGGGCAATTTGGGGATCTGATGCGCCTTTTTGATGAATATGGTGCACCTTCAACTGCTGGTGACATCGCGTAAGCATTTTTGTGATTGCCATTAGGTTCTCTCACATGCAACTTTTATTAGGTTCTCTTACATTCTGCCTGCTGATTCATGTGATTCATGTCACTTACCTTACATAATGAGATAAAAGTCCTGAAAGACAGATCATGGTGGATTTATTTTTTTCCATGTCCAACAGAGTAACTTATTAATTTTGTTGCAAGCTATCCCCCCACAATTTCACTCCATGAGTCGAATCAACTGCTGAATTCTTATATTTTTGGATACCTTTGGATTCTAAGCTCAATATATGCTGCCAAAGAGAATCTTCTATAAAGTGATCTTTGGCAACCATTTTCCTCAGTAATCCTCTTTCAAATTACTAAACCTCTCACCTATAACCTGCCTTTGTGAAATTGAGAGGCAAAATATTTTCCATGCACCAAATGATATATGAACTCCATGCAAAAGCCCCATTAAAGGATCTCTTTGCAATTTGTAAATCCTTATATACAAAGTAATGAGCTAATCTGTGAAAAGTTTAAATGCTTGATCTCAAGGATTGATTTTGGTTTGGATTTCAAATTGGTCTGGTGAAAATGTTTATAGACCAGGACATGGGAATTGAGGTTTGGATTATAGTGAATGGAGTGGGAGTCGAAAGTAATCAGTTTTCATGTGCTCATAATTTGTTTTCATGCTTGTGTGCACATGAATGTACGAACATGCACATGCAGAGATTGAAATGTCTACTCTTAGGTTTAAGAGGAGGCGGCTAATTTTATTCCCTTACTATCAGATATATTGACTATCTGTTCCTAGGAGATTATGTTGATCGGGGCCAGCACAGCCTGGAGACCATAACTCTTCTGCTTGCTTTGAAGGTATTTTGGTGCGGCTGCTTCCTTCCCTCTCTTTGAGGGTGTGGTGGAGAGTTATTGCTCCTCCGCGTAAATAATCCTTTTGATTCACTTTAAATTTTGCCATGGATCTTGATGGGAGCTCTGCAAATATTGTTTGACTGTTGTAGGTTGAGTACCCCAACAATGTACATTTAATTCGTGGGAACCATGAAGCTGCAGATATCAATGCCCTTTTTGGCTTCCGGATTGAGTGCATTGAGCGCATGGTACTTTATTATACATATTATTGACTTCTTATCAAACTGTTAGTTACAAACTAAATGGCTTGATGAACAGGGTGAGAGAGATGGAATTTGGGTTTGGCATCGGATAAATCGATTGTTCAACTGGCTTCCTTTGGCAGCACTAATTGAGAAGAAAATCATTTGTATGCATGGCGGTATTGGTCGCTCAATAAATCATGTGGAACAGATTGAGAGTCTACAACGTCCAATTACCATGGAAGCAGGATCAATTGTGCTCATGGATTTGTTATGGTATGTGCTCCTGCCATATTGTCCGTCGTTTGCTTATTTATCTATAATGACATTTTCTTCTTCTGCCATAGGTCTGATCCCACAGAAAATGACAGCGTGGAAGGATTGCGACCAAATGCCAGGGGTCCAGGGTTGGTAACATTTGGGGTAAGAGCAGTTGTATTGGTCTGTTGCCTTGTAAATTGTTTCCTAAGGTCTGCTTGAATTACCAGAGCATTTTTTGAGATAATAATGATACCTTTTAAATTAAACTCAAAGCAGGTTCTTATTTCTATCTACTTAATTATGATTTCATCGGTTCCATGTTCTCAAATATCTTTCATGCTATGTGATGTAAAAGCTTTTGGACTTCACTTTCTTCTTAAAACTGTGATGAAAGGTCATTTGGCTGGTTTATTTGATTTCAGCACTGGTTGTAATGTCCATGATGGCTAATTATGTTAACTTGGCTCTTCCTTGTGTATTATGCTCTCACTGATTGAACCCCAAGGAGTTGGCCTGGTGGAGAAGAGCTGAGACTTGGCAGTGTGCTCCTGTCCAAGATCCCAGGTTCGACTCTTGCCAAGTGCAAACAATTTCATGAGGCCATCGGGACTTGGGCAAAGCCCATGAATTAACCGTGGTGCACTTGCGTGAAACTCCTTGCTGAGGGCCTATGCACCCCCAGGATTAGTTGGGCCTTGGCCCAGATACCTAGTGCTAATCCAAAAAAATAAATTCATGCTCATTGCAAATGATTTCTTCATTTGCAGCCTGATCGTGTTATGGAGTTCTGCAATAACAATGATCTTCAGTTGATTGTACGTGCCCATGAATGTGTGATGGATGGCTTTGAGCGTTTTGCTCAAGGACATTTGATTACACTTTTCTCTGCCACCAATTATTGTGGTATATACCCATCAACTTAAACTAGCTAGTTATTTTTTCCAAGATTCATGATTAATTTTAGCGATTCTATTCTTGCCTGTTTCTGCAGGTACTGCAAATAATGCAGGGGCAATCTTAGTTTTGGGAAGAGATCTTGTGGTGGTTCCCAAACTCATTCATCCTTTACCACCGGCAATTTCATCGCCAGAAGCTTCACCTGAACGTCAAATTGAAGATACATGGATGCAGGTGCTGTTGCATTTCAAAGTTTTATATTTGACTTATTTCTGTGCTGACTAGTGATCTCTATCCTGTTTCCACTGTTTTTATAATGACAGGAGTTGAATGCTAATAGACCTGCCACACCAACTAGAGGCCGTCCTCAAGTAACAAATGATCGGGGCGCTCTTGCTTGGATGTAATAGATTTGCTTCTGATTTTTACGTATACTCATTCTGGGCTTGTGCTTGCAACCTTGGGTTTCCGGCATCTGTATAGAGCAGCATGATGGATCCAGGAATTCATGAACTTGTGATCGCTGTTCCTGACAAAAACGTGAAGGCTTTCTGATTTTTTTATTTTTGCACAATTTCTAGCCCTTGATATGGATGGTCAAGCTACAAGTTCGAGAACCAGGTTGCAAGGGTTGTGCAGAAGGTTGCAGTTCAGGACCACTGACCCGTTGTAAATTGAACCACCAGCAGGAGGTAGAAGATGTCTTCCAGGTTGTTTATCACGATGGGTTGGTAGTGCTGGGTATTTTTCACGTTAGTTTATATATATATATATATATATTTTTTTTTTCATTCCTCGTCATAGGCCTAATATCTTTTTATGAAGGCACGAGGTCCATGCATGTGATGATGAGCTGTTGTATAATGACAAAAATCTGTGGGCGTCGTCGATGTATAATAGAGGTGTTGTGTAATTCTCATAGAAGTACTCTATAATGTGTGAAAGATAAGAAACTTTTTGGTCCACAAGCTTGGAAAGCTTTTTATTGTCTGAATGGTCTTTGGTGTTTTTGGCTGCTAGAACTACAGTAGAACTTGGGACCTGGATTAGTTTTAGAAGGGCTGGTTGGTTGGTTTCTATTATTTAAATCATTTTTAATAGATTTACACAAACATAAGAATGCATTTTCAGGCCTGTGGTTTTGCCTGATATCTTATCTGTGCTTTGATCGCTCCTTGACTACTATTTTTGCTATGTCATCCATTCTCTTATAACCATAATGTTTGGGAATGATTTTGTCGTATCTCCGTTCTCTTATAATTACAGGAATAGAAGCTTGATTTTCATTTACAATGTGGGACCAAAAAAGATTAAAAAGATCCAAGTAATAAAAAATAAAAAAGTGATTGATAAGAAAAAATAACATATGGAAATGCAAGGTGGTTTTCTTTTTATGCACAAAGGTAATTAATTATAACCATAAATGCAAGTGCAAAATCTGAAAATTAAAATTCATCAAGTCGAAAGCTTTAGAAATCTACTAACCAAGACTTGAATCGTAGGAACAATTAATTAAAATTGATTTTTAAAAACTTCTTCTTTTACACCATGTTATTTTTTTATCGTGACAATTTTGATTTTTTTGTGGATTGAAATTAGGAGTTTAGCTTAAAATACTTTCTGCTTCTTTTTTTTTTATTATTAAAATAATGCTTTAGCTTTTGACCCATTATGCTTTTTTCTTGAAAAAATAAGCTAAATCTCTGGGTGGAATATACTGGCTTTGCTTTAAACAGTCTTCCGATGGAATGGAGATGAGTAGTAGTAATAATAATAATAATAATAATAATAATAATAAAAAGTTATAAAATCTTAGAATTGTGATGGATGGTTTAGTTGTGAGAACAGCTAAAAAGAATTGTACTATGATATAAAAGCTGATGTGGGATAAAAAATAGTTACAAAGATGAAGTTTTAAGAAATAAAACACCAAAAAATAGAAGAAAAAGCTCTATAAGAGAAAGAGTGACAGTTGAAAATGTTTACAACTGCAAATTTTATTTAATTCATCAAAACTTTTCTAACATTTTAAAAAATAACATATAAATATTTAAACCCTTCATTATAACAAACAATTAAGCTTATAGCTCACTAAATAAAATATATAAAATTAACTAATCAAAGCTAATAAATAATCCAAAATGAATTGCAATACTATAAGGGTTGGTCTATTCCCTGTCGGATGTGTAAACTATGTCTTAGGTTTTATGTTCCCATCACATTAACAAGGATTTGAACAAATAAATGTTATGCAATTTGAAGTACAACCAACTATTGGAAATGATTTTTTCACCAACCAAAATTCTATGACAATATTTACATGATGTTTCGGATTCTCTAAGTTGAATTCAATTAAATTCTTTTAATGAAATTTCATATTTGAAATAATTTGGAGTTTCAAAATTGATTTTTAAATGGAACTCAATTTTTGAAAATATTATAAAAATAAATAAGAGGCAAAATCTTTCTCATTTACTACACTAATGTTTTTTTTTTTTTTTTTTTGTGTTAAAACTAGCTTCTTTAAAATACCTATCTATCTATTTTCTTAGAGAACTTTAAGTAAAAGATGAAGGCGATGATAGTAATATATATAACAAAATGCAATTTATATACATACATATATATATATATAATTTTTTTTTATCTATTAAACTTAAATTAAACACTATAATTAAATTTACTTATCGTTGAAAATTGATTCTAACCAACCATATTTCTTTTGTTATACTTTTGAATGGACTCAACCAATGATAAGTAGAATATTGCAAAGATTGAGGAATGTTCATTATTAATATTGCAAAGATCGAGGAATGTTCATTATTCCATTTGACATAGATATCCTTCAGCTTCCAGTTGGGTCAACTTTGCGATTGACAGAGGTCCTTCAGTTTCCAGTTGGGTCAACTTTGCGATTGACAGAGGTCCTTCAGTTTTTTTAATATTTGCAGTGGCAAGAGGTGCTAAGAAATACAAGATATTCATTTTGACTAAATATGTTAATGTATTATCTTTAGTTAATGTTTAATATTTTTTTAATATTTTTTTAATATTTTTTATATATCTCATCAAATGCACACATTAACTTTTCGGTTCAAAGTTAAAAAAATAATAATACTAAAAAATGCATGAAAACATCTATACAGTTTCTTGAATTACAAAAAACAATTGTTATTTTTTTTATCCGGCATGGATACCGTGCTTAGTTCAACTCTATAGAAAAACAAGATAGCCTAAACATAAGTTATTGAAGAAAGCAATAGAGGCTGACGCATGATCAAATGATGACCAATCCATTGAAGCTCTACAAAGAAGGCTTTCTAGAGCTAGTTTGATTTCTTTGACAAGAAAATCACTCGTGTATTTGTGCACGTGTGAATTATCTATTTTTGAGAAGAGATGGAAGATGAATGAAGGAGACAAAGAAATAAAAGGATGAAATGTTCCAATTTTTAAACAAATAAATTAATGAAAAGAATTTTAAAATGTAAAAGCAAAAGAAAAAATAAGAGATGCAAAAAAAAAGAGACTCGTATGGGTCTATGATAGGTACGAATAGTGGGTTCTCAAACAAGAGAATAAAGATCATGGTTAATGGGTCAGATTATTTAGAAGGACCAGGTAGAGGTCAATAAGTTATCTGTTTTGAATTTAGAGCATTATTTTGTTAGTTTCTAGTTGCTTCTTTCTCTTTTGGTGTTAGTGGGTAGTTGTTCCTGATTCTTAGTAAATTATGGCTGATCACTTGTTATTTGTAAGCCTATAAAAGGCTCTTTGGAATTCAATAAAGGGAAAACGAAAGAAAAGGTATTATCCAACAAACGTCTTTCTCTACTTCTTTTCTTTCTGTAATTTTATTTTTTACTGAATTGATTGCATTAATTTGGTATCAATGTGATTCGCTCCATTGATACTCATGCCATGAGTAATGGTGAGTTTTAGAACGAAGTTAATAAAGTCCTGACTCATCACAAATCTAGCATCAACCACATTACCACTACCATGCAATCCGTTACCACCACCATGTAAGTTGTCCTTTCCGAGCTTCAAGCATTGCGTGTTAGTCGTAATGGTAGCATACTGAAACCAAGCATAATCCCTCTTCCTCCGCAAACCTTCACATAGATACCAACTCACACAAACACCCAATCCAACTAGTAATATCCCAAATGATCGTCACCACTCAACCCAACTAAAATTATCATTTAACCTTTAAAGGCATTAATGCTACTAGCTGGCTCTTCAATTTTAAGGGCATTACACCTCCACAACAGGTCTAACTAGCTTCTTTCCATCTAGATAAAATCCATTACAATGGTATCGTTGGTACACAAAGTACACAAGGTCATCTTTTTAGGACAAATATAAACAGGTCATCCTTCATTGTTTTGGCCCGACAGACTACGATGACCCCTCTAAGGCATTATCCCATCTCAAACAAACCTCTACTATGGATGAGTATCAAGAAGCCTTTGAAAGATGATCCCATCGTGTTGATGGCCTACCATAGAATTTTTTTATTGGCAATTTTATTGCAAGGCTTAAGGATGAGGTCTGACTGGAGGTCCGAACTAAACAACCATGTACTCTTTCGTATGCCATCAATATGGCCAAATTAGTTAAAGATCACAACCAATTGCAATGCTGACCATCACCCTTTTGACACCAGAATTGATGAGCTCTTCCACGAATTTCACCAGGTTCAACGACAACCTTCTTGGCCCCCCTCCCACTTCAAAGGCGTCCACCACACTAGGAGCATCGATTGTCCTAATCTGACGTATTACAATCATAGGGTATGCTATTATTACGATGAGAAATTCTTTCCATACCATCGTTGTGAGAAACCCCAATTCCTTATGATGGAAGACATGATAACCATAGGTGAGGAACCAAACGAGTCCATGGATGATAATACAACTCCAAAAATTCTCCCAAAAATTTATTTCCATACAATTACAAGTACTTAACACCAGCAAACCATGTGAGTAATTGGTAAATTGAAGAATAAAGACATTACCATCTTAATTGATGATGGAAGCACTCATAACTTCTTGGATCAATTGGTCATCACCAATTTGGATTACTAGTAGTTCGGGATGAAATGTTATAGGTCATGGTCGATAAATGAGAAAAGATTTATTATTCTTGGTGTTGTTTGGCATATACTTTAGTCATCCAAGATCATCCAATTCAGGTAGATTTTTTATGAGTTACCTTTTGCGGCATTCCAAGCTGTTTTGGGAGTACAATGATTGGAGATGTTGGGCTTGATTAAAAATTGACTATCGACAATTGACGATGACCTTCAAACAAGCTGGTAAATCACAAACTTTTCACGGACTGAAACATTCTCCTCTAGCTTTTATATCTAACAAAAAACTACAACAAATAACAAGAATGAGATTTTTATTGTATATGGTACCCAATTCACCTACATAGGAATCCATCTCCCTTCCTACAAACATGATCCATTTATTGTTAGATTTTTCACATGTTCTTATTACACAAACATAGCTACCACCAATATGCACATAGAACCACGAAATTCCGCTGCAACCTGGTCACGAAGCCATCAATGTTTGTTCCTATCAGTACCTTTTTTACCAAAAAACTGAGATAAAAAAATGGCACATGACTATCTTGAGTATGGTTTTATTTATCATAGCCATAACCTCTTTTTTTTTTTCCACTTGTGCTTGTTGTAAAAAAATAGATGGATCATGGCACTTCTGTATAGACTATCGTGCCCTTAATAAAATATATGAAAGACAAGTATCAAATACCTGTCATAGACGATTTGCTCGATGAATTACATGGTGAAATTATTTCACCAAACTATATTTACCGGTGGGGTATCACCAAATTTGTGTCCAACTTGATGATATACATATGATAGCCTCCCACACTTATGAGGCACCTCATGAACACACCATCCACCTCCCAAAGCCTCATTAATGATGTATTGCATCCATATCTCAGGCAATTCATGTTGGTATTTTTGATGATATCCTAGTGTATAGTAAGAATTGAATGGATCACATGCAACATATGCGAATTGTCTTGAAAATTTTGTTAGCTAACTGTTTGTTTGCAAAGTAGTCAAATGCAGGTTTGGGGTTTTACAAGTCAAATACTTGGGTCATCTCATCTCTTTGGAGGGAGTTTCCATCGACTCGACAAAAATCCAAGTTGTCATAGACTGACCAACTCCATCTACTGCTCGTGGAGTCCGTGGATATTATAGAAAGTTCATTCATGGATTCGCTATCATCGATGCTCCATTAACACATCTGTTAATAAAGGAGGATTTTTGTTGGACATTTGAGGTTGAGACAACTTTTAATCACATGAAAGTAACCCTTATTTCACCTCCAGTTCTGCAGCTACCAAACTTCTCCATTCTTTTTATTGTTAAGGGTGATGCTTCAGGTGTGGGATTTGATGCCATTCTAACACAGCACAACACATCCAACCATATGCTTTTACAGTGAAGCACTTAAAGGGTCCACCTTTACACTTTCAATGTATGAAAAAAAGGTGCCAGTTATCGTTCGTAAATGGTGTTCGTATCTACTAAAAAGGCTTTTTATCATCCCAACTGATCAGTAGAGTTTAAAATTCTTACTAGAACAACATATCACCACTCCAACGTAGACACGATGGTTGCAAGAAATAACGGGGTTATTACTCTATTCAGTACAAGAGAGGAAAAGAGCATGATGAGGCTGATGCATTATCACAGGTAGATGAATTTCAGCTCCTTGGAATTACGATGCCATATACAAATTGGTGGGAAACACTACAAGAAGTTGTTAATGACCCTTTATATGTTTAGCTGGAGACTTCTACTCTATCTAGTTGTTTCAAGTCTGACGGATTTTGGCAAAAAGATGGGAGCTTATTCTTGAGGCTCAATCAACACCAACTAGTGGACAGTTTGGGTACCATAAAACATTGAGTCATCTCAAAACTTGTGTTTATCTGGCCTACAATGCAAACATCGATCAAGTAGTTCATCCGATAATGAGATATCTGCTAACACTGCAAATTTGATAATTTTCAACCAGTCGGGTTGTTGTAACCATTGTAGTTACCGGAGAGAGTATAGACTAAAGTATCAATGGTTTTCATTGACAGAATGTCACCATCCCAAGGCCACATTTTCATCATGGTTGTTGTGGATTGCTTAATGAAATACGCACACTTTGCTCCATTTAAGCATCCATACTCGTTTTAGCAACAAAAGCCTTTGTTAGAAAAATTGTTCTCTTGCACGACGTTCCGATTTCAATTGTAAGTGATCATGATCATAGATTTATTAGTATCTTCTAGAAAAAAACATTTCAATTACAGGGGAGCAAACTATGTATGAGCTTTAGCTACCATCCCTAAATGGATAGACAAATTGAAGTTGTCAATCAAACCTTGGAGCAATATCTGAGGTGTTTTACGTGCGATCAACCTCAAAAGTGGGTTGATTGGATTACTTGGGCAGAATATAGTTATAACATAGTCACTTACTCTTCCATGGGAGTATCCCCTTTTGAGGTTGTGTATGGTACAACTCCCCTACCTTAATATCTTATGTTCCTGGCACAACTTGAGTTAAAGTTGTGGATGAGTTTTTACGCACAAGGGAGGAGATCTACGTGAGTTGATTTACGTCGCAACTTAATCGTTGCTCGTGATCACATGAAGTCTCAAGCGGAATAACATCCTGCTGTCGATGGTATGGACAAAGTTTAAGGTCTCGTATTGGACATGTGGCCTACAAGCTATTGTTGATGGTTGGACATGTGGCCTACAAGCTATTGGCCACAAACTTTAACTCAAAGTTCAAGGTCTCGTATTGGACATGTGGCCTACAAAGTTTAAGGTCACATGTCCAATATTTAGCAATTATTTAGGTGTACGAGGTAGAGGTTAATAAGATAGTTGTATTGAATTCAGAGCACATTTTTTATTATGCATTGCATTAATTGTTAAATATTAAAAGAAACCAAACATCATTCGAGACAAACATCTCAACAACAAATTGAACACCACACAACTCAAACTGAAACACTTGCATTAAACATAAAAACTATTCCCCCGTGAAATTGCAAAACTCTTTACCAAATAAAAATATGTTAATAATAATATACGAAATTTAAATAAATAAAAACGAAGAAGAAACCATATTCTTCATTATGCATTGCATTAACTATTAAATATTAAAAGAAACCAAACATCATTCAAGACAAACAACTAAGCAACATACTGAATGCCACATAAACTCAAACTAAGACACCTGCATCAAATATAAAAACTCTTCCCCCGTGAAATTGCAAAACTCTTCACCATCACCAAGAAAAAAGAATGTAATCGAACACAAAGTGTATGCATGCGTGGGTCTCTTAGGTTATCTCAGTGATGTTTATCATGATTGCACCATCTCTTTCAACCTTGCCAATTTCTAAGTCATTGTCAAGCTATAACCCGCTCATCATCTCATCATCACCCCACATCCTACTCAATTAGAAGATTAATACTCTTTCAAATTCTTTTGATCGTTAAATACTCTTTCAAAACCTAGGCTAAACTATTTGTAGCATGTTAATTTCGACCCTTTACGTATCATCCCCTGTTTTCATGCTATCGAAACCACAAAGTTGGTTCAAGTTAATGATACATATCATGATATAAAATATGATAACAATGTTGCCGGGATTTTTGTTAAATTTTGAATATATAAGTTGATGAGTCTTAGGCAAAAAATTTCGAAGTTGTTTTTTCTAGTCCTTACTCCTAAGTTATCTTTTTAATATGTTTAGGCAGAGGGTTTTCATCTTTAAATTTCGCTTAACTTTTCAATTGTCGTTCAATATATAAACCCACACATACAAGAAGTCAATATTTAAGTTAGTAATTAACCTACTCATTAATTTTTTATGGAAACGAGTCATTAATTACAAAACATTGATTAAAATTTGAGTTTAAAGACATCAGAAGATTGAACTGAACAAAAAAGTGTATCGTTATTAAAAATTAAAATCAACTTACTTAAAATGAAAAAGAATTAGGATGATAAAGTTGAATGAAGGGATTGAAATGAGTCAAATGATCGTGCAAAATCTGCAAAATATTGTTATGTGTGTGTAGCATTAAAGGAAATGAGTGGTTGCTGCAAGTGCTAAGGTTAAAACTTAGGAATTGAGATATAAAATATATATAAACTATAAAGTATTTTTATGTAGACTTCTAGATTCAAGTTGTCTTATATATATAAACTATAAAGTATTTTTATGTAGACTTCTAGATTCAAGTTGTCTTTTAATTTGAACTGATTTAGTTCGATTATAGTTCTTCAATTTTTATTTATTGAAATCGAGACTAAACCGAACCAAACCAGAAGTTTATTTAAATATTCTAATTAGTTTAATCAATTTTTTTTTAATGATCTAGTTTTTTTTTAATGATCCAGTTTTTTCAATTGTTTGTTTTTTATTTTTTTAATTTAATTGATTTTTCATAATTTTTGGTCACTCCTAAACAAAAGAGAAGTATGGGGAAGTTCCAACTATAAAAGAACTAAACATCAATGAATCTATCGGGGGTAAAAGTAAGCTTTACTTGGTAAAAACGAAGCTTACTCAAGATTAATTATCCTACTATATTTAAGAGTGTTTGATAATGCATTTTAAAAATATTTTTAATTTTTTTTTTATATATATATATTTGTAGTGTAGGTCCTCGCTATCTTTCTCCTTCCATGTCATCTTTTTGTACCCATTGAAAATTTAAATTAGAAACAACAAAATCTAGAGAGAGAATTTTTGTTTTGTTTTGTAGTCTTTTTGAATCACAATTATTATTAGAGAGACTTTCTTTTCTCCTTAGCGAATCGAAATTCTCAGTCAGCGAGCTAGGCTTGACTTGCGGCCTGAGATTGATAAGATCGAACGATTAAAAAGGCATCTTCTTATGATCGTACGTTGATTTCTGCATTTGGTGCTTCTTGATCTGCATTTGTTTCATAGATATCAGCTGCTTTTGAGCTTTAATTGGGTCGATTTGGTTCAAATTCACAAAGAAAGCTCGTTTCTTCACAGCTGGAATCATCTTTTTTTTTTTGCTGTGTGGAAATTTGACCTGTTTCTTATTCAGTCTTGACAATTTTTTTTTTTTTTTTGATAGTGAACAAGGAGAATTTAAATTTATTGATTTTTTTTTTACTTTATTTGTGCATGTGATAGGAAGTGGCACCATGGGTGTCCCAGGGAAATGGTTTAAAGCTTTGGTTGGTTTAAAGAAGTCTGAAAAGTCACAGTCTTTGGACAAGGAGGAAAATGTGAGTTTATTTATTTATTAATTTTTATTATTTTGCTGTTTTTCTGTCTCAAGTTTTTAATTTGATGGTTTCTATACGCTGTTTTCCTTCGATCATAGCAGAGGGCGACTGCTAGCAAGTTTCGACATAGGAGAAAGCATTCGGTTGAGTTTGATGCTGATAAAATTCAAGAGGAGTTTCATAATCATAATCATAATCATAATGATGGTGATGCCAACATTCGTTCTGTCCCAGATGCTTTTGAATCTCCTTTTGATTCGCTTCAAGTTCAGGATATAGCTCACAATCAACAAGTTCTGAGAGAAGAAATGGCTGCCACTCGCATTCAGACAGCTTTCCGCGGGTTTTTGGTATGACTTATTTATGTCATTTCAGTATCACATTAAGTAGGATTTTAAGTGTTTGTGCAGTTTGGTTGTGTCTGTTTTATCTTTGTACTATGAAATGCTGTGTTAAATTCTTTATTGTTAAAATTGGGGGGGGAAATAATAAGAATGCAAGCTCCGTTGACCATGCATGGTGAAGAAGGAAGCCTGACGTGTCTCAATTATGTGATTGATGCACTCTATTTAGCCAAAACATGGTAATCCTCCATGCTTAAAATGAAAATAGTGGATAAGCATGCTTTATACCAGTATTGTCTAATTCAATCAAGAATTCATTCCTATTGAGTATAAGGAGTAGGTTTATGCCATTGATATTGGGAAATCTGCCCATAACTTGGGTCTCCCTTTGAGTACTAATTTTAAGGATATAAGGGCATGGAAATATTGTTGAGAAAATTAAATGGAGGTTCACGGTTAACCACCTAGTGGAGACCATCTTCCTAAGGATGAGAGGATTGCTTTATTAGATTATCTTTTCCAATCTCCCTCTTTCTTTGATATCTTTAGCCTCCATCCCACTTCAATTGCAACTAAGCCTGAAAAGATTCAAAGGAGGTGCTTATGGGAAACATACACAAAATTTTAAATATGCTCCTCATTTAGGGAGTTGGAGCTTTGGGATTCTCACATGTTCCAATAAAGCTCTCTCAGTAGCTTTGGAAATCATTCAGGAGAGCTTTGTTATGGTATTGATAATAGTGTTCAAATATGGGGTGGGTTTCTAAGTGAGAAAGGGGATGCCTTACAAACCTTCAGAAATGTGCAGGTGGGTTTGGTTTGGCACGGTACTGTTGTTGTTTCTGACTTGTTGTGGAAACTCTTCTCTTAATACCCTATTCAGTGGAACATTTTCAGTTGGCCAGGAATGAAGATGGTATGATGAGTTTCCAATTACAGCCAATGGGTTGGGGGGTGGGGTTTTTTCTTCAAATTTTCTTCCTCCTTGTTCAAAGATGGTAATTTTGTTGAAAATAGTTCTATAGATCTCTGTGGCAGGATCACCATAATGAAAGGAAGAGTAATTTCCCTTAGAGAGCTATTTGAAGGACCAAAGCAATCCAGTTTACCTTCTTGGTGCTATTTGTGAAAATGACATTGCAGCTGCATATTGTGTGCCTTCATTTATTCCGATTCATCAACCTTTTATTTTTTCATTTTCTAAATTATTTCAACTGCATTCAAGTTTCAATTCACATGATAACAATTTGAATGGTTTTGTAAATACACAAGGCAAGAAGAGCTCTGCGAGCTTTGAAAGGATTAGTGAGACTGCAAGCTCTTGTTCGGGGCCATGCTGTGAGGAAACAAGCTGCAATAACTCTTCGCTGCATGCAAGCTTTGGTGAGAGTTCAGGCTCGTGTCCGTGCAAGGCGTGTTCGCTTAGCTTTGAAAAGTCAAACAGATCAACAGAAACTTCAGCAACACCTAGCTAATGAGGCTCGGGTTCGAGAAATAGAGGTAAGAAATGACAACTTTTTTTGATCAAATATAGAAGTATGTTTCCACAATTGTGCAATGTACATGTGCATGCCTGGTAAATAGTATTCATTTGGCAAAACTTGACCTTAGTTCTTTGTGTTAACTGTGCAACTTTCTTCTTTTGTTACTCTTTTTTTCCCCCGATGTCAATGTTCTTACGTTAATTGTTCTATTATTAATGCATCATATTAATTTTGTTCCCTACTCTATATGTGAATTGTTTTTCATAACATAAATGGCAAAAAAGCTGGGATGTTAGCACCTGCAGCCACATTTGATAGATTCAAACAACCAGACTGATCTATTGTTTATTTTTTTCACCAGACTTTTGAGCCTTGCAATTTGTTTAACTTGAATGTTGACATGTATTCCTTCGTAACCTAACAAAATTTTGTCCTAATGTCTTTTCAATAAAGACTTGCTAGGTAAATGGCATTGGAGCTCTAGCTGAAATAGTATGGTTTGTGTCACTCTGGCCTTAGCCTTTGAATAGCAATTATTTTACCATGAGATGAATTGAAAATTGAATCATCTCAAATAGGGTTGAGACTTATTAATAAATTTATATATTCAACTTCCTTTCCTTCTCATTTATATTTTATGATTTTGCCAAATTGTATGTAATTCATGGGAATGAAGGGATTGCTTTACTTCAGCATCATGGCTATTTATTTGCTTCTGGCTTGGGTTCTGTCATTTTTCTGGTTTTTGGAGTTTGATGCTGTAGTTCTCAGGGGGAAAAGGGTTATGATGCTTTTCTTGCCCTGTGCAGCACAACATTATGTGTTTGGGTGAAATGGTATTCATCCTCTATGGAAGAGAACAAGATGTGGCATAATGAGTTGGAGAGTTTTAGTATTGTTACTTTTTTAATTTTTAATGATATATGTTCATTGTTTCCTCTAATCTTGTTCTATTTCTGTCAGCTACTGTAAGGATTAAGCATCTTCGTGTCCCAACTCTTAATATCCTGTCGATGTTATCTCATTTAGACAACTATGACTAGCATTGGCTTAGATGCAGAACTGAATATTTATAAACCACTAGGATAATAATATATAAATTTGATTTGTATACGTCAAAAAATGGGCATGCAAAATGGTCTTCAGTGGTGGCCAAATAGTCAATATTTGGATACAATTTACAATTGTGCTCTCATAATAATTGTTTTTTCTACCTTAACTTCTGCCTCTGAAAAAAGCTATAAACAGGATTTCATCGGTGTCTGTTCTTTGGTAGTAATAGAATGGGTTATGTGAGATATACAAGTGCAAGATAATAAAGCTGTAAGGAAAAAAACAATGTTCTACACTACAAATGTTTTATTTTACCATTACAAGACAGTGCTTAAAAGATTCTTTATTGATTAATTGCTCATGTTTGTTTTCCCCAGCAGCTTTAATTTTTGTTAGGCTTGCCAAGTGCCTCATATCAATTTCACTTTTACACAGGAAGGATGGTGTGACAGTGTGGGATCAGTTGAACAAATTCAAGTCAAGTTGCTGAAGCGGCAGGAGGCTGCAGCTAAGCGTGAGAGAGCCATTGCATATGCTCTGGCCCATCAGGTAAAAATATGATAGCTTCATTGGTAAACTTCTATAAATGCAAATCACAATCAGGTAAAAATATGATAGCTCCATTGCTTTACTTTTCAATTTATTTTGAATTTGATTGTAATTTGCATTTATAGAAGTGTACGCTCTGGAAATTGGATTGTAGATGTATGCCTTTGAGTGATCATTGATGTCAGCTAGGGTTTTTGAGCTAGAGTATGTAAAATCTCTCATAAAAGTGTGTGTATTTGCCTAGTCCCCTCCGCATGGATATTGTAACCTTCATTTCAGCAAAAGCTTTGTGAGTTTAACCTGTACACTTTCAAATATCTCTTCATTGATTTACTGGTACACTTCTCGCTTCCAATTTCTTTCATTGACTAGTGCTGTGAGGTAAAATTCTAATATGACCTAGGTAGAATGTGAGGTTTCTGAGCTGATGTATGGCAATGTGGAAAATTAGTTGAACCAGAAATTTTCTTCTCTACCAGAGAAAGAGAAAAAAGAGAGGCAGATACTCTCTAATTTTGCTGCTAAGTTTGAACAGTGAAGATATCTCCATAGAAACCCTTCAAACTTATTTCTTAATGCTGCTGACTAATATATAAGATCTTCTGTTTGCCCAGTGGCAGGCTGGGTCAAGACAGCAGGCTGTTCCCTCCAGGTTTGAACCAGATAAAAGCAGTTGGGGCTGGAACTGGTTGGAGAGATGGATGGCTGTTCGCCCATGGGAGAACCGCTTTCTTGACATAAATCTCAGAGATGGAGTGATGATTCGTGAGGATGAAACAGCTGCTGAGGTCAAGAATGACAGCAAATCCCAGTTAAAAACCACTGCCAAGAAAGCAGTTGCCTCAAATCTTCAGTCAACCATTTCAAGCCAGAAAAAAGTTCCTTCTCCTTCTGACAGTGGCAGTTTCTCACCTAGTAAGTCAGCAGGCATGTTAGAAGCGCCCAACACACTTTTTTCTAAACCAAAGCCGAACCCAGTTCCTGAGAACCTGGTTGAAGAAGCCAATTCAAAACCTGCTATTGTTACAAGATCTCAAAGCAACCCAAAGGAGAGAGCCACCCAGCTAGATAAACAGGCAAAGAAGAGATTGTCTCTGCCTAACAGTGGTTAGTTTCCCCCCTCATTTCTCTCCTTCATGCCCACACATTTGCACGAAAGCATATGTAGGTTCAAAAGTATGCAAGGATTGCCACACTACCTGTAACAGAAAAATGATCACTTGATTATCAATTCTGAATCAGCTGTTGTACACTAAAAAGGGCCATGGTGCACTTTCTTTTTTAAATGCTCATTAAATTACCTTTTTTAGCTGCTCATGAAATCACTAAAGGTAGACTCAATGATGGATACTTGTGTGAGCATGACTATGATACTGGTCCAGTCCTGCGGCGGCTTATAGGGTGTCTATGATAAGCACCATCAGTTTCCTGACTTGATTTAGTTGAAGCAGGGGGTGCTGCTGCCAGGAATAGCAGAAATGCTGCCAGAGGGACACCTAGCTCTCAGAAGTCCGCCAGAGAAAGATCGAAGCTCAACGGGAAAGGAGATTCAAACACCACAAAGTCTATTGCACAGGCTGTTTGATCTGTAGACCTGAGAATACCATGGAAGATTTGAGGATACTTTCCTTTCCTGCTGCGGTGTCTCTTTGTATGTATAGGTCCACGTTGCAAAAGATGAAACCAAATTGCCTACTTGCCTGCCATAATTTCCTGGGTTGGTTCTGACTTTGCAAAGTCGAGGAGGTTGGTTTGGTTTGGCTTGTCAGGTAATAAGATAAGCAGGTTTGTTTGATGGCTGTTGTAATCATGTTTGTTTGTTGTTTTTAATTGATGTCATTGTGCAGTATTTGTTTATTTATTTATTTTAATATATGATTTCCAGAGCTGTCGCCCCTTGTAGATGTATGATTCTTTCCCAGGTCTCGAAGAGTGACGCATTAGTATTTGCCATTTATGTATTATATTATTATTATTATTATTATTATACAAACCAGGGTTATTGATCCCGTCCCGTTCCAATGCCAAATCCGGGACAAAACGGCGACGTTTTTGTCCCGGGTAGAATCCCGGCCTGTCCCGGAAAATCCGGGCGAATTCCGGCCGGAACGCCCCGGTTCCGTACCGGGCGTTCCGTTCCGGTGTCAAGATCAAGATCACTGGTCAAAATCATAAATGACCAGCACAATTTGAAAGAATTTGAAAACCCAGAAAGGAAGAAAAGATCAAGATCACTGGTCAATTAGAGAAGAACAAGCCAGTCCCGAATCCCAGAAAACTTTCTTGGATTTGAAGTATAGAAAAATCAAATCAGAACCAAGTAATCTTATCATTTCAATCCAGATGGACTGGGAAAAGAAATGAACGAGAAAGGTGAAATTGGAGGTACCTGAGGGAACGAAAGGCAAAGTGGTGGGAGAGAGCATGGAAGAAGAAATTAGCTCATGAAGAAACACCACAACTCCTGTGCAACTCAACAAAAACAGCTCCATCATCTTTTCCCTTCTTCCCTCTTCGATTAAGATGATGAACTTTTGGAAGCGAATGGATGGGTACAAGGCACAAGAAACCGACTGATTCTTAAAAGGGCAAGAAGATGAGGACGGCTTGTCTTGATTTTATCGGGATGCTTACGTCAACTAACAAATTCTATCCAGCAATATTCGCTCCACCAAGCACCAACAGCAGTATTTTAGTCTTTCTTTTGAGGTTTGACTTGTCTACACGAGGACTAGAATCTGATTGGATGATGGTGTGATCAAGCTGTTGGATCTGTGAGGGTGGATGGAGATTGATGGACTTGAGCTCCGTTGAAACAGAAAGAAGAGATTTTATTAGTAGTTGTGGTATACTGAGTTCTTAAAATGCTATGATCTTGCCTTCTTATCTTCTTTTCTTTTCTAATCTAGGATGTTGTTTCTAATTTTGAGATTATATTTGTATTGTATAATTTAAATTTTATTTGTTTTGAATTTAAATTATACTTGTTAAATTAATATTTTATTTTTTTCATATATATAATTAAATAAATATAAACAGTACAAAACCGGAACGGAACGCCGGAATGCATCGAAACCGGAACGTTCCGTTCCAAACACAAAACCGGAACGGTACCCGGGACGGGATCAATAACCCTGATACAAACCACTAAAAGAATTGAATATTATGAACAGTGCAGCTCACTGCTTACATCCGTTCAGCTACACTCTGGACTTGACAGTACTTTTTTTTTAAAAAAAAAATCAGCCATCCAATTTTATTTCTTTTCGATTTGAATATTCCAATTTATATTAACATGGTTTTGAGTGCTTTATATATGTGTGTGTGTGTGAAGTATTGATTAATATTTCAATGTTAAATAAAAAAAATTATGTTGCAAAATAAAAAATTTAAGTTGATTTTTTTATATAAAAAAAAAGTTGACTGGACAGATTAAATTTAATAAAAATAAAACTTCATTTTAGCACGGAAAACTTCAATTCTACCCTTGAGGTTTTTATATTTAATTGGTTCTTGTTTTCGGTTTTAACATTTCAGTCAAAAACGTTTTTTTTAGTTAATGTTTTTTTGGTGTACATGTTTTTGTTACTTGATATTAGGAGAGGAGAGAGACAGTTATAAAATAAGATGGAGAGAGTGTTTAGTTAATTACGAGGTCACTTGTCCGCGTGCTACGCTGAATTTTTTTATATAAAAAACTGATTGATTTTGTGCATGTTGTAACTGATTATTTTAATATTTAATTAGTAAAATTATAATCGATTAAATCTGTTAGAAATTGATTTTTTTTGCTTAAAATGAACAATTAAAAACCAAAATTAAGAGTATATATATAAATATGAACAAAAATAGAGACTATTTAGAAATATATCTAAAAAATAAAAGAATTGAAATAAAGAATTAAAAGTATATGGGCCGAAATAAAAACAAAATATATAAATAATTTAAACGGAAGGATTAAATTAAAAAAATCAAAAGTTTTGTAAGGAAAAAATAAATAATTCTTTTATTTCTTGATTTAGTTTTGATCCCTTTATTTTTTCAGTAATTTTGGTATAAATTTAAATATATATTTTTTTGTATTTATGTATCTATATTCTTAGTTTTGACTTTAAATTTTTATTAGAATTTATCTTTGTATTAAAATAGATATTAGGTTTGAGTTCCCATCAATAATTAAACATGGATGCACTGTGAATTAAAAGTTAATGCACTGTTCACCCTCTCACAAAACACTATTCACGGTTACTGTTATGCTCAATTTTCGGTTCGGTTCGGTTTGGTTTGGCTTGGTTCGGTTGGTCTGCATTGTTTTGTCCTTTTTCTGAGTGCATTAACGAAATTGTCCCTCGAAAAAGACAAAAACATGCAACAGGCTTCAGGGGTTCCACGGTAATTGCACATTTTCGGTCCGGTCCGGTTCGTCCGTCCGGTTATTTTTTTTTAATATTTATGTGCACACTCAAATAACCTTTTTATCCCTCAGTACGGACAAAATTCAGGTCTAGCAGGGAGGGGCGATCCAGTAATTAACCATTTTTTTCATATTTTTCCTACCGATTTACTGTTGGTGTGTCGTCGGACGCGCCGACCGTTTCCGCACTCACGCGTGTTTCGGACGGCGCGTGCGGCTTCTTAAGGTGTCCAAAAACACCCAACCACCGTCTATAATGACTTTCAGACATGTTCTCTTCCACATGGGACGGCGCATGTATGTGTAAGGTGGCCGGAGACGTGTCAATGGTCGTTTGAATTTTTCAACCTCGTTTCTCTCTCCTCCCTGCGCAAGATGACGTCAGCGCAGCTGTTTTTTTTTAAAATTTCATTTCAATCCCTCAATTGTTGAATCCATTTTGTTTGGTCCTTATTACTATTATATAGGTTTTGATTTGTTGCAATTGCGTCCTTCAATTAAAATTGATTACATATTGTAGTTTCATTTAGGTCCCCATTCTTTTAATTTTCGGTTTGGTCTGGAATCCTTAAGATTTTTGGTATCAAAGTTTTGATTTATTCTAATTTTATCCTTCCATGCAAATTTATGATAAATCCTTAATATTTTTAGTATCAAAGTTTGATTTCTTTCAATTTTATCCTTCCATGCAAATTAATCATAGATTTAAGTTTCATTTCAGTCCTAATTCTTTTAATGTTCAATTTTCTTTTAAATTATTTAATTTCATCAATATCAATGTTTGAATTTATTTCAATTTTGTCCTTCAAATTATATTTATTGTATATGTTTTTTTTTTTTCCATTTTATCCCTTATACTTTTAATCTTGGATTTTCTTTTACTACCTTTTATTTTTTATACATATTTCTTACATAGTTCCTATTTATGTCCATGTTTATATATACATGCTCTTAGTATTTGTTTTCATTTTTTCTTTATTTCCAATGTTATGAAGTTTTTTTATTTAATGTTCAAATTTTAATATGTGCAGAATGGTTGATATATTTTGTCCTCTTTTGTTGAAGCTTATTTCTTAAAAATATTTGATTGTTGGATTTGAGATTGTTTTTGTAAAAAAAAAAAAATGTTTAATATTTCAGATCTTATATTGCTCGGGAAAAAAAATACAACTTACAAACAAAATGGATATAAAAATTTACCCAAGTTATCTACAACTAAAAATATACGGACCACTTCCCCTGCTTTTCGATTATACTATTCCTTTTAAGCGGGGAAAAAATCATTTCTAACAGATTTGATCTAATAAATTTTTATTATTTAAATATTAAAATAATGAATTACAACACATAAAAAATCAATTAGTTTTCTACATAAAAAAAGCCCAGCACAACGCGCGGGCAAATAACCTCGTGAAAGCTAAAAGGTTTCAAGGCAAGGACATAGAGGGAATTTTCAAATTTGTTGCTTATAAATATGTTGTGTTGGCCGAAACTTAGAGTGAGAGTTAGGAGCTAATAGGTGTATTATGAGATTTAATAAGCTTTTAGCATTTAAACACTTTAATTAAGAGAGCAAATTTAGAGAAAGTAGAATTTAGTGAGAAGATAAGGAAAGTGAGGGAGGAAGAGGAATTTTTGGAGAACTTGGTTTTAGGCTAGCTTTTGGAAGGCATATTAGTGATAGGTAAAGTATTCTAAACTCATTTGGGTTGATTTACTTGAATTTTAATGAATTGTGCTAGAATTCCTTGAATTGTGTAGCTATGGTTTATTGTGTGAAATTTGGGGGGTTTATAAATTGATTGTTAGTATTGTTAAAATGGATAGAAATAAGTGTTATGGATGAAACGACATGTTGATTTTTTTTATGAGAATGACTCCTTGCATGGTTGGCCAACATAAGAGAAATGGAAGATTTTAATACTTTGATGTATAAGATAATTAATGTAGAGAATATAAGATGTGAGTAGATGTTTTTAATGGTGGTAAGCATAATATCAAGATTAACTAATAATGAGAACCAATCCAACACCATGTGTAATCACGTAAATGACCTCTTGGTGATACCAAGTGAGTCTATTACAAGAACTAGGGCAAAAAGACTTAAAGAAATATTGAATGAGCTAGTTCAGAGCACATATAATGAGATGGACCTAGAGGGACTAAAGAAATCTATGGAGCTTAAAAGATAGTCCTTAATTCATCTAATTCAACTCCAAAAAAGGTCCCATTCAATTTTAAAAAGGGGTGATGAGTTAGGCCCTATGGTAACCTTGATTTAGGTTTATTTCTCCTAATATTGCATGGAGTCCAAGTCCAGATTATTTCCTGAAGAAGAGAGGATTTTTAGCATTCAAAAGAAGAAGTTTTCTAGTCTAGGAAGGAAACCTAAGTCAACCACATTCAAGACCAAATAAATTTTTTTCATCTTATTTTTATGTGGCCACAACTTAAATATTTATTTAAAATTCTTATTTTGTGTTTAAAGGTTACTAAACATCAATTGAGCTTAAATACTTAGGATTTTGAATCTAATTATAAGTGAGTTTTGTACAAGTCCATATATTTGAGTGTTCTACTGTTTAGCTTAGGTTAAAAACACATATGCTACCTAAGTTTAAGATCATTATTTTTTATGCTTATTGATATTCAGATTACGGATAACAACTTTGTGTGCTTGTGAGGTGAGAATTCTCTTTTTTTTGGTTTTCTAAATGACTAAAAAAGACTTATTGAGGTTCAACTAACTTCGTGGCGTCAAATCAATACTTCTCGTTTGTGAATTGTTATTTGTTGGGTGAGGTTTCGAATCCAACAGTATTAGTGTCCAGGTATAAATTATCTTTGTGTCACACTCCTATCAAACTTAATTTACTTGGATTTTCTGGTAATTGGCATCTTTATGGATGAATTGCTTGACCGCGTGATCAACAGGTTTACATCAATCCATAAACATTTTTTTCAGTCTCTCCCACTCTGAGAGAACTCCTAAAGTTTCACATCCTTGGACTTTGATTACTCCCTGTCGTACAACCATATATCATTTGATTGGAACTTCACCAATATTGTTTTCTCTTCCTCTTATCACTTGCAATCATTATATTTGAATGGTTGCCACTACTTCATCAATCACAACATTAGCTGTTGGATTGACTATTGATTTGAATGATTTACTATTGATTCATTAACTTCATTTTGAAGAAAACCCATGATCTGTCTTAAAGGTTAAGTTAAGTGTTAAATGAGTTAACTTGGATTGACCCTTGTATTAAATATTGACATGTTAATATGTTACAATTTAGATAAAGATCGATTTTTAATTATAAAAATGCTATTTTATTTTTAAAACTTCAAAATAATATTATTATGTTGATACTTTTTAAAGTTTAGTCAATAGCGGTAACAAGACAAACCAAATTTTATTAATTTAAAGTGGGTGATGCCGACGAAACCATCTTAATCAACATAACAAATATCCACAACCCGTCACAGGCCGGGTTGAAGCTTGGAAACTCGGGCCTGGACCTAGAAAAAATAGAATCCAACCTCACATACGCCCGGAATGAACGATGAGATATTTATAAGCGACCCCTTGGAATAAAATAAAATAAAATAAAATATCACTCCTGCTTCCGTAACACCCCCTCCTCCGCCTTTGTTGCTGCTCTCCTTTACTTGTACCTGGCTATTCCAAAAAAATAACAAAAAAGAGAGAGAGATCAGACGTGCTTGTTGCAGAGAGGGAGAGAGAAACAGAAAACAGAGAGAGATCAGCCATGAGAACTAGCAATCACTTGATAGGGGTGCTCAACTTCCTGACTTTTTTGCTATCAATACCCATCCTAGGGGGTGGTATATGGCTAAGCAGCAGAGCCAACAACACGGATTGTCTGAAATTCTTGCAGTGGCCATTGATAATAATCGGGATCTCAATCATGGTCGTTTCTTTAGCCGGTTTTGCTGGCGCGTGTTATCGAAACACTTTCTTGATGTGGGTTTACCTATTTGTTATGTTCTTCATCATCGCCGCTCTTTTAGGGTTCATCATCTTTGCCTATGTTGTCACCGATAAAGGGTCGGGCCGCCCATTCTTGAACCGTGCTTACTCTGACTACTATCTGCAGGACTATTCAGGGTGGTTGAAGGATCGAGTAGCTAGTGATAGCTACTGGCAGAAGATTAGCTCCTGTATACGAGATTCCAAGGTTTGTGGTAAGATGGGGAAAAGCATTAATGGTGTCCCTGAGAGTGCAGATATGTTTTACAGAAGGAAGCTCAGCCCTATTGAGGTATGTACCTTTTTATATTCCAAAATATCCTGAGTTCTGGAAAGATAAAACCTGCTGAGATTTACAATTTCGTATCGTGTTCTCAATACAATAATAGCTTGTAGCGATTTGAGCAGAATAGTGAACCTGTTTTGCGATTAGAGATAGGTCGGAGTAGAACAACTCAAGATCTTGCGTACAGTGGCCTCAACTACCAATCAATCAGTGGTTGAAAATCTCAAATATAACTGTAGTAATATATTATAAAACAAATTAAAATAGTCTCTAGGCCGTTGATAGAAGATATTTTTAATATTAAATTGAATTAATATCAAGGAATTAATTTTAGAAATTAGAAGGATTATTTAATTTATTTTTCAAAAATGAAACGATTAATTTATATTTTGCATGCAGCATTAAGGAAGCCCATCGTACGGTATAAAGAAGATGAGATCCTAGATTTGAATTCCGCATGAATAAACAATAATAGTTTTTCCCACACTATTCCCGCTTCCTAATCATTTAAGACTAGTATTGTGGTTTACAGTTGTTTTCAATAATATTTTTTATTTTATTACATTAGAATTAAAAAATTTTTTTTTTTTTTGTTTTTGTTAATACTACTATAAATGAGTGCTCAAATTATTGCTAAGAGATGCCAGCAAAGCTGAATTATTTTTTTAAAAAAATGTATATGATGTCAGTGCCAAACAAGATCTGGGCATGTGTAAGTCACCGATTTTTGCGGTCTCTTATTTGCCACGTAATTGTTTGTCGGCCATTCAGAGCCCTACCTTTCTTTCATAGAAAGGAGTTTAGCTTTATCCTTTTACCGACCACAAGTAACAAAGTTTAGTAGCTTGTTTCATCAGGCGTCGGGGCCTTCTTTTCATTCTAATAAGAAAGTCCACAAGATTCGTCCCTTATCCATGCTTTATTTTTTTCTTGATATTTATTACTGTATTTCAAAAATATTTTTTTAAAAAATATAATTTTTTATTTTTAAATTAATTTGTTTTGGTGTTTTAGATTATTTTAATGTGTTAATATAAAAAATAATTATTTAAAAATAAAAAAAAAACAAAATATTTATGTATTCTAAATAAAAATTATTTTAAAAAACAACTGCAACTATACTCTCAAATAACACACTTTCTGTTATATCTTTGTGTGTTGATCTTCGAAACTCAATATAGGTTCATTTTAAATACTTTTTTTTAAATATAATTATAGATATATATAAAACATGTTGAGGTTTCACTGTGCATAACATACTGTGGATGTGGATTTCAATAGTAAAATTACTATTTTGCTCCTAAAACCGAGAAAAAAATAGCCCTAGTACCGGGGTGTTTTGGTCTTTAATTTTTTATTGCACAGTGAAATTACCGGAGGCTATTTTAGACTTTTCACATATTTTGCACGGTACACTTACATACGTACCCTTAAAAAAAGATAAATTTATATTGGTGATTTTATTGAAACATGTTAAATAGATAAATTTAAATTGATTTAAAATTTATATATTTTATTAGAAAGTTGTACTTCGTAGAAATTCTACACAAATTGATTATTTTGCCAAATTTATAGTATAATAAAAAATATCTCACAATTTTAATATCTCATACTCTTAATATATTTTTTTTGTGTTGAAAAAAATATAGTTTTGGCCGCGGTAAACTGTGGGGAAATAGCTAGTATAATATAAATGGTGTTATTTGATTTTTCATTAAAATACTGTTAAAATTAAAAATAATAAAAAATGTAAATGATACTTAAAATAACTTAAACAAGCTTTTAAGCAACTTAAGGGATTTCAATATATTTTATTTTTTCTTTTTATCTTAACAAAATAAACAGTGTGTATCTGAATCTAAAGTACAGTATACCAATTAAAAATAGTTAATAACAAGTATGTTGTAAGAAACTTTAAATTTAGTTTCTTGATTCAAATTTAGTTTCTTGATTCAAATTATTGTTTTTTATTATTATTATTCCGAGTGTTTATATATATATATATATGCACTAGTTTTTCTGAACTTGGTTTGCTCGTGTATTGTTTAGCTAATTTATATATTTTTTCTATTTTTTTTCTAATTGTTTAGAATATTTATAAATGAATAAATATGAATGTTTGTTAAATATTAAAGTGTTTGATTATCAAATAATTTTATATAAATTTTGACAATTATAATTAAATTAATTAGTAACCATTTAAATAATTTTGAACTCAACATGAATAGAAGTTAGAGATATAATATTGGCTTGTCTTTCATAATTTAATAATTAATAGCTAAGATAGATATATAAATTTTAAAAATAATAATTACTAAATACAGTTTCACATAGTATTTAGTAAATTATATTTGAAATTAATATAAAATTATTTTTTTAATCTTATTAGTTATGCCTGAATGTGTAAAAAAATAACATTAGACAGCGTAAATAGTAACAAATTTCGTTTTGGTTTGTGTTGTAGTCTGGTTGCTGCAAGCCTCCTACCGAATGTGGCTACACTTATATGAACGAGACTTCCTGGACATCAAACGGAGGGGTTGTTGACAGCAGTGACTGCAACACCTGGAGCTCCGATCAAGGGCAACTCTGCTATTCCTGCAATTCTTGCAAAGCTGGCGTGCTGGCCAACATCAGGAAGAGCTGGCGGAAGGTCTCCGTCATTAACATCGTCATCTTAATCATTCTAGTCATTGCTTATGTGATTGGCTGCGCGGCCTTCAGGAATAATCGCCGGATTGATAACGATGAGCCCTCCGGTGAAGCCAGGATGACCAAGTCTCAGCCGAGCAGACTCCATCTTTAATCCGGTGGAGCAACGGTGGTGACTGGATGGATTTCCTTTCTATCATACCAGGGATGTATAAATTATCCTTTTGCTGTTATCATATAAAACTTTCAAGTTAGGCTGGATTTCCTTTCTATCATGCCAGTGTTGTAAAAATTATCTTTTGCTATTATTAAATGAAACTTGCTTATTTATCCTATTTATCATCATTTGGCAGATGGTTGTGTATGCGTCTTTTGAAATTACTAGCTGACTCCATAAACCTAGTCTCCATACTTGCTGGATGGAAGATGTATCATTTGTTTAGGCGAGCTACACGTTGTCCGTCAAGTTTGGTTCAAGAATTTGGCAAATATTACTCCTAAAAGGAAAAAAATATAGACGTGCAGGCTTGGATTTCAAACCCGGGTAGGCTAGTTTCCTCTAATAACTTGAGCACGCCTCTGCAAATTTAGATAATCAATAATTGGCATCATTGGAGCAAATTGACCTCAATATGGTAGAACACACTTCAAATGCTTATTTACATTAGAAAATTGGAGATTTGGTCAACTTGGCTATCTTGGAGGACCTTTATTTTCACCACTTCTTGATCTGTAGTTTTCAATAGTTTACATATCCACAAACCATGAGAAAACTCTTTATCTTTTTTCAATTACTCATTGTTATTTTTCTTATCTGCAAAAGATAGTTTGAGTGCATCCATGAACACTTGCAATGATTTCTCCATTTCTTCATTTCTTGGCATTGAAAACATGAAATGAACAACCATAAGTCTTAAAGGAGTTTAGCCTAATGGTAAAGGTCTTGGATTTAAGATTCAAGATTGAAATCTTAGTGCTTATATTTTTTTAGGGTCATGCTCCCTTGTATAAAAACGAGTGACTTATTCTATTTTTGTATGAGTAATTTCTATGAACATAGACATAAAAGCCTAAAAATTTAATCTAGGTGTACTCAAGCTAGTCCACACTCTAATTACAAAAAAAAAAAAGAACAATAAGATTTTGAATGTGATTGTAAACAAGTCGACGAAATAAATCAACTAGCTAGAGCTTGTGATTTTCTACAAAGTTAAACGACAATTCATGAGCTTGTACCCAAAACTTGTTTTAATATGATTACCCCTCGTCTCCTCCTTCACATCCACCCATAAAATTGTTTCCTCGTACGGCAATTATTATCACTAATATGCCATCATTTCTTCCAAATCAAAACAACATTAACAATGACAGATACATAAGTAGATTAAAAACTCAAATAAAAAATATCTCGAGTTATAAGGAAATAACATAAATCATAAATTACTTACTTATTAACAAACTAAAAGAGATTTTAGCAATGTTAAACTTCTTCAGTTAATTGCAAGATTTTCCATATAAGAATATTTGGTAGTGCAATATATATTCCAATTTATCCACCACAACGTATAAAGATGGGTCCTTGGAGGAGGCTCAAAATAGATATTAGGTTTGAGTTCCCATCAATAATTAAATATTTTAGACTTTTAACAGGTGATTCATTTACGACATGTTTTGTCGAATGTTATTTTGATGAAATTATGTTCCCATCATTAAGGGAAAAATTAAACAATTGGATAAATATATTATATGAAATGCATTATCATTATTGAATTTTGATCTTCATACAATACAATTTGAACAAGAAGTTCAACATATATTTTGTTTGCAAGACATAACAAATAAGTTACCAAATGCATTCACTTATACGAGGTCTACTCAAAAGTGACCAAAAACCCTAAACTAAAAAACTCATAACATAATCCAAACAAACCTTGAATTCTAGTAGGAAAACAAAGTATTAATTAAGCTTAAATAAGCCTTGAGTTATAGCTAACAAAATAAAATAAATCTCTCAATATTAATTTCATATTCTGCCATGAGAAAAGAGAAAAAAATAAAATATTACAGAACTGATTCAAGGTTTATTTATAGTCTTCCATGTAGGCCCTTAATCCTAGAAACTTCATGACCCAAATAAGATTGTATTAGACCTCTCTTGAACATGAATAAAATATACTACAGTCTCATCTTGATACTTTAATGAACATTTCAATTCTGACTTGATTGAAACTTTTAAAACCAATGCATTCAATATTTTTTTCAATGTATATCTTAAAACGAGTCCATGAATCCTGATATTTCTTGGTTGATCCACATCAATTCATTAGTAAATTTAGACAATTAATGTCCTTAAAAGATTTTATATAAATGAAACACATTCATTGAGTATCATACTTAAGTGCAATTAATGTGTTAATACATCTTACTAATAATACAAAACATAATATTGCATTCTTTGTGAATTTGTTAACATAATATAATTCTCATACATGAAAAAATATTGAGATAAAATTAAATATATTTTTGTTACCTATAAGAAATTATGATATGATTATTTTATTCAAATAATATTAATTATAAATTAATTAAATATATTGATGAAAAATATTTATTTTATCCATTTAAAGGTCAATCTCAAAGATATTAGCTATTTACATTTGAAAATATTGTTATATCAACTTTTTGAGAATACATGACTAAAATTCATAACTCAAAATATTTATCTTCTAGCAAAGAAACTCTAACCATTATACATAAAAATAATATTGTATATATAACTCAATTAAGATAAGGTACATTAAAGCATATAGATCAAATAGAACAAAACAAATCTCACAAAAAAAAATACATATGAACTTCATAAGTATCATAACATTAATGTACAGCAAATTTAATCAAAATAATCTAACAAATTTATTCATTAAAACATAAACATTGTCTACTACAACATTTCTAGAATTGCAAAATTTATTTATTACAATATTTATAGAATTGCAATACAGTTTCAACCGCTTAAATATTTTTAAAAAATACATATATAAAAAGGTGATACAATACTTTTTCTCTAACTAAAGTTTTTTCCATTTGATTTTTTCAAAATGTAATTATAAATGTAATTATAAATGTAAAGTTTTTAATGAAATATTTTTACAAAATATAATTATAAATAGAGATATTGTTAGAAAAAAAAATAATTACATATAATTATAAAATATAAATATAAATAGAGATGTTGTTAAGAGAAATAAAACCCAATAAAATTCAATTCATATTCTCTAATTACTTCATAAAATTTCATATATAATTAATATTATAAAACAATTTATATTATAAAATTATTTATTATTTAAAGACCAGAACATCGGGCAGAACAAAACCAAATCATTCCATGCAGAATGAATCAGATATGACAACCTTGATTTGAAAAGCAAATAAAACCTTGTGAGAATCCATCATATTATTTTCTTAGAGGATGAGTTCCAGGCACAGAACAGACCTCTTCCATCCATCATGTGCAGCTAAGATAGACAAACCCAAGTTTCATTAAAACCAATACAATTGCTGAAACTAAATTCTACGATATCCAAATACAGAATGGCCGACGGCAGGCAAGTTGGTGGCTTCATCTGAATCTTAGGCGTCAGCAAATCTGTCAAGAGAAACCAAAGACTACCAGATGAGCAGCAGTCCAATTCGGGTGTTTCTTCAAGGTAACGTAATCATTGAGAAAAAAGTAGAATGAAAATTGTAGTTACCCCAGTTCAGAGAGCTTCAGATGAGCTTCAGAATAATCGGCAAAGAAAGCATCTTCATCCTGAAAAAGGTAAAGAGGAAAGGGGACTGCATTAGCAACAACAGCAAACCAGGAATTTTTCATGAATTGACAAGTACCTCAGGCACAACAGATGATATTTTTGGTACATACAGCAGCATATTTGTCAACATATGGGCGGAAGATAGGGTCAGATAGAAGAGCCTTGTCAGATGGAAGTTGTAGAAGCCCTTCCTTCTCCCCACTCAAGAGCTCCCTAACAAAGTTTAGAAACACACAAAGTGAAACATAAAACAGTGCAAGCGTAAATTCAATGTTTGTGCACTGAAATCTGACAGAAAACTAAGTAAAGGCTCCGTGGGAAAACGATGGAACGCACTTGAAGTAAGAGTTATCAAAAATGAGAGGGTTAGCAGTCCAGGGTCCCTCGAAACCAGAGCGCTCTTTGTGGCACCTTCCCTGCAATACTCATCATTATTAATATGGGAAGCGTCAATTTTTTTTAAAAAAAAAACAAGGAAACAATTTGAAACTCGAAACGGACCAGGGTGTGGGCCCCAGAGAGAGCTACAATATCCTTATCGCTGAGCCCCATGTGGCCAAAGACAGCCCTCAAGTGGTCAGAACCTGAAAATGCATTGTACAACGAGTTGATGACTTGGAACTAAATCAATTCCTATTCTCAATTGCAAACAAGTTGACAATGAGCAAACAGACCCTTGGTAGCATCAGGCAGACGACCTTCTGGAGGTGGCTCGGGCTTGTCCTGAAATCAAGTAGGATAGCATAAAATCATTTGATAGAACAAATTGTTTACACCGAAAACTCTACAATGTGAGGACTACAACACCATTTGGAATTCATCACATCAGATAGGAGGATGCTGTTTTGTCAGAGAACATACATCTTCAAAGCATTGACAAGGGGACAATGCTTGTTCATTCTTCACAAAACATAACATACACATGACATGCCATTACATTTACAACCGGTGAAAATATTATAATTTTGCAGTACACTTTATATCAAATCAAATCAAGCTTAAAAGAATAAGAGCACCACTGTTCTTATAAAAAATGGATGAATCCAAAGTTTAGCGCTTAAATTAGTTAAAATACCACTGTTCCACAACAGGCCAAAATACTAATCCACCCCCTTGCTCCCTCCCCGCCATTTTAATTACTGTGTTAAAGAATCACCATGCAAATTTCAAAAGCAAACAGAAATGCCTGAGGTTAGACCTAATGTGAAAATGACAGCCTAAGAAATCAATGGCGATAAAAAAATAATAGGGATCTACCAATAAATAAACAAAACAAAACAAAACAAACAAACAAATACAGAGGAAGAGTAAAGCAAAATTACTGACCTCTCTCCCTGGGTGGAAAGGAATCTCAGGGCCACCAGTGATTTCAACAGCAATAACACCAGCAATCTACACCGAAAAGAAACCAATCAAGACACTAATTAATTAATTAATTTAAAAAAAAATAAAAAATGAACATTACTTGGTAGAAATCGGCATAGGAGAGGTTTGGAAACTGTTCCTTGATGGGCTCAAGGAGTCTGATTGCAATGTCGAGGCCATTGTTAGCGCCATGTGCCAGCTCTGCCGAGTACCTCATGGTACCAAATGGCCCACCGGTTTTTGTCTTTACATCGAAGGTTCCAGCTGAGTGCCATCTGAATCATCACCACAACAAACAATCCGATCAGGGTCGGATCCATCCCAATCAAACATTTACATGTAAAGAGAAAAATAAAAAGGGGAAGGGGATGAGGAAGATACGCTAGACGAAGCATGAGAGGAGCGCAGTTCTTCTCAGCAATCAAGCCTCTCAGCTTCTTCTTGGCCTTTTCAACGGCCTTGATGTACTCTTCGCTTGCAGTTGGATAGTTCTTCGTCATTTTTGTTCTGTTGTAAACCTACAACAAAAACACTAACAATTTTTAGATCGAACAAAGTTAGTTAAACACGGGAACAAAAGAAGAAGGTGGAACCTAAATCGGACCGATAGAAGTAAAGGACGAAAATGGAAACCCTAGCGCGAGGCAGGCACAGGTCCAACACAGCCTCTTCCTTATTGATAAATGATATTTTTTATTCAGATGAATGAAAATAGGTGGAGCATAAATGATATAATAGGGGTGAGAAAGTTCTAGTAGCTGAACTTCAGCCGTTGGATTTAATTCATCATGAGGCCGTTATTGATTTTGAAAACGGCTGATGGGATTGGATTATTGGTTTGGTTGTTGACTAAATATACAGTTTCCCCGGGGGGGGGTTGGTGCAGGGATTGGAAATTGGAAACCAAAATGGAATGTAGCGTGAAAATTTAACAATAAACAGAAGCAGTAATGTTTTTATTATTACATCACCAAACAAAATATAATTTATTTTAATAATATTTTATTTTAAATTTTTAAAAGAAGCATTATATTTTTTAAATTATAAATTATAAATTTTTATATTTAATTTCTAAAACATTTCCAAATATATATGTGATCTTTCCATAGAGATTTCTCATGCAGATGAGTTCAGTGCATATGTCCTCTAACAAAAAACTTACATGTTAGTTTTACATGTCTCCTCTACCTCAGCTTATGAGAGCAACTACTTCCTTGAGGAAAAGAAATACCGTAAAATGTATCATGATCAAAGTATAGTACTCTCTATATAAGACGATATAGTGATTTTAAGTCTAATGATCACTTGCACATTTGTCATGGGAGCCTTTACATAGACATAGGTGATCTTTCCATAGAGAAATCCCATGCGAATGAGTTCAGTGCATATGTCCAATAACAAACACTTACATGTTAGTTTTATGTGTCCTTTCTACATCACTTTATGAGAGCAACTACTTACTTGAGGAAAAAAAGTGCGTAAAATGTATCATGATCAAATTATAATTCTCTTTATATCAAACGACTTAGTGATTTCAAGTCTAAGAATCATTTGCACAATTATCATTGGAGCTTTTCCACAGACATAGGAGATTTTTTCATATAGAATTCCCATGATAAGTTCAGTGCACATGTCCTATGACAAACAAATGTATGTCAGTTTTAAGTGTCCCCTCTAGCTCTTCTTATGAGAGCAACTACTTCCTTGAGGAAAAGAAAACGCGTAAAATGTATCATGATCAAAGTATAGTACTCTCTCTATATAAGACGACTTAGTGATTTCAAGTCTAAGGATCACTTGCACAATTGTCATGGGAGCCTTTACATAGACATAGGTGATCTTTGCATATAGATTTCCTATGCGGATGAGTTCAGTGCACATGTCCTATGACAAACACCTACATGTTAATTTTATGTGTCCCTTTTATCTTAGCTTATGAGAGCAACTACTTCTTTACAGAAAAGAAAGAGCATAAAATGTATCCTGATCAAAGTATAACACTCTCTATATAAGACGATTTAATGATTTCAAGTTTAAGGATCACTTGGACTACTGTCATGGGAACCTTTCCATAGACATAGGTGATCTTTCCATAGATAATTACCATGTGGATGTATTCACTGCACATGTCCAATGACAAACACCTACATGTTAGTTTTACGTGTCCATTCTACGTAGCTTATACGATCAACTACTTCTTTCAAGAAAAGAAAGAGCATAAAATGTATAATGATCAAAGTATAATACTCTCCATATATGACGAGATAATGATTTCAAGTCTAAGGATCACTTGCACGACTTTCATGAGAGCCTTTCCATAGACATAGGTGATTTTTCCATAGAGTAATCCTATGCGGATGAGTTCAGTGCACATGTCCTATAACAAACAACTATATATTAGCTTTACGTGTCCCCTCTAGCTCCGCTTACGAGAGCAACTACTTCTTTCATGAAAAGAAATAGCATAAAATGTATTATGATCAAAGTATAACACTCTCCATATAAGACGATTTAGTGATTTCAAGTTTAATGATCACTTGCATGACTGTCATGAGAGGCTTTCCACAGACATAGGAGAACTTTCCATAGAGAATTCTCATGCGGATGAGTTCAGTGCACGTGTCCAATGACAAACACCTACATGTTAGTTTTACATGTCCCTTCTACATCACCTTATGAGAGCACTGCTTCCTGGAGGAAAGGAAAGAGCGTAAATTGTATCATGATCAAAGTATAATGTATAATTCTATCTATATAAGACGACTTAGTGATTTCAAGTCTAAGAATCACTTGCACTTTTGTCACGGGGGCCTTTATTTCTAAAAATGGTCTCAAATCCGGGTGACCTGCCTATCTATAGTTTTGTTTTTAGAAAAACTCCAAGATTTTCTCAAAAAATTGTCTGAATATTCGATGACATTCTCATATGTAAGGTTTTTTTTATAGAAAAACTCCATGTTTATTTCTAAAAATGGACTCAATTGCGGGTGACCTGCTCATCAACAGTTTTATTTTTAGAAAAACTCCACGGTTTATTCAAAAAATTGTCTCATTTTTTTATGACATTGTCATATTTAGGTTGTTTTTTTAGAAAAACTCGATTTTTATTTCTAAAAAGTTCTCAATTGCGAGTGACCTGCTCATCTAAAGTTTTGTTTATAGAAAAACTCCACGGTTTGTTCAAAAAATTGTCTCAATTTTCAATGACATTCTCATATATAGGGGTTTTTTTTTATAGAAAAACTCAATGTTTATTTCTAAAAATGGTGTCAATTCCGGGTGACCTGCCTATCTACAGTTTTGTTTTTAGAAAAACTCCACGATTTTCTCGAAAAATTGTCTGAATAATCGATGACATTCTCATATGTAAGGTTTTTTTTTTATAGAAAAACTCCATGTTTATTTCTAAAAATGGACTCAATTGTGGGTAACCTGCTCATCTATAGTTTTGTTTTTGGAAAAACTCCACGGTTTATTCAAAAAATTGTCTCAATTTTCGATGACATTGTCATATTTAGATGTTATTTTAGAAAAACACTATGTTTATTTCTAAAAATTTCTCAATTGCTAGTGACCTGCCCATCTACAGTTTTTTTTAGAAAAACTCCACAATTTTCTAAAACAATTGTCTCAATTTTCGATGACATTGTCATATGTAGGGTTTTTTTTAAGAAAAACTCCATGTTTATTTCTTAAAAAGTTCTTAGTTGCGGGTGACCTTCCCATCTACAGTTTTTTTTTAAGAGAAACTCAACGATTTTCTAAAAACTTTGTCTCAATTTTCGATGAAATTCTCATATTTATGGTTTTTATTTAGAAAAACTCCATCTTTATTTCTAAAAATGGTCTCAATTCCAGGTGACCTGCCTATCTACAGTTTTGTTTTTGGAAAAGCTCTATGATTTTCTCAAAAAATTGTCTCAATTTTCGATGACATTCTCATATGTAGGGTTTTTTTTATAGAAAAACTCCATGTTTATTTCTAAAAATGGCCTCAATTCCCGGTGACCTGCCTATCTACAGTTTTGTTTTAAGAAAAACTCCATGATTTTCTCAAAAAATTGTCTCAATTTTCGATGACATTCTCATATGTAAGGTTTTTTTTTATAGAAAACTCCATGTTTATTTCTAAAAATGGACTCAATTGTGGGTGACCTGCCCATCTATAGTTTTGTTTTTTGAAAACTCCACGGTTTATTCAAAAAATTGTCTCAATTTTTTATGACATTGTCATATTTAGGTTAATTTTTTAGAAAACTCCATGTTTGTTTCTAAAAAAGGTCTCAATTACGGGTGACCTGCTCATCTACAGTTTTGGTTTTAGAAAAACTCCACGATTTTTTCAAAAAGTTGTCTCAATTTTCGATGACATTGTCATATTTAGGTTTTAATTTAGAAAAACACCATGTTTATTTCTAAAAAGTTCTCAAATGCGGGTGACTTGCCCATCTATAATTTTTTTTTCGAAAAAAACTCCACGATTTTCTAAAAACATTGTCTCAATTTTCGATGACATTCTCATATTTAAGGTTTGTTTTAGAAAAACTTCATGTTTATTTCTAAAAAATGTCTCAATTACGGGTGATCTGCCTATTTACAGTTATGTTTTTAGAAAAACTCCACGATTTTCTCAAAAACTTGTCTCAATTTTTTATGACATTCTCATATTTAGGGATTTTTTTAAGAAAAACTCCATGTTTATTTCTAAAATCGGTCTCAATTCCGGGTGACCTGCTCATCTACAGTTTTGTTTTTAGAAAAACTCCATGTGTATTTCTAAAAATGGTCTTCCGGGTGACCTGGCCATCTATAGTTTTTTTTTAAAGAAAAACTCGATTTTCTAAAAATATTGTCTCAATTTTCGATGACATTCTTGTCATCACCCAATTTTGGGTCATTCCCCAAGTCTACCCAAAAATAACAAAAAAATGAAATAAAAGAGGCCGCTGTCGGTAGGAAAATCAAGGTGAAAATTTTGGACGTTTTCGAGAGATCAACTGTACCTTTTTTTGTGCCCAGAAATGAAAGAAAGCGCAGAGTCAAGGCTAAAGTAATTTATTATCGGATAAATCTGTGTAAAAATTAAGATGAAAGATATAATTATATTTTTATGGGCTAGTTTGATTTAATCGTTGGCCAATTTAAAAGTGTAATTATGTTTGAGAAATAATTTAGGATCCAATTGAAGGATTTAATTAAGTACAAAGACTTAATTATACTTTAAATTAGTCAAATTAATTTTATTAAGGGCTTAGTCAATGAGAAATCAAGTTCTTGCATTTAATTGGGGTTCAATTGATGACATTGAATTTTTAAAATCCGATTTGAATTTTTCCAAGCCAATTATGCGAAATCGGGGGCCAAATTGAACACATTGAGAGTTTAATGGTCGATTGAGGGTTAAATCGCGCAAATCAAAAAGCAAGGACCAAAAAAAAAAACACGCGCAAAGTCAAGGCTAATGTTTGAAATTCTAACGACAGTATAATTGCACAAATCATAAGTTTAAACTCAATTGGAGGTGCAATTAGAGCAATTATAAATTGAGGGACCAAATCATACTTTCACCTTCCTAGATATTTTGAAATTTGCACTGTTCAAGCGTGCCCTGCACTGTAGGTTCAGGCGTGCCCTGCAGTGAATAATCAGGCGGCGGCAACCCTTCGTTGCACATCATGGGCAGCCAAAGGGTTGCCTCTCATGGCTATAAATAACAAGGAATGAAATCACGAAGAAAAGAAGAAAAAAGAAGACAGTGGAGAGGAAGCAGGAAACGATCGAACAAGAGAAAAAAAAAGTAGAGAATCAGGAGGGAAATTTATGTAAAAAACACAAGTAATCTTCTTCACCAGCCCCGACGTCGTCAGCTCCTTTCCTCTCCCTTTTATCTCATTTCAGTCAACTCTCTCTCACTAAAACCAAGCACTCCGGCGTCTCTCTCTCTCCTCCTCGAGCCACCATCTCCGACCACCTAGAGCCACTTTGTCATCACCCGAAGTTATCCCTCAACACCGGCGACCTAACCACGATCCCAAGCGACAGTAACAAAGGCAGTGCAGCTATTGTAACGTGACCCGACCACTTTCTGATGTCCATTCCGGCCACCACAGGCCTCCGTTTCTGACGCCACAACTACAGGAATCATCACCTCGACCTCCTTTACTCAAAGGTACTGACAGTTTCTCCTTTTGTCATACTCGAAATATTACTTTTCATCACCTTCTTCATCTCGTCTGCATGCAACTGAACGTAATTCACATCCCACTGTTCATGCAAGCCATGCTTGAGTGAAGTGGGCCGGGCTTTATGCCCGGCCCAAGTGCGTAGGGAGGTGGGCTGAACTGGAGGCCCAGTCCAAGCTCGAGAATAGTGGGCCGAGAGTCCGACTCAAGAATAAATAGGTCGATAGCTCAGTCCGAGATTAAGTGGGCCTAAAGCCCAGTAGGAGATAAGTTGGACCGAGAGTCCAACCCGAGAATAAATAGGCTGAAAGCCTGTTCCAAGATTAAGTAGTCCTAAAGCGTAGTAGGAGATAAATTGGGCCGAGAGCTAGCCCAATATGGTGATGGGCTGACAGCCCATCCCAACAAGTGGGCTGGCAGCCCGGCCCATTAGGATGGCAACCAGCCCACCAATAATAAAGAAAATTAAATAAAATACAAAAAAAAATACAAAATTTGCAATAAAAAATATATAAAATGTATTGTTTTTTTTGTATACGGCCAATACGCTAACATATTTTGAAAAATCTTTTTTATCTTTTTAAAAGGAAAAATGATTTTTAGCATGGATTTCGCAAACAAAGAAAAATCATTTTCTCGTATTTTTGGATTTTACAACATGTTTGTAAAATCCAAAGGGTATTGGCCAATATCCCAAAAATATCAAAAATCTTATTTTTTGGAATTCACACTATTCACTGTTGATATTTGGGTAAATAAATCCTAAAGGGGTTAATATCCAAAATATTGGCGGGGATAATTTGTTATTATTCACTGTTGATATTTGGCTAAAGAAATCCAAAAATGGTTATTATCCAAAATATTAGCGGTGATAATTTGTTGTTATTCACCGTAAATATTTAGATAAAAAACCTTAAAGTGGTAAATACCCAAAAACATTTTATGGGAATAATATGTTATCATCATTTAACCAATATATTTTTAAAATATCAATATCATAGCAATCATAAGGCAAACCAAAGCACCAAGCAGCTTACCTTAGGTATGGCGTACTAGGGGTGCTAAAACTTTCCTTTAACGCAACTAGTCTCTTGCTTTAGAGTCTCTAAAAGACCAGTTTAGGTTTCCTAGTAACCATAAGACTAGGTTGTGACTCCCTTTTTTCATGAAAATAAAGATAAAACCCCGACATTTAATTTCCCCACTCACAGGGAGAGTCGTCGCGACGCCGCGCACTCGCAGAGGGGTGTGACAGGATGGCGACTCCACTGGGGAATGGTTTTTTTCTGAAAAAATATTGGACTAAGCTTTGTTTATTTTGATGTGTTTTTATCTGTTTTGATGTGTTTGAATTTTTACATGTGTTTATTTTTAGTTATGTTTCTGTATTTTTATTATTATTTTGTTCATATGTACATATGTCCATTCATGGTTAATTTATTTGAGTGACATTCTTGTGGTTTGCGAATTTAAGTTAAGTGGGGGACTAACAGCTTACGTATGACTTAATTCAAGATTTAAGTTTGTGTAAACCCCAACTCTTCGCTGATTGTTTAGACTGGTAGTGATTGGTATACATATCATCCCATTACCTTCTAAGCCCCTATATTGCCTTCATGAAGGTGATCACTGGGACAACAAGAGACCTTGTTTAGAGACCAAAGTAGCAAACTCATCATTTGTTGCCCAAAATTTAGAACTAATCATTAGGTTGTTTTGGCATTAAGGCAAACCCTACTCGAAGCATCTTGAATTCAAGACTTATGGGCGACACAGTGGTCGTCACTTAAGAATTTTTCATTGTAGAGTTTAAGCAAAAATCAAAATTTTTGTTTATCATACAATTTTTACAACCACGTGTCACTCCTTGAAGGGCAAGCCTGTCAAAAAAAAACCCAAAAAAAAACATGCATAGTTTCAACATGCATTCCCACAGTTTGAAATAGAGGTCCCTCAATCTGTCATCCTCTGAAGGGTCAAGAGTCGTTGACATTTGAAATTGCTGAGAAGAACTCACACCAATACATAAACATTATTCGTGTTTTTCTGCAAGCCAACAACAAAGTTCTCTGCTCTTCGACAAAATCAGTTGAAACATACGCTAAGATATTGTCGCACCCCATCGCGAGAGCGCGTCGTTGTGACGACCCTCCCCGTGAGCAGGGAATTCAATGTCGGGGTCTTATCTTTATTTTCGTGAGAAAGGAGTCGCTACCTAGTATTATAGTTACTAGGAAATCTAAACTGGTCTTTAAGAGATTCTAAGACAAGGGACTGGTTGCGTAAAGGGAAGGTTTTAGCACCCCTAATATGCCCTACCTAAGGTAAGCTACTTGACGTTTTGGTTTGCTTATGATTTGTTATGGTTTTGATCTTTCAAAGCATATGTTGGTAAATGGTGATGGGATATTACCCCGCCGAATATTTTGGATATTAACCCCTTAAGATTTATTTATGCAAACACCGACAGTGAATAATAGCATATCATTCTCGCTGAATATTTTGGATATTAACCCCTTAGGATTTATTTACCCAAACACCGACAGTGAATAATAGCATATCTTTCTCGCCGAATATTTTGGATATTAACCCCTTAGGATTTATTTATCCAAACACCGACAGTGAATAATAGCATATTATTCCCGCTGAATATTTTGGATATTAACCCTTAGGATTTATTTATCCAAACACCAACAGTGAATAATAGCATATCATTTCCGACGCATATTTTGGATATTAACCCCTTAGGATTTATTTATCCAAACACCGACAGTGAATAATAGCATATCATTCCCGCCGAATATTTTGGATATTAACCCCTTAGGATTTATTTATCCGAATAACGATGGTGAATAATAAATTCCCAAAAATAAGACTTTTATATTTTTTGAAATATTGGTCAATACCCTTTGGATTTTACAAACATGTTGTAAAATCTCAAGATGCAAGAAATGATTTTTTCTTTGCGAAGTCAATGCTAAAACATATTTTTTTTAAACTCTTAGATAATATATATTTTTGAAAGAAAACGAATTTTTAAAATATGTTAGTGTATTGACCGTATGCAAGAAAATATCATTTTTTCTTTAATAAAAATATTTTTATGCAAAATTATATTTTTTTGTATTTTTTTATTTTTCATTATTTCTTTTTTTTATGGGCTGGCTGTCAGCCCACCTAAAATCGGGCTGGGCTGGCAGCAACCATGCTACCACGGGCTGGCAGCAGCCATGCTACCACGGGCTGGGCTTCTCGTCCAGATGACTGGAAGCCCAAAATCCATCTGGGCTGGGCTCCCAGCCCAGATTACCTAAAAGAGGGTCAGGCCGGGCACCAAGCCCGGCCCGACCAGCCCACTGCCCACGTGCAGGGACAGCGGGCGCCCCTGCATGCAAAATGCAAATATAGAAGACGATGAACAGTAGATTTTAGAGTGTGATGAATGGCGTACTTGCTAACACCTTTGGGTAGAGGAGGTCGAGGTGGTTCTTCTGGTCGTGGTGGAGTCGGAAATGGTGGCCTGTGGTGGCCGGAAAGTGCGTCGGAAAGTGACATGCCTACGTCGCAACCCCTGCTACTGCCGCTGCCAACCTTGCCTGGGACCGTGGTTTGGGTCGCCGATGGAGGGGGAGCTTATGGCGAGGTATAGACGAGGTGTGGTGGCCGGAGTTGGTGGCTGCTGGAGTTGGTGACCGGAGGGAGAGAGAGACAGAGGCTCCTCTGTTTTAGAGAGAGAATCGGCCAAACAGACCGAGGGAGAAGAGAAAAATAAGGAAAGGAGCTGGGGATTCCGGGGCTGTTTACGAAAATTGCTTGAGTTTTTTTTTACGTAAATTTTCTCTCCTGATCTCCTCTGTTTTTCTTCTTTCTGCGTCCTAAAATCCTTCTCCGTTTCTGCTTCTTTTCCTCTCTGTTTCTCTTTTTTCTTTCTTTTCGTTTTCGTCCTCCTTTCCGTCCACTGCATGTTGCTATTTATAGCAGAGAAACCCAACCTTTCAGCCGCCAGAATATTTGATGCAGGGTGCCGCCGCTGAAAATTTAATGCGAGGCGCGCCTAAAAATTCAATGCTAGGCAAGCCAGAACAGTGCACGCTTACGCCGGTAAATATGGTGCAGGGCACGCTTGACCAGTGCAAGTTTCAAAATTTTTAAGAAGGTAAAAATATGATTTGGTCCCCCAATTTATAATTTCTTTAATTGCACCCAATTGGATTTAAACTTGTGATTTTATGCAATTATACCCATCAAAAATGCAATCTCAAACCTTAGCTTTGCACGCATTTTTTATTCTGGTCCTTGGTTTCTGATTTGCGTGATTTAAACCTCAATTGACCATTAGACTCACAAGTCGCTCAATTTAGCCCCCGATTTCGCATAATTGGGCTTGCAAAAATTCAATTCGATCTCTGAAAATTCCAATCTCATCAATTGAGCCTGAATTAAATTCACAAACTTGATTTCTCATTGACTAAGCCCTTAATAAAATTGATTTGACCAATTTAAAATATAATTAAGTCATTGCGCTTAATTAAACCCTTCAATTGGACCTAAATTAATTCTCGAACACAGTTACACTTTTAAATTAACCAACGATTAAATCAAATTGGCCCATAAAAATATAATTATATCTTTCGACTTAATTTTTATGCAGATTTATCCGATAATAAATTACTTCAGCTTTTAATCTGCGATTTCCTTCATTTCTGGGTACAAAAAAAGTACGATCGAGCTCTTGAAAAACATCCAAATTTTTACCTTGATTTTCCTACCGACACCAGCCCCTCTTATTTTATTTTTTTATTATTTTCTTATTTACGGGTAGTTTTGGGGAATGACCCAAAATTGGGTTATGACAGATATCATATGCAAAGTGTTAACGCATTCATCAATGGAGATTGTGGAAAAATCAGGTTGCCTTTTAAGGAGTGCGGCTAGTTCATGTATGAATCCAGTTTCAGAAAAGCAAGCATCAGTCAAAGAAATTGTCAATCCATTTAAGTATCATTTGATATCTCTCCTGATCTTGTGGAGTTGTTGCGGCATTAACAAATCAAGGAGTTTTATGCCACCACGCACAGAAGACCATGTTATTTTGCACACAATTTTGCCTTTTTAAAGCCAAGATAAATATCCCGAGTGTGAAAACACAATATGGTATTGTCGAATCTGATCTGGTGTCTGAGAGATCAAAGCATGAGCACTGCAACATTATATTGCTCGACAAACTGAAATTGCTGCAAAAAGAGTCTTTTCGTCGTATGATGAAATTGTTCGTGATTTGCGCACTTTGGTGGTTTGTCTAGAGTGCTTCCTAGCTTGATTAACTTTTATATCCAATGAGGAGCAAAACATTGAAAATTATATGCGTTCCTTATATGGCATAATCTAGGTAATGGAGATGAATAGTTGCAAGAATTTCAGTAATCAAGTGTGGAAGTTAATCAGCAAATGGCAAGTCAAGTTTTGTAGAGGATGTTATCATTGACAGTGTCATCAACATATCATCACGAGCATAACAAAGATCAATGAGCAGTGACAAGACAAGAATGATTGTTGAGAAAGTCTGAGAAAAGTGTCACCTCGTCAATAATTTTATCTCTTCGACTATGTCTTTGTTTTGGGGTTAAATCATCATTGTATTGAAACATGTGCTTTCTTTGTCTTTTTGTTGTTCTGAAATCAAAAGATGTTTAACATTCTTATTTTCGACAAAATATTTTGATCAAACTCCAACATGTAGAATTTAAAGCTTATCATTCCTGAAAATTAGACGTATTTTGATTGCAGAATTGACCCATCTTTTGTTAAATGACATGGTAACCAATATCAGGTGACCAAACAATTTTTTGAGCCCATACACCGAGTTTGGGACCACAACATAGAACTAAGCTTTACCATTATGCATATTGACATGTAATGGATTTGGTAGTTATAGACCTGTGAATCATGACTCTTGCACATCCAAATCATTAAATTGGACGACGTCAAAATTTATCAGTTATAACCAACTTTGCTTGAAATGATAAAAGGTCATCTTTGTTATTTCCTTCACTATTCTTGAAATATATATATCCCTTATTAATCACAATTTGAGCCTGATAAGATATTTCTTTAGAAAAAACCCGACATGGATCACACCTTCATATTGGGAGCAAATAAGATATTTGTAGTTTGAGAAAACAGTGACAGCATTACAATTGATAGAAAGGGGGTGTTAAGAACGAAAACCCAACATTCAAGAACAAGCAAATTGCAAGAAGACATGACAAAAATCATCGATGCTAAGGACAAGTTCAAAAAAAAAAAGAATATTGAACTATACCATGTCTGTTGGTATCTTTGTTGGTATCTGTGGTCAAACCTCATGTAGGCAAAAATGTTATTGAGATTATCGAGTCTTTAAGATAAGTTATCCATCAAATCAAGATCTTACAGAATTATTTTGTTAGACTTTATTCAATGCAATAAGATGGAATAATATTAGATGACAAATGATGGTTTGAGTTTTAGTATTTCCCTTTTAAGTTTGAAATTGAATGAAAGGAATGACATGGTTATGGAGATTCTTAGAGCATTGGTTGATTGATAAAAAATCACGTTAAGATAATTAACGTATTTTTATTTCTTCTACAAACACAAGAGAAAGAGAGATAATGACTAGCTAATGGTGATCCTTGGTCTTTGAAACCCTTAAACACCTTTTTGAGTCTATGAATGTCCTTTGTTTTATAGCCATGAACCATAGCCTCATTACATACTTTTAAAAGTCCTTTTTGATCAAGCAAACAATTTTAACTGATAAGTGGCGCTCTCAAAATTGTTGGAGTTTTTCCATAAGGGTTATAATTTCACGAACTATGTTACGAGTTGTTATGCATATTGATAAAGTAAATGCTAAGAATGAGACAAATTTTCAGTTGAACAACGGCTCTTTACTTGACACTCTAATTGTTTGAAAACTACAAATGGTTACCTCATTATGTGCCATCAAATGACATACCAAAAAATCAGAGATCAAAATTGAAACACAAAAAACCCATAAAAAATGATGTCAATCTCACAATGGGTCAATTACTGTTTGCAAAATACAAGATAATTACAAGTCTACATGCATTGAATATCGTGTGTTGGGTATTTGACCAAATGAGTTTGATTTCAACAAATGACTTCTCTTTGATTTTATTTCAACAATTAGATTGTGGATGCACATGATCTTTGAAGTTGGTGACTTAATTTCAAAACAAGAAAGATTTACAAACAGAGAAAACATTGATCGGATTTGCAGAATCCTTGACATTGACAGTTCTTGATTATCATTGAAAAGCCCAACATTCAGAGGCCATGATATGGATCTTGATAGGGATGCAAACAATTTCACATCAACATAGGGGCAAGGGAAACACAAGCAAATAATGATTTAGTGAAATTCATCAGATTTATAGCGACAACAAGTATGTTTTGGTAATAAACAGATGAATGAGCATCAACAGATCAACTCAAAGCAGAATTGCTCAGTAGAGAACGATGGTTTAACAAGCTCCAACAGCGATTGAGAATAACATTGCATTTGAAGGGCATCTTCAGATTCTGAAATATTGGCTTACCCGCAGATTTGGTTGTCTCCAAAAAGATGTTATCGCATGGGTGCATGCCACCGAGATTGACTGAGGAATAATTCGTTTTGAAGCCCATCGACTCAAGGTTCAGTTCACCACATGAATATGGTAGACAAAAAGAATCTCATTAATGACATCATTATAATTCTTTGCATGGACTAAGAAGAATTTGTATAGAAGAAATTGAGTCTACAATGAAAAGTTTCAGATTGTATGACTGAACAGTTGCATCAATTCAAGGCGCAATTCATCGCATGAATATGGGTGATATAACATTACATCTTTTCTCACGAGCTGAGAGGAATTTATTGTGGATAACATTGAGCATGCAATGATGAGTTTTGGATGCATTTCTGGATGACTTGACAATTCCATAAAAGTTAATGATGACATATGTTGGAAGAAATACAATTCAATTGATGAAAACTCTAGACTGGTTGACAATCTAAGATGAGGACAACATTAGCAAGTCTTGCAATGATTGTTAGCAGAACACACACAAATCAAAGAGTTGTTATTGAGAGAATCCAAGACAATAGATGATTTCTTCCGCTCTTTCACGATGAATCAAGCAACACCACACTTGGGGGCAAGGTCAGACTTGATAAGCAATGAAAGCAGAGATCATCGCAGATAGCCCAGAATAAGCAATGCGCTTGCGTTCAATGGATGAATGACATATGACAAACTTCAATGAGCCATCTAATCAGATAAGCTAGCAAAGCTTTGGAGATTAGGCAAAGGCATCCTATGACAATGGGGCATCAGAGAAAGGGGACCTATATTTATCAGGTAAGTACGCATGCATCATCATGCTTTGCATCCCCATCTTCACCTTTATCTTCCATCCGAGTAGGTCACCTAGTATAATGAGACCCTCTTCCTCCATCTTCCACTCGAGTAAGTCACCCGTTATAATGAGACCATCTTCACCTCCATCTTTCATCCGGGTACGTCACCTAGTATAATGAGACCCTCTTCAATATTTTCCATCCTGGTAGGTCACCTATCATAATGAGACCCCATCTTCCATCCGGGTAGGTCACCCGTCATAATGAGACCCTCTTCACCAATTCTATCAGGGTAGGTCACCCGTAATAATGAGACCCTCTTCACCATCTTCCATCCGGGTAGGTCACCCGTTATAATGAGACCCTCATCACCAATTTCACCCGGGTAGGTCACCAGAACCATGAGACCATCCTAACTATTCTAACCCGGGTAGGTCACCCAGAACAATGAGACCGTCCTAACTATTCTAACTCAGGTAGGTCACCCGTTATAATGAGACCATCTCCACCATTCTATTTTTTTTAGAACACTTACTATTTAAAGTCTTTTACAAGACTTTATTCATAAGCATTGTAAAGAGGGGGCATCTGTTGCTACCCAATTTTTGACCCACTAATTTTTATGTTTCGGAAAAAACAAAAAATATTCAAAAATACAAAAAAATCCAAAAATATCTTGTAAGAAGGGAAAAATTGAACAAATGGAGAGTTTAACAGTCAATTAAGGGTCAAATCGCACAAATAAAAAATCAAGGACCAAATTGAAAAAAGCACGCAAGTTGAAGGTTACTTTTGAAATTTTGACTATGATCAACTTTATAAATAGAATTATTCATCAACAAGAAAGAGGACAAAAAAAAATACAAACACACCCAAACCCTAAAACACTAAAGAAAAAAACCCTAAATTTTTCTCTAAGGGCTGCAGTCGTCGGCCCTCACCTTTGGCAGCTGCAGCCCTCCCATTCTCTCCTTTGTTCCCCTCACTCTCCTCTACTCCCAGCCGAACCAAGCAGCCCCAATTTTTATTGTATTTTTAATTATTATTTGTAAAATATAATGAGAAAAAAATCAAAAAATAATGTTTGTGTGAGTTGTATTTTATTTGTAAAATGTAATGAAAAAGAGAATGTGTGTGTGTGTTGTTTTTTATTTATATTTTATTTATGTTGTTTTGTTAAGAAAAAAAATAAAAAAAAAATTATTTGCAAACGGCCAAAACTTTATCCGAAAATTACTCCAAATTTAATAACAAGTTTATTAAATTTTAAGAAATTGGCCTAATATTAAAACAAATCAAGAAATTAATTCATGAGGATTAATGGCTATATTCAGATAGTAAATGTCGGACCTACAAGTAGGCTATCATTTAAATATCTAGAAATAACCAATAAAATTCTCAACATTATTCTGAGCGGTGACCGATTTTTTTGTGAACCGGTCTACATGGAAATAAATCACGAAATTAATTCATAGGGATTAATGGCTAAATTCAGATAGTAAATGTTGGACCTACAAGTAAGTTAACATTTAAATATCTAGAAATAACCAACAAAATTCTCAGAATTATTCTGAGCGGTGACCGATTTTTTGTGAACCAGTCTACATTGAAAAAAATCGTGAAATTAATTCATGAGGATTAATGGTTAAATTCAGATAGTAAATATCGAACTACAAGTAGGCTAACATTTAAATATCTAGAAATAATTCACAGGATTATTTTGAGCGGTGACCGATTCCTTTTTTAATCGGAACATTTTTTACGAGGCATAAAATTGCAGAAAACTCATCCACGATAGATGATCATTTTAAGGCATCTACATGGATCTTTTTCTTGATATTTTATTTGGGTTCACGAACTCATAATAAAATCTCAAAAACTAGATTTATTCACATGAATAAATACGGCCCGTCGAAACGTGCAAAATCACATCAAAATACGCAATGCCGCTTACCTCAGGTAAGGCGTACTAGGGGTGTTAATACCTTCCATTTATGCAATCAGTCCTCTACCCATGAATCTCTAACCATACCAGTGCAATCGGGTTTTCTTAGCGACCCTCAACAACTAGGTAGCGACTCTCCTCAACTCCCCTTGCAAGACAAAAATCCTCCCCAGGACGCCATGCGGTAACATGTGACAATTCTAATATTTAGGGTTTTTCTTAGAAAAACTCGATGTTTATTTCTAAAAATAGTCTCAATTGTGTGTGACCTACTCATCTAAAGTTTTGTTTGTAGAAAAACTCCACGGTTTATTCAAAAAATTGTCTCAATTTTCAATGCCATTCTCATATATAGGGTTTTTTTTTATAGAAAAACTCCATGTTTATTTCTAAAAATGGTCTCAATTGCGGGTGACCTGCCCATCTACAGTTATTTTTTTAGAAAAACTTCACGATTTTCTCAAAAAATTGTCTCAATTTTTTATGACATTCTCATATGTAAGGTTTTTTTTATAGAAAAACTCCATGTTTATTTCTAAAAATGCACTCAATTGCGGGTGACTTGCTCATCTACAGTTTTGTTTTTAGAAAAACTCTACAGTTTATTCAAAAAATTGTCTTAATTTTTTATGACATTTTCATATTTAGGTTTTTTTTATAGAAAAAATCCATGTTTATTTCTAAAAATGGTCTCAATTCCAGGTGACCTGCCCATCTACAGTTTTAAAAAAAACTCCACGGTTTTTTCCAAAAAGTTATCTCAATTTTCGATGACATTGTCATATTTAGGGTTTTATTTTAGAAAAACAACATGTTTATCTCTAAAACGTTCTCAATTGCGGGTGACTTGCCCATCTACAGTTTTTATTTTTAAAAAAAAAAAAACTCCATGATTTTTTCAAAAAGTTGTCTCAATTTTCGATGACATTGTCATATTTAGGGTTTTATTTTAGAAAAACAACATGTTTATCTCTAAAACGTTCTCAATTGCGGGTGACTTGCCCATCTACAGTTTTTATTTTTTAAAAAAAAAAAACTCCATGATTTTTTCAAAAAGTTGTCTCAATTTTCGATGACATTGTCATATTTAGGGTTTTATTTTAGAAAAACAACATGTTTATTTCTAAAACGTTCTCAATTGCGGGTGACCTGCCCATCTATAGTTGTTTTTTAGAAAAGCTCCACCATTTTCTAAAAATATTGTCTCAATTTTCGATGACATTCTCATATTTAGGGTATCTTTTAGAAAAACTCCATGTTTGTTTCTAAAAATGGTCTCAATTATGGGTGACCTGCCCATCTATAGTTTTAAAAAAAAATCCACGATTTTTTCAAAAAGTTGTCTCAATTTTCGATGACATTGTCATATTTTGGGTTTTATTTTAGAAAAACAACATGTTTATTTCTAAAAAGTTCTCAATTGCGGGTGACCTGCCCATCTATAGTTGTTTTTTAGAAAAACTCCACAATTTTCTAAAAATATTGTCTCAATTTTCGATGACATTCTCATATTTAGGGTCTCTTTTAGAAAAACTCCATGTTTGTTTCTAAAAATGGTCTCAATTACGGGTGACCTGCCCATCTACAGTTTTAGTTTTAGAAAAACTCCATGATTTTTTCAAAAAGTTGTCTCAATTTTCGATGATATTGTCATATTTAGGTTTTTTTTTAGAAAAAAATCCATGTTTATTTCTTAAAATGGTCTCAATTCTGGGTGACCTGCCTATCTACAGTTTTGTTTTTAGAAAAACTCCACGATTTGTTCAAAAATTGACTCAATTTTCGATGACACTCTCAAATTTAGTGTTTTTTTTTAGAAAAACACGATGTTTATTTCTAGAAATGGTCTTAATTGCGGGTGACCTAGCCATCTACAATTTTGTTTTTAGAAAAACTCCATGATTTTCCCAAAAAATTGTCTCAATTTTCGATGACATTCTCATATGTAGGGTTTTTTTTTTGTAGAGAAACTCCATGTTTATTTTAAAAATGGTCTCAATTTCGAGTGACCTACCCATCTACAGTTTTGTTTTTGGAAAAACTCCATGATTTGTACAAAAGATTGACTCAGTTTTCTCATATTTTTAGTGTTTTTTTAAAAACTCGATGTTTATTTCTAAAAATGGTCTCAGTTGCGGGTGACCTGTCCATCTACAGTTTTGTTTTTATAAAAATTATATGTTTTTTTTCTAAAAATGGTCTGAATTTTCGATAACATTCTCATCTTCAAGGGTTTTGTAGAAAAACTCCATGTTTTTTTTCTAAATGGTCTCAATATCAAGTGACATGCCCATCTATACTTTTATTTTTAGAAAAACTCAACGATTTTCTCTAAAAATGGTCTCAATTTTCGATGACATTCTCATATTTTGGGGATTCTTAGAAAAAACTCATGTTTATTTCGAAAAAGGTTCTCAATTTCGGGTGACCTGCCCATTTACAGTTATGTGTTTAGAAAAACTCCATGTTTTTTTTTTAAATAGTCTTAATATCGGGTAACCTGCTCATCTTCTATTTTATTTGTTGAAAAACTCCATGTTTTTTTCTAAAAATTGTTTCAATATCAGGTGACCTGCCCATCTACAGTTTTGTTTTTAGAAAAACTCCATGATTTTTTCACAAATTTTCTTAATTTTCGATGACATTCTCATATTTAGGGTTTTTCTTAGAAAAAACTCATGTTTATTTCTAAAATTGGTCTCAATATCGGGTGACCTGATCATCTATAGTTTTTTTTTAGAAAAACTCCATAATTTTTTCAAAAACATTGTCTCAATTTTCCATCACATTCCTATATTTAGGGTTCTTTTAAAAAAACCTAATGTTTATTTCTAAAAATAGTCTCCATTTTGAGTGACCAACCATATACAATTTTGTTTTTAGAAAAACTCTATGATATTTTTCTAAAAATGGTATCAACATCGTGTGACATGCTCATTTTCTATTTTATTTGTTGAAAAACTCCGTGTTTTTTCTAAAAATGGTCTCAATATAGGGTGACCTGTGTTAAGGAACCATCTCACCTAAAAGCTTAAGCTTATAAGTGAGGCCCTATAATATGATTTATATTATTTTCTAACACACCCCCTCAAGTGAAAGCCCTTTGGGCTTGAAACTTGCATAGGCCTACATCACCTTGTGCTTGGTTTTTTTATCAAATAGAATAGGGGTAGTGAGATTCAAACTCGTGACCGCTGGGTCAACAAGGCTCTGAGACCATGTTAAGAAATCATCTCACCTAAAAGCTTAAGCTTATAAGTGAGGCCCCATAATATGATTTATATTATTCTCTAACAACCTGCACATCTACAGTTTTGTTTTTAGAAAAAACTTCATGTTTTTCCTAAAAATGGTCTTGATATGGGATGACCTGCTCATCTACAGTTTTGTTTTTAGAAAAACTCCATGATTTTTTTCTAAAATGGTCTCAATTTTCGATGACATTCTCATATTTTGGGGTTTCTTAGAAAAACCTCATGTTTATTTCTAAAATGGTCCATGATTTTTTTCTAAAATGGTCTCAATTTTCGATGACATTCTCATATTTTGGGGTTTCTTAGAAAAACCTCATGTTTATTTCTAAAAATGGTCTCAATATCGGTTGACCTGCCCATCTATAGTTTTTTTTTTGTAGAAAAACTCCATGTTTTTTTCAAAAAATAGTCTCAATTTTCAATCACATTCTCATATTTGGTTTTTTTAGAAAACCCTGATGTTTATTTCTAAAAATTATCTCAATATCGGGTGACCTGCTTATCTACAATTTTGTTTTTAGAAAAAACCCCACGATTTTTGTTTATTTTATAATTACCATGTAAAAAATTATGTTGTGTGATTTGAGTTGTTTCCTGAAAATCATTGCAGATGTAACAGTATATGTTTGGAAGTGTAGTTGAAGTTGTTTTTTAAAAAAAAAATCCATATTTGCATCAAAATATATTTTTTTTATTTTTAAAAAATTGATGTTGACATCAGCATATAAAAATGATACAAAAACATCAAAAAAATTATTTAAAACAAAAATAAAAAAAATCATTTTTTCAAAAACGTTTTTGGAACGCAATGGAGTTTGAAATTGTGGTTGCGATTGTTTTTTAAAGTATTTTTTACTTGGAGATATATTAAAATAATATTTTAAAAAAATACATTAACATATTAAAATGATATAAAAATATTAAAAAAAACTATTTATCAAAAAAATATTGATATTTATCAAAAAAAAAAAAATGATTCCCGGATACCCTTTAGTACCTTCGAAATGGTTAGGATGATCGCTTATGAAACTGGAATAAAATCAGTTTTTTGTCCCTAATGCTTTTTGAGGTACAAACATAAAGGTAAAAAAGAAGCCAGAAAGACCCTTTTGAAACTAGTTATTTCTACACATGGCGCTCATGCACAATGCTTCTAAGGCTTTGCTTTTTTTATTATTTATTTATTGTGGTATGATGAATATTTAATTAATCAATATATATTATAGTTTTTTATTAACTACATTCAAGATCTTATTCTAAAATATTGTTTAAAATTTTATAATTTATAATATTTTTTTAATAAAAGTTATCATAATATTAAACATATACTATATTAGTTATAAATTTATTTATTTATTTCAATTCTTTTCCCTTCCGTGGGAATGGAATTTTGATATTGAGAATTGTGAAAAGTTAGCAAATGGAATTTTAAGTTAACAGAGACATCCATTTCACTTTTCGTATCTTTCTTTCTTTGTTTTTTTTTGTTGGCCGAGGGGTGCTAAAATACAATTAGCTTTTGGTTAGAGGGACGCGACGAGACTTGTATTCCGGGAAGATATTGGGTAGAAATCAAGGAGAGAAAAATAGAAACGCTTGAATGTAATTAATATATATTAACCAAACATCTAAATGGCGTTGGAGAATCACTGTGTGAAACACTGTTGATTGTGTCTAAAATGCCTGTAGATTGCGGCAGTGCTCGCCCGAAATTCTCCTTCGCCCGCGCGGCCAAAGGAGCTGCTGTCATGGGGCCATTTTCTGTTATATAAGTTTTGATTTTGTTCAATTGGGTCCTCCGATTTGAATTGATTGAATGCCAAAGTTTCACTTCGGTCCTTCTACTTTCAATTTCCGGATTGGCTGTATATAACTCAATTAATTCGGTACAAAAGTTCCGATTTTTGCAATTTTGTCCTCTGATTTCAATTGAGAATAAATGTAATTTGCATTTCAGCCCTTTGACTGTTAATTTTTTAATGTCAGCCCTTTATATTTGATTTTCATTTAAGTCCTTATACTTTTATTTCTTTATATTTCTAGAATAATCTCAACTTTTGTCCATGTATATATAAAAGTGTATTTAACACAATAATAATAATAATAATAATAATAATAATAATAATCATAATAGTAGTAATAATAATAATAATAATACTAATAATAATAATAGTAATAGTAATAATAATAATAATAATAATAGTAATAATAATAATAATAATAATGACTTAATTATTTTTTGTTCTTACTCTGCTGTGTTTCTTTTCTTTCTCCCGATAATTTGATATTTTTTTTTTTGTCGGTTATAGCAATAATAATTGTTTTTGTTTTTTTTATCTTTTGTGAAAATTTCTTGCATGTTTTTAGTCTTTCATTGTTTTTTCCTTTCATTATTGACATAATAATAATAATAATAATAATAATAATAATTAAATTGTTTTGCGTACTTGCTCTTTCTTTAATGTTCTTTTTCTCTCCGGATAATTTCATAATTTTTTTTTTTGACAGTAATAGCAATAATAGTTTTTTTTTTTTATCTTTTGTTAAAGTTTATAGGATGTTTTTAGTCTGTCATTTATTTTTGTTTCTTTCATTATTAACATAATAATAATAATAATAATAATTATAATAATAATAATAATATTATAAAAGATGTAATCTATGCTTACGTGACAAACTCAACTCAAAATTATAAACATTTTATCTCCTAATCTGTAACTTTTATTTACTTATATCATATAAATTTATCGTTGTAGAATTAATTATGTTAAATTATATACAAAAAAAATACCCGCGGCAACGCGCGGGCAATTTGCTAGTATATATATAATCCCTGTTATTTTAGATTTTTATTTTTCAGTTCAAAACTTTATTATTTTTATGTTAAACCATGTATGTTTTAGTATGGGAGAGAAACTAATTGAAAATAAAAGGAGAGAAAAAGAGCTCTCGGTTAGCCCTTCTCAGTCACTGATTAATTATTTGGGAGTATGGCTAAGGGTCTTTTTAAAAATATTTTTTTATTTTTTTTAAATATTTTTGATATCCGTACATAAAAAAAATTGTAAAATATAATGTCAAATAGAATTCTACGTGGTGTTAAAGAGTTTGTTTAAGATAAAAGAATTCAATGAATGTTGTTTTTCGTTTTAAACATGCAAAATAACAAAGAACAAGTTCCAATAACTTGTTTTCTATTTTTGAGTTTTTAAATTAATTAAATAGTGTTTCAAGCCTCAAGATGTGTTTATTATGATGTTCTTAAATAAATACAAGTTGAAAAATAAAGTTTAGATGGTTACTCAGAAAACATTATTTCCCCAAATCAGAGTTGCGGATAATTTGAGTTAATAAAAATATTGAAAAAACCTATTAATAGCTATTACATTAACTAAAATATAATTGTCATTCCAGTTTCACTATGCATTTTTTATTGTGTACATAGATACAGATTATTGTGGATTATGGCAATTAAGTTACCGTTTTACCCAAGGAACAAAAAATTTAGCCCCGGGATTGGGGTCTTTTTTGCCAATTCCAGGGGGCATGTGTGGTATTTTCGAATTATTTGCACAGTAAAACTACTATTTAACCCTTGGGTGCTAACAAAAGGACACGGAACAGTGGGGAGTGCTTTTGATTTTTCACAAATTCATGCACAGTACAACCACGAAAATAACCCCCGAAAAGGACAAAAAAGAAGCCCTGGAGCCGGGGGTATCGGTGGTACTTTCATCCCCAGTTTTTTTGTGGTTATCGCTGGGTCCAAGAATGTATAGGTTATTAACTATTTTTTATTATTTCTTCTTGAAAACACTATAGGCACATCATATGGATGCGCACGCGCCTTTCAGGCAGCGTGTGCGGCGTATCTTGGTTGTGGTAACTGACGGTCCATCGCTTCACCCCGCTACCATGTCCTCTGCCTCTTGGTGCGGCGCGTGTCTGGTGGTCGATAAATCCCTAGTGAATAGTTTTTGTTTTTTTATCCATTTTCCTTCTCCAGGCGCCCACAATTATAGTTAAGTCCTTTCATGTTTCTGATGGTTTCAGTTTAGTCCCTATTCTTTTGATTTTTGTTTTATTTCTTATTTTTTCAATTGAAATTTTAATTGTTTTCAATTGTGCCTTTCAATTGAAACAAATTATATATGTTGGTTTTCATTTCAGTTCTTATTCCTTTGATTTTTTATTTGTTTTTGGTTCCTTACATTTTATTTTGATCCTTATTCTTATAATTTTTTAACAAAATTACACTGCAATTTCCTTTAAAAATTTCTTTATTTGTTTCAGTCCCAAAATTTATTTGTTTTAATTTTGTTCTTTGATTTGAATTAATTATATATTTTATTTTTCATTTCGGCTCTATTCTTTGACTTTTTTACTTGGTATTAATTCCTTTTGTTTTTTCTATCTTTCTGTAACAATGTTTATTTTTTACCCGTATTTATGCACCTATGTTTTTTGTTTTTGTTTTTAATTTTTGTCGTTTTAATTTTTATTAGGGTTTTATTTTTATTTGGTTCAATCTTGAAATTTTAATTTATGTTAGTGATCATTTTACAATTAATATTTCTCTTTTTTTTCCTTTATTCTTTTTTTGTGTTTTATTTTATTTTTATTTGCTCTTCGGGTCAGATGATTTTATGATTTCATTGTTTGCACAATAATAATGAGAATTTTAGTGATTATTTTTTTATTGCTTTTTTGTAAAATTGTTTTGCTTTTTTTCTTTCTTTGGAGCAATTTAATGATTTTCATTGTTTGGGAAAAAATATTGATAATAATTTTAGCTATTATAGTCATGATAATGAAGATAACGTAGGGATGGATTTTCAATGATTTTTCTTATTTTTATAGAAAGAAAATTAACTGCTTATTTTTGTTATTTGATTATTGTAGGTGTTTTCATAATTTATATTTTGTTGTGTTTAATTTAAATTGAATTATAAAATGAACTAATCCTAATATAATGAATTCAATAATTCAGATATCCGAATATTCTTATTATTTTTAATGATTATGATAATTTTATGTTGTTGATTTTGTTGAAACCTACTAAGTAGATAAATTTATATCAATATAAAATTCATATATTTTATAAGAAACTTGCACTTTATAGGAATTCTGTATAGATTTATTATTTTACCAAAATTTATATTAAAATGAAAAAAATCTCACACGATTATATTTACAAGGTGCAGATAGTTGGCTAGTGTATCATGTAAAGCGCGTACCAATACAGTAAATTGATTCACGATTTCATGGTAACCAGACTGACATCAACCGATTTGTTTTTATATTATTCCTTTTTTGTGTTTTTATTTTTATTTTTATTTTTATTTTTGTGAATGTTAAAAATAAATTATTTTTAAAAAATATATATATTATTTTAATATATTTTTAAACAAATAATATTTTTAAAAACAAATGTTATTATAATACCAAACAAATATGAGTAAAAGACACAAGTAAAATTGTTTATTTTGTTGATAAGTTCTAATTTAATTATAAAAAAATGTTGATTTAAAAAAAAATAGTAGAAGATAGAAAAATGTATTGTATATACAGCGCATTAATTGTTTGTGTCTGTTTGGAAGTATAGTTGAGGTTGTTTTTAAAAGTACGTTTCATTCATAAATACATCAAAATAATATTTTTTTTTTATTTTAAAAAAATTATATTTGACACCAGCATATGAAAATGATCTAAAAATATTAAAAAATATATATTTAAAATAAAAATATTTTTTAAAAAATATATATTTTTAAAACACAATAACAAACACAATATATTCAGGAAAATTGAAAGCTGGTTGTTTCTGGAAGTTTGGTGGTAAAATATCGTTGCCTTGAAACATCACTTTATTTCACAATTAGGAAAAGAAAATTTGTTAAACTCAAGCAATACCACGTGGAAAATAGAGAAAAGGAGGTTTAATTACTAGTGTTCTTCTAGTTTATTTTTCATCTTCATTTATTTATTTATTATATGAAAAATAATTGAAATTTTATTTTAAAGGTTTATTTGGAAATGTGGTAGAAGTTATTTTTTAAAGTGTTTTTTAATTAAAAAAATATCAAAATAATATATATTTTAAAAACACATATTTGACATAGTACATTAAAACAATTTAAAATTTTAAAAAAATAATTTTAAATAAATTCAAATACATTGTCAAACGGTTTATATAATAGATGAAAGTACATATTCTACTGAGAGCATGCTTGAAATTATAGATAAAGTTACATTTAAAATAGTTTTTGTTTATAAATTCATTAAAATATGTTTTTTATATCAGCAAATTAAAATAATAATTTAAAATAATTGTTTTTAAAAACACGTAATAATTCTTGGCTGACTTGGAATCAATCCAATAACATTAATCCCGAAAGCTATCGATATTAATTAATAATCTCATGATTGATTGATACAACATACAAGTACAGATTAGGTGGGTCCTCCTCCCTCTTTCATGCTTTTAATATAAAACTTTATGAGCAAAAATACAGTCTCTTGTCTCTCTCTCTCTGGAAGAACATGGAAGAAAAAAACAAGCTGAATTTAATTTTATTCTCTTAAGAAGAAGAGTGAGATATTTATTTAGCAATTACCTGTTGATTACTCCTATATTTCCTCATCTAGTATGTCTAAATAAATCGGCCTTCTCTCTCTCTCTCCAAGCCCATTTGTCGACTTCACTCTGCTCTTTATCTCAAGAAAAATAAACAATCCACTTCTGTTTTCAGCCTCCAGACTTTGTCTAGATGTGTGGTAGAGTTTTATGGTATGGGTTTTGCTTTAATGGATCCGGGTACTGTTTACTTTCATGTTTTGTTTTCACTGTTTTGATTTCTTCTTTCTCTAAATGTAGAGCTGTAATTCCAGGGTTTATTCAGTTTGATTAAATCCTGTCATTTCTAGCTCCTATTTCTTCCCCTTTTTTATTTTAAGCTCTACCCTTTTTGTTGCTGAACTGTGATCCCCATCATTTTGCATTAATTACTTTACAATAAATCTCTCCAGTTTTAAACAAGTTTTTTAGTTTTATTTGTGTTTCAGTTTTAGATTGTGGTTTGTTTCTCCTCTTTCTTTCTTTTTTTCTTTACTTCATAGTTACATTTAAGCTTTAGAGTAGAGGGTGCTAGATTTGGTGAGATCATAGGGGATTAGTAGGATTGATGAGTGTCTGATCCTTAAACCTTGTCAACCTTCACCTGACTGCAGGTAAAACAACTCTCAACTATATACCATTTTACTTTCTATTTTTTATCTGTTTATGGTAATACTTTTTTTATATATTTGTTTGTGGTAATAATGTGAATAGCCAATTAAAGGATATATATGTTGAAGTAGTCTAAATAAGCGAGCATTGTGCTGTGAGTGACTTGGGATTTTCTGGAGATTTAACAGGGTGAAAGGGTGGCCAAATGTATTAATTTTACTCCTCGACAAACGATGGTTTCATGTAGAGAATCTTCGCAAACTTGTCGTATTAGTGTAGTCAATAACATTTCATAGGCTTGGATTAAAGCTTTTTGGTTTTGACTTGAAGTGTTTCGTAATCTGCGAAAAGTTGCGAGGATTGCGTGTACATATATATGCTGTATCAAGCTCATGAATCAATGTTTGTTAGTGTACATTATTGTCTGTACTTCACCTTAGGTTTTATCTTCCAAAAACAGCAATTCACTCTCCTCTTTGATTCCTCTTTATGGTAGTTACCTTTTTCTCACTTGAAATGACTTGTTGAGTTTTTTTTTTTAAATCATCATTGTTCATCTGCTCAGACATATTCATGAGATGAGTAGCATGATGGATGATAGCGAGGACAGTAAGAGATCCAAGGGTTGTCACGGCTCGCCTGCAGCTGATGAAGTTAATGATGGGGGGATGGTGGGTGGAATGATCCCTTTGAAAAAAGGTCCATGGACCTCTGCAGAAGATGCTATTTTGATAGACTATGTCAAGAAGCATGGAGAGGGGAATTGGAATGCTGTCCAGAAGCACTCAGGGCTCTTCCGATGTGGAAAAAGCTGCCGTCTGCGATGGGCGAATCACCTACGACCAGATCTGAAGAAGGGTGCTTTCACTCCAGAGGAAGAGAATTGCATCGTTGAACTCCATGCTATGATGGGTAATAAATGGGCTCGAATGGCTGCAGAGGTTGGTAACCATGTTCCTGATTTGAAGATTTTTCTAATAAATGTGTTTCCATTTCAATTTTTATAAGAAAAAATTATGTATGTGAATGGTATTGGTATGTCTAACTTCACTCACGGAACATAGCAATGGGTGTTCGAGTTTTTTAATGTGCACTGTATAGCAAATCTACAAATCAAGTGACATGGATATGGAAATGATAGGAACAGATATGCTTCTAAACATGTGTATATATGCAAACACTTGTTCAGAATACAAAACACATCCTCATACTTCATAAATTTGCTGGGTGTTTATTGTGAGTATAGTTAATTGCATGCATGATTTGATGGAACACCTTGTCTGTCTTTTTCCTCTTTCCATCTGTGTGTATGTGTGTGCATTCATGTTCGTGCGCAGTGCATGTGCATACATGATATAGGATGAGAAGAAACTGGAAGAGAGAGGAGGACTAGGGAGGGGAGGAGAAAAGAAAGGTGTGTACAAAATCAGAAAGTGGCACTAGAGGTATGAAAACTTGATGAAAGTTCTTCATTTGTTATCAATTATAGAAAGGCTTCCTCAAAGGAGTGATCAATTTTTTTTTTAGCCCTCAACAAACCCTTCATAGTCCTTAAAAAAACAAGTATAAAAAGAGATTACTGATGTTAAAGAATTGCTAGGAAATGGAAGAAAATTAAATCAACTACTGTACAGAAAATAGAATTAAATACTTAGATAAGAAAAAAAAATGCAAGCATAAAATTCTAAATTAACCTTCAATCATTCTCACCTCTTTTGAATGAGATGAGAATGTATACCAACAAATATGAGCAATGGGTTAATGTGGGCAAAGTGATTTAACATAAATTTTGGCAGTCAGACAGATATCCATTCACTCTTTTCTTTTTCTAAGACATCTTAGTTACAATATCCAAAGATTTCCTTTTTTCCCAATTTAATGCATGTTTCATTAAGTTAAATGATTCAGTCTAATTAGTTTTGGAGATATCTTCAAGAGTTTGTAGTTTTTCAAGAATCCACACCATATCCAGAAAACAAAATAATGATAAAAAAAAAAAGGTACAGTGAGTTCACTAGAAAAACTGTTTAATTTGTCTTGCAAAAATAGAGACGAATCTATAATCTATTCACTCGAGAGTTTGAGAGTTTGGTATATTAAAAGAAATTGAGTTTGAGAGTTTGGAATCTTTGTATTAATTGAGCTGTTTCTTTCGTGTTTTGGCATTTGTATTCTCCTTAATTACCTGGTGATTTTCTTAGTTACAGTATCATAATGTTGCCCACTCAGAATGTGGTAGGCTGGTAGTGTATTTCATTGTATGTTTAGCAAACTCCTATACAGGGCAGCATTTAGGCAACCATGGGAGACATGATAGAAGTTTCTTCTCTGATATTTTCTTCAATACAAACAAACATAATCTCAAGCTCCAAGCTTTATTTTCTGTATTATGCTGCCATTTTTTGTGCTGTGATTTTCTTCCCCTTGTAGCTGCCTGGACGGACAGATAATGAGATAAAGAACTACTGGAATACTAGAATAAAGAGACTGCAACGTGCTAGCTTGCCAATTTATCCTCCTGATGTTTGCCTGCGATTATATAAGACGATTCAAGATGGTCAAAATATGGGCACATTGCAAACAGGGGACACATACGATCCTGAACTGATGCAGACTGACCATTTTAAGATTCCAGAAGTGGAATTCAAAAATCTGGAACTCAGTCGAGGTGTCCCATCTTATTCATTGGGTCTTTTTGATACTTCTGCAAGCAGCATGCTGAAACAAGGCGTAGGTTCTTCTTATGGTAATGGTCTTGTGTTCCCAACAATGCATCCTGCCAAACGCCCTAGAGAGTCACAGACCATATTCACTGGTCTTGATGGTATTGTTGGCAGGGGATTGCCAGTCTTTGATCAATTCACAGATTATCCCTGTGAGCACTCTGGGTTATCTTCCCCCTATGATCCTGATTTGAGCACCTATGACCAGCCATCATGGGATGTTCTTCCTGGTAGTCATGCCATGTTAAATGACAACTCTTCTTCTGCTTCCGCGCCCATATGTGTGGCCATGAAGTTAGAGCTCCCTTCACTCCAATATTCAGAATCTCAACAAGATAGCTGGGGCACACCACCTTCCCCGCTGCCTTCGCTTGAGTCTGTTGATACTTTAACTCAGTCTCCTCCAACCAAGGAGATGTGGTCAGATGGTCAGTCATCAAGAAGTAGTGGTCTCTTGGATGCAGTACTTTATGAATCACGAAATCTGAAAAACTCAAAGAAATGTTCTGGCCACCCAACTTCAGATGTTTCTGTCGCATTTGGTGAAATACATGGTTCACCCTTGAATCCCTCTGAAACAGAATGGGAAGTGCATGCTGATCTTAAGTCTCCTTCAGGTCATTCAACATCCTCATTATTTAGCGAGTGTACTCCTGTCAGTGGAAGCTCCTCAGATGGACGAGGTGAGAATATTTAAGATCACATTAACTTTTTGGGATTTCCAGTTTTGCTAATGAGCTTTTACCTGTGTTTCTTGTAGCATATAATGTTAGGCCCGAGCCAGTTGATCAGGTTTTGATCCCATATGCTGAGGCAAGAAAAGCTCCCAATCAGACAGACTGCAACAAGCCAGATGTTTTGCTTGGCACAGCCTGGTTTACGCCCAGCAATAACTGCCATAAGGACCAGTTTTTTTCAGACTGATGATGTCGCCGCCGATCTTGGTGGAGATCAACCATGAACCGCGAGTGGTAGCAAACGTGTTATATGAGTTGTAACTGCGGCCGGGAAAAGGACATTGCCCCTGTTGACTCTTAAATCATTGAAATTTAATACTCCAGTAACCTCCTTTATAATCTTTTTGTTGTCATTCCTCAAAAGGCTCCCTGAGAATTTGTGACCTTCCTGGTGTTTTGCTTGCGCGTTTGGTGTTCATCTTATTAGGTGACCAGTGCCATATGAATGGAACATCCCTTCTTTCATTATCTTTATCAATTCGTGTGAGAATAAGTTGTAAATTCTGTTTTGGTTGATGTTTTATTTTTTCAATTGGAATACAATATTTTGGTTTTAGAGTATTTTGGCGTGCCGTTTTAGGATAGTACTGTTTATATATATTTATATAATTAAATATATAATTCGAGAAAAAAAAAGTTTAAATCTAAAAATAAAATTATTTAGAATTGTACATATTAATCTAAAAAACACAATAAAATGATTTTTTTGAACAAAATTATGAATATATATAATATTATGAGAATGTCATTCTCTGATTACTCTGAAATTTTAACGTAATATATATAAATATGTCAATAGATTTCTTGTAAAATTTAATCGCAATCTAATAGTCGGATTAGAATATATGATTGATATTGTAAAATTATTTATTATTTAAAAAAAATATTATTTGACCAAAATGGAATGGACGGAGTAAAACCAAAACGTTCCGGCTGAAATTTGAGTAGAATTTCTAGAACAGACCAAAATTTTAAATGAGATAAAAATTGCATCATTTATTTTATTTTTTTAACTGGTAGAAATATTTTGACCGAAACAACGTGTCGGTTGTTTTATTCTTCTTTTTTTTCGGTATTTATTTATGAATTGTGATTCATTAAAAACAAGCACATCCTATAATCAATTTGAAAACTATCGGTTAGATTCTTCTCTTCTATGAAAGCTATTTAACTGTCATTTAGGAGTAAAGTTTTGTATTTGTAAATATATCAAAATAATTTATTTTAATTTTTAATTTTTTTTATTAAAATTAAAAACACTATTGTACTGTAGTGTTAAATATTTAATTACCAACCAAAGCTTTGAAAAAGTGAGCCTGCCATGGTTTTCGGGCCTGTTTGGGAATGCGGTTGCGGTGGCTTTTCAAAGTGCTTTTCGTGCCGAAATATATCAAAATGATGTTTTTTTATTTTTTAAAAATTATTTTTGACATCAGCACATCAAAATGATCTAACAAACATAAACCGCCGGTTTTTAAAATGAAAAAAAAATTCAATTTTTTTGGAAACGCCGGTTGCAACGCACTCCCAAACGGGGAACCTTTACAATGACACTTTGAGACTGTTTAAATATAGTTGAGGTTGTTTTTTAAAGTATTTTTTATTGTTTTTTAGAAATTATTTTTTGATCAGTACATGAAAATGATCTAAAAACATTATTTTTTTAATTTAAAATCAAAAATAAAAATAAAAAATTTCATTTTTTTTCAAAACTATTTTTGAAACACATTGTCAAACATGACCATTATGAAATATACAAGGTATTAGGGTTCATATGTAATAGTTAAATTGATTTTATTTTATAAAAAAAAAATGGTGAATTCATTGTTTTTCTGCACACATTTTTTATTGTGGATATTAACAACAAATTTACTACCACTTCACCATTTAAAATAACAAAAAGAAAAAAAATATTTTAACTAGAGGTCGAGGGCATGGTTGTTTTTCCTTAACTCAATTGAGGGTAAGACGGGTATTCACTTTTAATAGTATAGTAAATTATCATAAATATCTTTAAAACTAATGCATTGTTGGGTGTAATTGGGGAATAAATTTGTGTTTTTACTTACAAAGTGCAAAGTAAAATAACAAATTTAATTTTATATACAAAAATACTTTGGCTAGCTAGGCATTTCGTCTTATCATTTTATTTGCATAGTAAAAACATCTCTTTATACCTCATTTTTAGTTTTTTATGCCTTTAATTTCAGGATATTTTGGTTATTATACTATGTTTTTTTTTTATATAGTTTATATTGGGTAAAGTAAGGGTTAGTTTTGTCTTTTAATATTTTATATATATATAAAACATTGGCACGTGCTAGGCCTACATCATTCACTCTATCTTTATTGGACAATACATATGATTGATTTTGGCAGTAAAAACATATTATTTCAAGACATCACTATATTATCAAAAGACCTAAAAGAGCATCGATTGTTACTGTTCACTGTGACTCATTGTCACTATTCACTTGCAATTTGACCAAGTGCTTCGCGGGTGTATGTTCACCTTTTTTTTCTGCCTTTTGAACAGTGTATTAATGAAAAAAAACCCTCCAAAAAGACAAAAAATGCCACCATTTTCAGGGGCTGGACGGTCATTGATCGTTTTCGGCCCGGCCCGGTCCGGTTCGTCCGGCCGATTTTTAATTTTTTAATATTTCATTGAACAGTGCATTAACCATTTTCTCCCCGGAAAAAGACAAAAAACACGCCTGGGGGTGAGGGGCTTTCCGGTAATTAGCCAATTTTTTATTATTTTTTTTCGCTGACATCTGCTGGCGCGTCTCCGGACGCGCCGTTCGTTTGAGCGCTAACGCGTTCTTCGGACGGCGCGTGCGGCTTCCTACGGCGTCGGAAAATGCCCAACCGGCGTCTAGAATGATTTTCAGGCATGTTATCTTCCACCTGGGGTGGCGTGTGTAACACTATGGTGTCAGGAGACGTGTCAATGGTCGTTTGAATCCCCCCCCCCCCAATTTCTCTCTCCTGCCTGCGCCAGATGACGTCAGCTAAGCTGTTTTTTATCAAAGTTCAGTTCGGTCCCTAAACGTTGTAATTTGGTTTTCTTGCCCTTAATGTTATTAATAGGTTTTGATTTGATTCAATTTAGTCCTTCAATTGACATTGATTATATATTGGACTTTCAATTCGGTCCTCATGCTTTTAATTTTGCGGATTGGGCTGGAATTTTTAATATTTTTGGTATCAAAGTTTTGATGGATTTCAATTTCATCCTTCCATGCAAATTTATTATAAATCCTTAATATTTTCGGTCCCAAAGTTTGATTTCTTTCAATTTTATCCTTCTATGCAAGTTAATTATGGGTTTTAGTTTCATTTCGGTCCCATTTCTTTTAATTTCAGGTTATGTTTTCAATTATTTAATTTGAATATTTGGATTTGCTTCAATTTTGTTCTTAAAATTACATGTATTATTTAAAGTATGTTAAATTCATTATATATTTGTATATTTATGTCAAATTAAAGTATGTGAAACTAATTATATGTTTTAATATTTATTGAATATTATCGCCTAAGAATGTATATAGAGAGAAAAAAATTATCTAGGATTTTTTTAAGAAAAAAATTTAATATCAGTATTCTTAAATACATTTAATATAATAATACAAGGAATAAATCTTATAAAAAATTAAAAACAAAAATTGTCTTCGAATTTTAATTTTGTGCTCTGTTTTTTAAAGTTTATTTCTTAAAAAATATTTATAATATTTTGGTTTTTAATATTTCACATCTAATATTACTGGGCAAAAAATACAACTAAAAAAAAAATAACAAATTTACCTAGATTATCTACAATTAAAAAATATACGAGTCACTTTTCGTTTCGATTACACTGTTTTTTTTAGACGGCAGATAAGTAATTATAGCACGCAAAAAATTTAGGTTTATAATGTGTCAGATCTAATATTACAAGAGAAAAAAGGCAACTCATAAATTGTTTTTGACAAATTTACCTGGATTATCTACAATTAAAAAATCTACGACCCACTTCCCATTTCGATTACACTATAAAGTATGTGAGACTAATTATATGTTTTAATATTTATTGAATATTATCGCCTAAAAATATATAGAGAGAGAGAGAAAATGACCTAGGATTTCTTGCAAAAAAAATAATAATATCGGTATTCTTGAATACATTTTATATAATAATATAATTAATAAATCTTATAAATATAACTTTGGCTTTGAATTTAAATTTCTATTTTATACTCTTTTTTTTTGTTCTTTTAATAAACGGTGACCTTTTTTTTACATTTTTTTTATTTTTTAATAATCGTCGTGTCCAAGTCAGTTTTTTTTTTTAACCGGATTTCTTTCTGTGTTTTTTTTAACCAGAGTATCCGTGACAACAAATTTCTAACAAATCATTTCATCTTCTTAGCAAATTTTCTAACAAATTTTATCAAAAGTTTTTTAGCAATAGCAACATTCAATCACTTTTTGGTTGAAAAAAACTATTTTTAACAGATTTTATCAATTATAATTTTACTAATTAAATATTAAAATAACAAAATACAATATTTATAAAATCAATTAGTTTTCTACATAAATAAAAAAACTCAACGCATCACCAGGCAAATTGGCTCGTTTGCCTCTATATCTCCTCCAAGAAGAAGTGATGTGATGCATGGAGAAAACAAAACTGAGTCTTTAACAACCATTTTTCTCTTTCTTTTTCCACTCTACATCCCTCGATTCTCGTGCCCTACAATTTTTCAAATAACATTAGCTGTTTTAGTTACCTAATATTAGAAAATCAATCCAAATAAAATCTTTTAGTGCCCGTAAAGTAATAAAATCTACCAGGTGAAAGTTTCTATATACTGTGCTTGTTGGGCAGTCTCTTTCTGTATAGCAGAGCATCATGCAGCCTTTTTTTTGCTTGTTCATGCCCATCTGGTTTCAAGAACTCCAGCCCATCGATATTTCCACGAGAAATTAACCTCTCCGGTATTTAGTTAAAAAATTCAGAACATACCGAAATTTAAAACAAGATAAAAACAATATTATTTTATCTCATTTTTATTACTAATACAAAAAAAAAATAGCTGTTTTAGCTGAAACAAAACAAAACTAACAACTATAAATAAAACCAAAAACAGATGGTAAGGAGGCAAGTGGCTCATCATTTCATTTCTCTCACTAATCTAGAGAGAAGAAAAGGCATCGGATAACTGTGACGCGAAATAAATAGGAAGGAAATGACAGACCAAATGCCAAAAATAGCTACACTAGAATCACTGGAATATTTTGTCCTATATTTTGTTGAACGCAACAATGTCACAGCTCTGGACATGTTCACTGCATGGCTCGACTGTGAGATGCTCTTCAATGAGAGAATCCACTGACACAAGATCGTCAACAATGGTAAGCATGATTTGTAGCTTCTTGATTCCATAACCAACTGGAACCAATTTTGCTGCGGCAAAACCAACACACAGGGATTAACATTACACGTTACTGAAGCGGATGGAATTTAGAAATAAAGTGAGAGAAAAAATAAAATTGTGTCAAATCAAAACATACAAGCTCCCCAAAAGAGACCAGGCATCTCAACACTCCTGACTGCCTTCTCCAAGGCCACCATGTCTGTCTCATCGTCCCATGGCTTCACATCCATGAGAACAGAAGATTTCCCACCTGAAAGTGGGAAGAAGTAAAAAATAACAGCATATAAAATGAACTCATATTAGAACATAAACATGATTTTGCATAGAAGCAGAGAGAGGACCGAGGAAGCTCACTCTCTTTCTTCTTGGATGATGCTTTTTTAGCTTTCTCCCTCTCCTCCACTGCCTTCTTGTCCTCTTCAGTCTCATCACCAAAGAGATCCAAGTCGTCATCTTCATCACCAGCAGCCTGAAACAAACCAAGGAAAACTTCCAGGCTCAATGCAAGAAAGTCACCAGGCTTCCCTAGATATTTTCGCTCGTGACTTGAACCAATGCAACCAAAATACTGGCTGTTCCTAACTCTAAGTTAAAGCACAGTACAGAAATGCAAATTCACGTGATTTGTGAATCAGTAGTAAATTATTGTTGGACCTATCACTGTGACCGTGAAATATTTGTCCTATTCAAGTAAGAAAACAGGTGCCTATCGTTATATCAGTTCTAGAACCATCACAATAAAAAAACTATTGAAGATTTAAACTTTAACGACAGCAGCAGTTCGTGTTGGTTTGCAACCAAAGTCATCAACTTGCAAGCACAACGTTGCAAGTTAGAACTGCCTCCTCCTTTATTGGGTAATAAGTTAGTGGGGTTTTAAATCAATAACATTATTTTACTCCCAATAGCAAATGGTTTTATATTCAGCAAAGCTAATCAAATCACACAATTCACAAGTATCCAAACTTTGAGATACCCAGTTGAAAACAAAAAGGTACAAATCAATATTCAGAAATTAAAAGGCAATAAATTTGAAAAAAAGTATAAGACGCAAACCTCCTTGGCCGGGCCAGCTTCAACGGGAGCAGCAGCAGCTTTGCCACCAAAGCTTACACCAACAGCTTTACCTGGGAAGCTATAAATCAAAGCACACAAAACCCAAAATTAATTTACAACCAAATCAGACAAAATCATCCCAAGATGCGAAATTGAAACTTTAAAAAATAAGAATATAAAAGAAGTTACCTTGAAGCGAGCTGTGAAGAAACAGATTCGTACCACTTGCTAGCATTAGGGAAAACATCACCAGGTTTCTCCAAAACAGCACCGTAAACTTTGATGTCATCCTTTGAAATCTGATCACCGGAAATATAGGATTTGCCGACGAGAAACTCGTTGAGGGATTTGAGGCCGGATTCTGTGTGGAGATCTGAAAAGTAACTGCCATTTTTGACAATGATGATGAGGAAATAGATCTTTCTTTTTTATATTACGAGCAGGCGGAAAAGAGAGAAAAAAAGAAGCAATGCGTTCGAAAGAGGTGGGTCTTTTGAGCGTTTGGATGGTTTATATGGGAGACCCAAACATAAGAAAAACCCTAGATTGGAGATTTTGGGATACGGATGTTATTTTGTTCACTTCCTTCGTGACGGTTTGAGAATTAGATTAAACGAGCGAACTTACTAGAGCGCTACTTTTTTTTTTTCCAGGTAGAAAATTAATTGATTTTATATGTGTTATAATTGGTTATTTTAATATTTAATTAATAAAATTGTAATTAATAAAATCTGTTAGAAATATATTTTTTTTTCACCTAAAAATGATTGAATATTGTTACTGTCAAAACTTTTTTGATAATTATTTAATCGATAGATTGTACAATTAGAATCAATAAAACTCTGTTAAAATGAGTTGTGTGTCCCGTGTAATATACTGATTGATTATTGTGTATGTTTTATTTGTTTCATTAGCAAATAGTTGAATCAGAATCATTGAATTTTAGCACAAATAAGTTATTTGTTTATCGCAGCAAAAAGTTTGATTGATGGTTTTATTTAATTACCTTGGTAATAATTTAATTGGTAGATAGCAAAACTGTAATTGATTAAATTGACTAAAGATATATTATTTATTGTCTACAATATATTAATGGTTTGTTGGCCATGTTTTAACTACTTGAGAAATAATTTATTTGACATATAGTAAAAATGCAACTGCTAAAATTTATCAAAGATTATTTTTTTTCATATTATTATATTAAAAGAATTTCAAACAACTGAGATTAAATTAATGTGAGATTTCTAAAGAAAAGTCAGTTTATTTTTTATATACATTTAAGACGTTAATATCAAAAAAAATATCATAATATATAATTAGCCTCACCTATTTTATATGGAAAAAGTCCTAAAAATAATTATTATCATTATTCTAAATGTCATATCTATAGTAAAATAAATACATATAAAAACTACATAATCTTCAATTTTTGAAGTAGATTATTTAACTCAAATGTATAATATTTTTTTTTTAAATAGGACCATTAACAATTTTGTTACATATTCAAAAATTTGGTACTGGTTGTGGTAAAACGCATGACAATTTTTTATTATTATTTTCGATAGTTTGACACATTTTTTCCACTTGTCTTGTCAACGTGTGATTTCATTTTTTTACATAATATGAGAGCTGAAATATCATTAAAAAAAAAGACGCATAAGTTATATTTCAAAAAAATAACATTGACCAATGAATTTTTGTTACAATTCTTATAGCTGTCATTATAAATATTATATACATAATTAATATTCTAATTATTATAGCTGCCCCGGACACCCCGGTTATAAACAAAAAAAAAGGAAGAAGTTTTTTTTAAAAAAAAACGGTCAAACAATAATGAACAGTGAAAAAAAATCGTGATAAGCATAAGCTGACCCAGACACCCTAGTTATAAAAAACAAATGTATAAGTTGAAAAAAAACATGAAAAAAACGTAAAAAAATGTGGGCCCAGAGATTTGTCATGGTGTGCGTAAGCTGCCCCGGACATCCCTGTTATAAAAAAAAGTAAGTTGGCTTTAAAATAATAATAAAAAAAAAAACATTTTCAAACAGTAATGAACAGTGAAAATCAGTGTTCATAACTGTTTAAATGGGCTATCTTTGTGCGCACAAGCTGGCCCGGACACCTTGGTTATCAAACAAAAAATGAATAAGTGAAAGAAAAAATAGGAAAAAATGTAAGAAAAAAATGGGCCTGGAGATTAGTCGTGGTGCACGTAAGCTGCCCCAGACACCTCGATTATAAACAAAAAATTATTGTTTAAATGGGTGATCTCTGTGCGCGTAAGCTGATCGGACACCCTGGTTATAAAAAAAATGTATAAGTGAAAAAAAAAATGAAAAAAATGAAAAAAAAAAGAGTTTGGTTATTAGTTATGGTCCACGTAAGCTGTCCCGGATAATTTGATTATAAACAAAAAAAAAAAGGAAGTTGGTTATAAGAAAAAACATAAAGCATCTTCAAACAGTAATGAACAATGAAAACTGTTTGGAAAAAAAATTGTGGTACGTGTAAGCTGACCTTCACCCGGATTATAAAAAAATGTATAAGTGAAAAAAAAAACAGGAAAAAAATGTAAAACAAAGGGTGGGCCCAGAGATTTGTCGTGGTGCGTGTAAGCTGCCCCGGACACCCCGGTTATAAATAAAAAAAAAGGAAGCTGACTTTAAGAAAAAAAACTAATTTTCAAACTGTAATGAACAGTGAAAATCAATGTTCATAACCTTTTAAATTGGTGATATTTGTGCGTATAAGCTGACCCGGACACCCTGATTATAAAAAAAATTGTATAAGTGAAAAAAAAGGAAAAAAATAGGCCCGGATTTTTATGTTCATTGTGTTTGGTTTGGTTAAATAGATGTATATGAAAATATAGAATGAATCTATATTTTAAAAAGTGTTAAAATGAATTTTTGGATTTTCAAAATAATAAATACAAAAGACATGTTATTATTGTGTTCATTTCTTTTTTGTCCCGATACAATAATCAAAGAAAATGTTTGGTAATTATTTTGTGACAAGAAAACAAAGATAATAAAAAAACAAAAAGAACATACTCTCTTGTATCTTCTATTTTGAAAAAAACAAAACAAAACAAAACTCACAGGTTCTTTTAGACTCTGTTAGGGTGTTTTTATTAAAAAAATGTAATTGTTCAGTGATTTATTATGGATGTAGACTTAATAAATTGTGAATTATAATAGTGTTATTATGTTTTTTCTATTTAAACTTTTAGTTAGCTAAGTGTTTTTTAAAAGTAGTTTTGGTTTTCTTTAACTTATTATTCTTTTTCTTGATAGAATATGATGGGATGATAGGATTTATGAGTTATCATGGATGTGAGAGGAGATATAGAGGTGGGCATGAAGAATCAAAGATAAATGTGATTTATTTTAAATATTTCTTTACCATTTCTTATTTGTTTTTGAATTTAACATGTTTAAAAATTTATCTTTTTTTTTTTGGTCTCAAGTTGGATGATATGGGCATGAAATATTTTTCTTTATTAAAATGGTATTTTTTTTCCAATTCGACCCTTGTTTTTTATCATTATTTTGTTTTCAATCTCATCCCTTAACATTGAATTGGTTTTGATATTTTCTTTCTTTTTATAAGGCAATCCCAATTTCAAAACCTAGATTACGAGTTTGAAAGTTTAATCATGGTTGACTTGAGTAATGTTTTGTAGTTATTTTTAAAACATTTTTTTAAAAACAATTATCCTTTAATATTTAGTTTGTTGGGAAATGAGTTTTGTAATTTTCTTTATATATTTTCAATGAGGTTTTCATGATCTTATGATTTAGGTTGCAAGGTTGACATATTAACTTGGATTGTCTAAATTTTTTTAAAAAAACAATTGGATTTCCCCCTATTTTGTCCTTTAACATTGATTTGATAGTAATTGAGCTTTATAATTATTATTTTATTGCTTTACATAGAGTTATCTTAATCTTATGATCTGGATCATAGATTCAGAAGCTAACCTGGATACAACAAGAGTTTTTTTTTATTGTTTTGTTAATTATTCAATTTCATCTTTTAATATTTAGTTGGTTATGAATCAAGTTTTGTAAAAAAATTTCATTAGTTTTCTTTGAGATTATATTTTTCATATTAAGTTGGTTAAGAGTCAGACTTCATATATTTTTTTCATTTGTTTTATATGGTGTTTACCATTGTTATGATCAATGAAATGAGCTTCATAGTTTTATCCAAGTTGATTCATGTCACTTCGTTTTCATTTCATATGTTATACCATTTTTATATTTTTTAATATTTTTATCATTTAATATTGAATTGATTAAAATTTAAATTTTATAAATTATTTGATTTAATTTATATAATATTACCATGATTTTATTATTTTATTCTCAATTGATTAAATATATTAGCTAGAGTCGTAGCTAGTTAATCAAATAAACTCATATCTCATTATTAAAAAACATTAATGTTTAAAATTATATAATTTAATGATATATTGAATTTTAAGTTCATAATTTGATTTTTTTATAAAATAGATTAATAATATCTTTATATTATATTTTAAAAATTGATCTAACAGATTGCATGACAAGCTTGATAATTTAGAAATAATAAAACCCCATAAGGTTCGGGCAGGCAGTCGAATGTTGAACAAATTGTTACGAGCACAAGTGGCAAAAGCCCACTGGTCGGTGTTGAGAACAAAATCGAAAAGTCTGACGCGACAACAAATGAAAAAAAAAAACATTTTTTTTCCCGTCCTTTTGGCTGGGTTCCTCTGTTTTTCTGATTCAAAGCGCCAGCCAACCAGATCTCGTGAAGTTCTAAATCCTATACCTCGAGGTATCATTATCATTATTTTCATTAATTAATTATTTACTCATTTTCTTAATTTTTATTTTTTCATTGTTGATTGATTTTAAAAGTGACATGAGTGACTGGTTGTCTTGTTGAGGGATTTTAAACCCTCGTTGGTTAGCGAGAGAAGGAGGGGAAATTTATGAAATGAAAATTCTACAGGAGGTTTATTTTTTTGTGGGTTTTATATAAATTCCGGGTTTCTCTTATAAGTTTTGAGGTTTAAAAAAGGAATAAAAAAAACAGTTTTTGAATTGCTAGGCTTTATGGGTGAGCTTTGTATATTCATTAGTACTGTTGATTTTTTGAAGAAGGAAATGAGGTAACTTTCTAGATGGAAAAATGGTGGATATTAAGATAACAAGTGTTTTAGGGTTTTTGGGAGTTGTTCAATGATATTGGGTTTTGCTTACTTTTTTTTTTAATGTGGAGATGAGCCCTGATATCTTGTTCGTTTCTAAAGCAAAACGGGTTTGGGGTTAAGTGTTTGGTGGTGAATGGGTGTTCAAACAATGGCATCTCAAAGAAATGGCCAGCAGTCTCATCTACAGCCGTATCAGTTGACGAGGCAAAACTCATGGTATAACCTCACTCTCAATGAAGTAGAAAACCAATTAGGAAATTTAGGGAAGCCCTTGTGTAGCATGAACCTTGACGAACTTCTTAAAAATTTATGGAGCACTGGAGCTAATCAATCCGTGGGAATGGATAGTGAAAGTACCTCAATGTCATCTCTCCAACATCAGGCTAGTTTCACATTGGCCAGGGCATTGAGCGGGAAGACAGTGGATCAAGTCTGGAAAGAGATTCAACAAGGGCAGAAGAAGAGGTTTCGCGAGGGGATGAAAGTTCAGGAAAGAGAGCAGACTCTTGGTGAATTGACTTTGGAGGATTTCTTGGTACAAGCAGGACTTTTTGCCAAAGCAACTATAAGCCCTTCTCTGGATTTGGTTACTGTTGATGCAGTGACCCCACAAAGTTTTTCACAGAAAATGGTCCTTTCCTCATCCCCATCAACAAGCACATTATCTGATACTACGACGTCAGGACGTAAAAGGGATACCCCAGATGTACTTGAGAAGAGTATTGAGAGGAGGCTCAAGAGAAAAATCAAGAACAGGGAATCTGCTGCCCGTTCACGAGCTAGAAAACAGGTAGGGGTTTTACTATACTTTAGCCATCTTTTTGCTTCCCCGTGTCCTTAAAACTGAATTTGCAAGCATGCAGGCCTATCATAACGAGCTGGCGAGCAAGATTTCACATTTAGAGGAGGAGAATAGAAAGCTCAAGAAAGAGAAGGTAGGAAGGATATTTCATTTTTATCAGTTTGCCTTTTCTTTTTCTATTATTAACACATGTCAACCACTGCTAGAGGGAACATGAAAAGAAATGGCCTAATGACTAAATTAGAACTAGTGTTTCAAACTTTTAATTTGTGTTTCGCGGCAGTTCAGATCATTATGTATTCTGAACTATTTCAATGGAGATTATGCTCTCGGTAGAGAGGACTAGCTAGTGATGATATTTGATCTTGATCTTAACTGTTAGGAGTAAGGGATAAGTAAGTTGACAGCAAACACCATACTTTTGCCACTTCTAGATGTAGCCTGAGAAAGTGCATGTTGTTGGGTGCTGGTCCTTCTAATTCTACGGAATTGTTTCGGTGTCTCTTGTTGTGTTAATTATGGCAAAAAATCTTGTTTTGTCATATAATGGCCAATTTGACCATAAAAATTGAATAGCACATCCAGTGTTTTTCACTTTGTGAGAAAAAGAGTTATGTCACTTTTGTTAGCTAAATGACATAATGATTGTTTAAAATTCTGGCTTATGCTCGGGATTTGTTCGATCAAGGGAGACATTGCTGCTGGTAGTTAAATGCTATGATAATTTAAAAAAAAAAAATCCAAAAAATATGCTTCGCAAGATTGTTGATCAATCTAATATATCTTAGGTGTGACTCCTAAGAACTGCAGGTTTCGGTGTGATGCTTAGATTGTCCTTCTGTTCATTCATTATACACGATTAATCTTCTACCATAAAACCTAGAAGTATATCAGATTTAAGCCTGCTTTTCCCTCGATGACATCCCAGTTAAGTTACTGTCCACAGGCCCTGAACTCAACCCCAACAACCTGTGCTGTTTTTTTGGGAATTGGGGTTTGACTGGTCTTTTTTTAGATCTTCCACCTGGTTGAGGGACGTGGTTATACTTTGCTACGCATTTTTCATTTGGCCGAATAATTTAATCAGCCAATTAGGGCAGTAATTAAATAATACTCTCTTGGGACTTCTTACATGCGTGTAGAATGTTCACTTTTGGGGCAGAATCTCGTTTTCTGTTTGTGGCAAGTTTTAGCTTTATAAGCTGCTGTAATTTATAATGCCAACCAGAGTACAGAAAATGTTCTAGCAAAGAGTGTGATTCAGAGTATTTGAATTTGAGTATAGACAAATCTTACTCCACAAGTCTAATATCACTCAAATATTAGCTTTTGACTTGTTTACAAAACATTATCTTTGTTGGTATAAGAAACCTGGAAGTGGATTAAAGTAGTCAAATTTTATTTTCTGCATTTATGAATTATGGCATCATAGACTGATCTAGGGTAGTTCTGTCTAAGTTGAATGAGTAAGTAAATGGTTTTGCTCTAAAAAAGTCTTGCATCCTGATTTTTCTCTCTTTCTATTTGTGTTTGTAGGAATTTGAGAAGAGGTTTCCAATTGAACCACCACCTGAACAAAAATATCAGCTTAGAAGAACAAGTTCTACTTCTTTCTGACATCACATCTCTCTGTGTGAGTTTTTTAGCTCAACAAGTGTTAGTGTAGCCTCTTGGATTTAAGTGTAAAATGCTGTGGGAATTTATCAAAAGGCTGCTTTGCTCCACCTTGCCCGCCATTTCCTTTCACTCTTACGTGCCTTGGTATTTTATGCAGCACCAAATGTGCTATGTTTATAGCTTCATATGGCCAGGCTCCGGTTTGTGTTGCTAGAAAATGAAAGTTGAGAAAGAATTGTGTCCGATCCGTGCATTAGGTTTTTCATTTCCTTTTAAAAATATAAAACATGAAAAAATAAAATTAAAACAAAAAAACAAAAAAAAATTGAAAAATAAATAAGATTGGTAGCTTGGTTAGAACAAGTTGAAAATAATTTTAAATCCATGGAGATACCAAACTAAGATTTTAGATAAAATTGGAAGTCTAATTGCACCCTAAGGTTATTCAATGACTATCGAATGAATTTGTAAAAAAGTGATGACTTAGTTAGAATTTAAATAAACTAATTTGATTTAATTATGAGTCTAATTAAAGATTTGAATAAGTTTAAGAATTAATTTGGTTAAATGAAAAGAACGAATTAGTTTCAAATGTATGAGGGCTAAAACAGAATTAAAAATGTGTAAATAGGTTTGGGGGCACAACAAAACGATGTTGTTTTGACTTAAATGAAACAATGTGTTTTATACAAAACAATGTCATTTTGTTTAAAGCAAATTTAGAAAAAGAAACGACACCATTTTGAATCACACTGTTCATTATCTTCAACCTTCACCCGATAAAAGAAAATCATCGACTCCGTATTCCAACTGAAAGTTACAACACCCATTCTACCACATAAAAACACCATCAACACCCTATTTCATCCAAAAAATACAATTATTAGGAAGATCTCAACCACCATTTCGTCTTCTCCATTAGCTCACAATAGCAGCAATAATGCAATACTCCCTCAACATTCATATAGGGATCCAATCACAAAAAAGCTCTCGAGTAGTAGCAAACTCTCCCGAGCATCAAAGATTGAAACACCCAAACAATACTTTGGCAAGTTGGTTTCAACATCGGACCGACATCATCGACTCCAACAAGTTCTCTTTTATTTGCTTTAGTTATTTGTTTTTTTATTCCATGGAAGGGGAAGTTATGATACATTGAGACAGTTTTAGTTACTATATATATATATATATATGATTAGCTTCAAATAAACCAAGAAATGTGGGTTGATAAGGGTATAATAAGGCTTATAATAATAACATAATCCGTATATAAAGAATACATTTTTAATGTTGATTCTGCATAATCCGTATATAAAGAATACATTTTTAATGTTGATTCTGCATAATCCGTATATAAAGAATACATTTTTAATGCTTAAAGCACCTTGTTAGTTGGTTATTGTTTACTCTTTTTTGTGGATGCAAAATAATCTCATATATTAAGGTATTAGTTATGTAAGAGTTATACACAAGTTTTGGTTTCTGAAGAAAATGATTATACAAAAGAGCATTTGTTTTGTTGTTTATTGATCGAGCCTTATTAGTTTTTAAAAGCAAATTTGATGGTGTTTTTTCTTTTTCATTTGAAGTCCATTTGTTTTTAAACCCAATTCGTATGGGCCTCTATTCTAGCTGAGTTTGTTTAGCTGGGTTAGGTTTTTATTGAAAATAAAATAAAAGCTTTTGGGTTGCGTGCCATCCTAATAAACATGGAATTGAGCCTCCGACCCAATGCGTTCAACACATAGGTTGGAACAAGCCCAACCCAATCTTAAGGGCTTGTTTGACTCGCTCTGATTTTGTCATAGATTTTCTTTTTTCTTATGGTGTGCTTGCCGAAGACTACCTTAAGAAATTTTTAATGATTTTTTTTTTTACGTGTTTGACAAGCATGCTATATAACCTTCTCCCTTAGCTGTATATTGCTATTATTTTAGTGTTTACCAAAACAGACCTTAAAAACTTCAAAATTTTTTGAAAAAATCTAGGAACTTTAATGGGTCTTTTGATTGTTTTTCTAATAATTTTGCTTGGTATTGGGTTAAATATTTACACTATAAGATATGGACCTAATATTAAAAATTCTTAAAGTTTGTTTTTATTGTATATTTTTGAAAAAACTAAAACAAATGTATTTTTATCATGTTTTAAAAATACAAAGTGGATATCGTAGTGATTTATGATTATCTATTAGTACTTGACCAAAATTTTAAAAATAACATATTAATTTGTTTAATCATTATCTGGGGTATGGATTTTACAATACAATACACACTTTTGATATTAAATTAAATGAATCTATAACAATAAACAGTAGAAATTAGTTGTATACTTTATTATTTAAGGATATAAAATTATATTGTAAAATATATCTTCAAATATTAAAGATACAAAATAAAAAATAAATACAATGATAAAATTTAAGTATGAGAAAGTTTATGATTTAACCCAATACGATAGACATTGTCTCATGAAGAGAGATATGTATTGAACCTTAAATGAGATAAACAAATAGAAACGTGACATAGAATAACATGTAATCAACAATACATAAGTAAGGCGCACTAGTAATGATATGTCTTTCCTTACACAACTAGTTCTTTTACTTAGATTCTCTTAGCCCATAGGCTTTCTAATGACCATGTTGCTAGGTTACGAGTCTTTCTAAAATCATAATTTTATGATTAATCTCAAAGCCCCTTTAATTCCTAGAAAAATATTTGTCATTAGATGCCAAGTACACCATAACAGGATGACAACTCTATTGGGAGTCTAGTTGGATTAAGCTTTGTTGATTTTTTTATGATTGTTTTCTTGTTTATTTTATTGGTTTGTATTATCTATTTTTTATTTTTATCTTTTTACAAACTTTTGATGCATCAATACATCAAGTATGAATTATTGCCTTGACACATTAATTTTGAGAATAAACCTAATTCCGGGTTAGGTAGGGATGTACCAATCTACCTCATGTTTTTTAGTTGGGGTTCAAATTCATGAAAAACCCAACTATAAGTTAAGTGTTTACTTGGTAATGATTGTTACATTGTTCCCTAACCATGTTTTATAAACCCCTCATGATGCCTTCATGAAAGGTGGTAACTAGACAAACCACAAATCCTTTTGACACCAGGTACCCTTTATGTATGTTGACCATATGTGATATATTAAATATTTATAATATCTTGTATTTTGATGATAATAATTAAGTGGAATATGGACTAATGATATAATTAGATGAGATTAAGTTTAAATAGGTTTTATATGAAAATTACATCAACAAGGATATAATGAATAAATGCATCAACAAGTTCAAAATGCAAAGTAAGTTAAGACTTAACTATTAAGGATTCATTTTAGATCTTATTGATAACTATTTATAACTTACACATATCAAGATAAAATGAACTCACACACTTTACATTGCATGAATAAATAAGATTGATATACATTTTAATCATTTCAAGTTTCACCAAGTTTGAAACTGAAAAAAGTGGTTTTCAATCTAAATCGGCCAACTACTTCAGTATACCAAGTAAAGTGATCGACTGTTGTTCATCTGTGATGAACACTTGAGAAACTTATAGAAATTGGTCAGCATAATGATATTTATTTCTATTTATCAGTATTTTTAAGGTTAGAGTAGATCTTTATTCATGAGTGAGTCTCTACCTTATTGGATAAAAAACCTAACCATTATAAAGTCTAAATTTTAGCACTGCATTTATTGTCTTTTTAAAGTCTAAGGATGTACTTTACAATATAATTTCACATGCTAATAATTAAAGTTTACAACTAAAAAAATGAACAAAATGATTGTTGAAAGATTTTTTATAATTTGGTTGAACTCTAATGGATAATCATAAACTGATTACGATATCTATTTTCCATTTTAAAACATGAGAAAAATGCATTTTGTTTTTCTTTTGTGAAAATATAATCAAAAACAAAATTTAGGATTCAGTCGTATGCATGAAAAGAAAACACATTTTTTTTATATATTTTTCAAATATGTTTTTTTTTGGAATTTTTTTAAGGAGAATACTTCAACATAAATCTATAGACAAATATAGAACAAAAATTGGTGAAAATATAAGATGAAATCACAAAAAAAAATTATTTTATTTTATTCTTTTCGGGTTGGGTCGAGTTCAACCCAAAGGCTTAGTTTGGGTCAATCTCATCCCTAAAAAAGGGGAAAAAAAGTGAACAATGCAGAGTGAATTAATTCACTGTGCATTGTTCACTTATTATGTGAGCGGGATTGATGAGTTTATGGGTTTGGGTGGAAAAATATAGAATTTACCTTGCTCTTACAAAGGCAAGCGGTGGCCATAATTGCTTATAGTATTGCAGGGAAGACTTTGAATGGTTGATGAAGTTGTTGACATCGCTAAAAAATTAAATTTTAACCAATTAACTTGGTAAAAATTATTGTTGGCGCATGCTCATTATGTGTCAGCGAGTGGGTGGCGTTTATGCCATTTTGATAGTACATGCGATGCTACTTGATGGCCAAACCTAAGCTTCTTTTATGTCTTTGGAATCAACATGTCATTTTCCTTATGTGTGGTGACCAAGTTGTCATCGGTGGGCATTTCTTTCCCCCTTCTCTCTCTCTCTCTTACTCTAGATAAAATGTATTATTGTCATCTTTATTTTGCAATTTTTCCTTTCTTTTTGGTCTTACAATTTATTCCTTATTTTTTTGATTTTTATTTTATTATTATTCCCTTTTTTGTTTTTAGTTTATTCCTTTAATTACAATTCCTCACATTTTTATTTTTTAAATTTCAGTCCTTATTATTTTTATTTTTATTTTTTTAGCCTTTTTGTTTAAATTTTGAAATCAAGGGAAAAAAATGAATAAAAATAAAAATAAATAAAATTTTTTTTAAAAAAATATCAAGATGATTGATCTAAGGATGAAATTGAAAATAAATTAAAATTTGATAAAAGAGTTGGGTACCAAAATTAAAAATCAAACATTGAAGACCAAATCTTAAATATCATTAAATTTTGAATTGAAAGGAAAAGTTGAAAACAAAAATCAAAAGTGAAGGGCAACATGTTTTTCAAGGTTAAAAAGAGATAAAAATAAATCATCATTGAGACTCCATTGTGCATAAAAGGTTCATGAACCGCACACCGTAAGTAGAAAGACACAAGTCACCCTAAAAGTTTATAGTTAAAAAAATTAAACTTTTGAAAGTATTTCAGATATTACATTATGTAAATAAAATGGGGGAATTAAAAATATTAAATTTTGAAAGTATTTTAGATATTACACTATGTAAATAAAATGGGGGTAAAAATACACTAAATTCGCAAGGTAAAAATACTATATTACCCTTTAATGTATAAAGGGTAAAATAATAATTTACAATTACCTAACATATAATTCCCGTGGCCATTTCACTGTGTTGCACTGTAGATTGTGAGTGTAAACACTGTGGATTGTAATAGTGTATTTTTGGGTCGGTTCGGTTCTCGGTTCGTTCAGTTCGGTTGGTTTGCCGGTTTTTCTATTTTTTTATCATTATTTGCACAGTGAAATAGCGCTTTTAGCCCTAAAAAAAGACAAAAAATCGGTTATGGGTGGAGGGGATCCGTGGTAATTGCACAATTTCAGACCGGACCGGTCTGCCTACCTTTTGATTATTTTATATTTTTCTGGAAATGGCTAATTATGGATATAGCCTCTAATAAGATAAAATTGCTGACTTATGCACAGGGGTACACCGGTAATTGACCATACCTTTATTTATTTTTTTCTTTATACTGTCGGCGCATGTGTCACACGCGGGCGACAGTATTCCGCCTCATGCCCTCTTTAAGTGGCGCGTGCTACCGGCGTCTCAGTCGATGAGCCTCCGCTTGGTCTTCCTCCTGGTGCGGCGTGTTTTGTCCTCCGACGTCCGTGGACGCGGCGGTGGCTGGTTAAAGCCGCTGCAGCCGTTTCTCTCTCTCCTGCACGTCAAAGTGCAGGAGAGTCCCCCGGTTTTAATGCCTTTTTATTTCGGTCCCTGTACTTTTAATTTTGTTTATGGTCCTGATTTTTGTTATATAAGTTTTGATTTGTTTCGATTGGGTCCTTCGATTGAAATTAATTGAATGTGCAATTTTCACTTCGATCCTCCTTCTTTTAATTTCTGGAGTGGGTTTAAATAACTCAATAAATTCGGTACAACAGTTTCAATTTTTTCAATTTTGTCCTTTGATTGAAATTGATAATAAATTTGATTTTTATTTCGGCCCTTATACTTTTAATTTTGGATTTTAATCCTTTTATATTTGATTTTCCTTTCGAACCTTATACTTTTAATGTTTTTTTTTAATCCCTTGATTTCTTTTTATGATTTTAATTTTCTTAAAGTTTTTATGGTTTTTTTAGTCTTTCATTTATTTTATTTTTTTCATTATTAACACAATAATAATAATAATAATAATTTAATTGTTTTTCTTGCTTACTCTTTTGTTAATGTTTTTTAGTTTTTTCTTCCTCAGGACAATTTGATAATTTTTATTGTTTTGGCAGTGATAGCAACGATAATTTTTGTTTTTGTTTTATTCTTTTGTTTGATCTTTTTGTTGAATTTTTTAGGATTTTTTTTTCCTTCCATTTTTTCCCTTTCATAATAATAATAATAATAATAATAATAATTTAATTGTTTTTCTCTGCTTACTCTTTTGTTAATGTTTTTGAAGGTTTTTTTCCCTCAGAATAATTTGATAATTTTTATTATTTTAATAGTAACAGCAATAATAATTTTAGATGTTAAGACTCCGATGTTGCTATTGTTATAATATTTTAAATTAATATTGCTTCCTTTTCCCCTTTATTTTTTTATTTGCTCTTTGTATTAAATGATTTTTATAATTTTACTATTTGCACAGTAATAACGATGATTTTAGTGATTACTTTTTTATTTTTTTCTTATAAAAATATTTTGCTCTTTTTTTAATGTTAATTTGCGCTCTTTTGTGATCTTTTGTGACGCAATGCTTACATTCTAAAAGATGTAATCTATGCTTGCACAACAAACTCTACTTAAAAATTTATACATTTTATCTCATAATCTATAACTTTTATTTAGTTATATCATATAAATTTATATTATGAATTTAATTATATTAAATTATATACACAAGAATACCCGCAGCAACGCGCGATCAATACAGCTAGTGTTACATATATAACTTGGGGAACCTGAACTTTCCCACAAAAAAACTTAGAAGGTTCTCTCATTCATTACCGACCCGTCCTCCATCCCCTCCCTCCCTCCCTCCCTCCCTCAACCCTAACAATATCAATGGCATCAAATCAGCTGCGATGCCATTACGAGGTGCTTGGTCTATCACGCGACTCGTCGCCTGAAGAAATCCGTTCGGCATACAAAAAGCTTGCTCTCCGGCGGCATCCTGACAAGCTTGTCCAATCTGGCTTAAGCCAAGCAGAAGCCACTGCTCAATTTCAAGAGCTTGTTCAGGCTTACGAGGTCCTCTCCGACCCCAAAGAACGAGCTTGGTACGATTCTCATCGTTCTCAAATCCTCTTCTCCGATCCCAAATCTGGTAACTCGGTCCCTGACTCAGTCATTCCCAATTTGTTCTCTTTCTTCTCCAACACTGTTTACTCGGGTTATACTGATTCTGGAAGAGGTTTTTATAAGGTTTATTCTGATGTTTTTGAAAAGATTTATTCGAACGAGGTTAATTTTTGTAGGAAGTTAGGGTTAGGTTTAGATAGTGTTAGGGATGCTCCGTTAATTGGGAATTTGCAGTGTGATTATGCGCAGGTTTCGGCTTTTTATAATTATTGGTTGGGGTTTAGCACTGTTATGGATTTTTGTTGGGTTGATCAGTATGATGTGATGGCGGGGCAGAATAGGAAATCGAGGAGGGTTATGGAGGAGGAGAATAAGAAGTTGAGGAAGAAGGCGAGGCGGGAGTATAATGAGACAGTGAGGGGGTTGGGGGAGTTTGTTAAGAAGAGGGATAAGAGGGTGATTGATATGCTGGTTAAAAAGAATGCTGAGATGGAGAGGAAGAAGGAGGAGGAGAAGGAGAGGAAGAAGAAGTTGGAGAGGGAGAGGATGGAGAGGTTGAGAGCATATGAGGAACCAGAGTGGGCTAGAGTGAATGAAGAGGAGGTTGATGGAATGGAGGGTTTTGAGGAAGAGGAGGATAAAGGGAAGAAGGGGAATGGAGGGAAGGAGTTGTATTGTGTTGTGTGTGGGAAGAAGTTTAAGAGTGAGAAGCAATGGAAGAATCATGAACAGTCAAAGAAGCATAAGGAGAAGGTTGCTGAGTTGAGGGAGTCGTTTCAGGATGAAGATGATGAGAGGGAAGATATCGAGGAGGATGATCTGGAGAAGAATGAGGATGTGGAGGAAATAGAGGAGAGGTTTAAAGAGGATTTTAATATACAGCGGGAAGGGAATGGGGCTGAGGTTCTTGATGCTTATGTGAATGGGATTGACAAGAATAATGGGAATGTAGAGGATGAGGAGGGGGAGGAAATGAGTGTACTTGAAGCAATGGTGTCGGGGCACAAAAGTAGGAAAAGTAGGGGTTCAAGGCATATGAATGAGGAGTTTCCACAGGAAGTTGAGGATGCAAAAGAGGAGGTTGAGGTTATGAAATATAATAACCGGAAGACAAGGAGAAGAGGCAAGAAAGTGAGGGGTTGGAACAATGGTGGTGAAGGTGTTACAAGTGACATTGATGAAAGCATGAGTGCTAATGAAGAAACTAATGGATGTGATGATGAGCAAAACGAGGATGCAAAAGAGGAGGTTGAGGTTATGAAATATAATAACCAGAAGACTAGGAGAAGAGGCAAGAAAGTGAGGGGTTGGAACAATGGTGGTGAAGGTGTTACAAGTGACATTGATGAAAGCATGAGTGCTAATGAAGAAACTAATGGATGTGATGATGAGCAAAACAAGGAGCCTGCTTCTAATTCTTTTGTGGAGGATGAGAATGACAGTAAAATTGATGATCATTTAGGGAAAACTGGCAAGAAATCAAACCAATCTACCAAGAAGAAAGGGGCTGCAATGAAGGAAACAAATGTGAAATCAAAGAACTCATCTAAAGGCAAGAAAGGAAAGGTAGGAAGTTCATTTTGTGCATTTGCTCATTCATTAATTTTCTCACTGGTGTTTTGATTGCAGTTCTAAATATACTTGTTTCAAAACAACTTTTAATAACCCCTAATTATCACTAATTATCACTAGTAGTTATGCTAATATGTGGAATTATGAACTAGTGCCATAAGTATTGTTTTATCTTCCTGCCAAAACTTTAGTTGCTGACGTACCTTTATTGAGATTCTTGTTGGTGATGTTAGTGGTTTTATACCTTAATAAGCTTTCAGATGCTGTACTTGCAAATTATTCTATTGGCTATGGTTTTGGGCTGTCTAATTATCTCAGCTGTATTCTAACCCAGGCAATTTCTAAGGATTCTGGCAATGCATGCGATACATGTGGAGTTGAATTTGAATCAAGGTCTGCATGACTCATTTCTCATCTGCTACTTTATTTTTTAGTTCTCTGGTTTATTTGGTCTCCTTTTTACCCTCCCTCAATTTACAGTGAAATTCTTACTGTGTCCTTTTTCTTGGTAGGAATAAATTACATAATCATTTGGGTGATACTGGTCATGCTACACTGAAATCCCACTGAGGAAAGTTTTCTAGCACCTGTAACTTATTGCTACATACCATAATTAAAGAGATATTTTGGAAGTATTCGTGCAAGCAGACTTGTAAGAGGTTCATGATATAGACCTCATCAGTTCGAGGTATTAATTGCCCTTCCTCTTTCCTGCCAATCATAGTACATGGAAAAGGGAACATTGTGTACAACCATTTGTCTTTAAATTTTTTCCTGTGTTTTGATAGTCCCTTGGTTAGTGTAATTATTTGAAGGATTTTGGAACTGCTAACTGTTTGAGTCTGTTTATAATTAGATTGCCTGGAATTTTCTTATTCTTTTTTTATTTATTAAGCTTCTGTTTTCATACAGAATAATAATAATTTGATTTCATTACTTCTGCTAACTTTCCTCATGCTTTATCGTGCTTTTTGTTTCTGTACTTGCATGATCCCATGAGCTTTTTTCTTGGTCCATTCAATCTAGTTTAAAAAAAGCAGGCGGACTCTTATGAAAACAACACAACAGATGCTGGAAACTGCATGTTAGAATGACTTTGCTGATCTACTTAAACACTTTATTGTGCTTACTGTTTCTGTTTTTGAAAACTTGGGCAGAAATCTAAATATGTGTTGGCTGCATGTGTGCTTGAATACTTTGTTTGTATGTTCCCAGAGCTTCTCAACCGGGTTCAATTGAGGATGTAAGCAAGCACAGACAAACTCTTTGTAAAACAGCACAATGGATTAATAATTTCAGAAGCATGACTCCATAACTATGTTCTGAATTTCTTATAATGATTTTGTAACACATTTTTTTTAATATTTTAGACTTTGATAGCCCCTTCTCTTCTTGTAAGTTTTCTGTTTGGTAATTGATACTTTCAAAGATAATCGAGCATGCATGCACAGATGTTGTATAAAGTTATTTTCATTATTGCAATTATTCAGAGAATTCTCTCATTGAAAGGGAGGAAGTTTACTAGAAACAGTCAAACTTCCAGATGGGTCTAACAATGCGATACCATCATAAATACTTTTACTTAATGCATAGTGTATGATTGTTGAAACATCTAAACAACATAAGGGCAGGGTGGCCAATCAATTGCAGTTCTGAGATGGACATTTGTTATGTAGTTTAGGACCGAGCAATATGTCTACCCTTGCTAGGTGTAGTGTAAGTTTGGGGAAGGAAGTATGTTCTTTAACTTTCTATGCCTGCCAACTCCTACTACTTAAAAAGAAAGTACAGGACTGGGTTAGTATGACCCTTAATAGAGTACAAAGTGACAAAGTAGGATCCATGCAGCCTTTCATAGAGTGGAGGTAAGACAGTGGCTGGGTTAGTATAAGATTTTTAACAAATGAAAGAATTTTCAATATCATGGATTTATTGAGTCTTTATCTGAAGCACGTCTATACTTTACTTGTATTTTACTGTCCATATGTATGTGAACTTTGACCTATGTTATTCCATAGGAAATCCATGGACCATCAAGCAGGCTCTGTTTGAATTTGAGGAAGCGTTTGCGTTCCCAAATAAGAAGCATGAAAATTCTAACCAGTTTACCAGGTGCAACCTGCTTTTTCCATTTGAAAAACATCAAAAATTTGGAAAAAAGCAGGTTGCGCTTGGTTCCTGAGGAATGGCTTGAAAAACTGATAACTGAGTTTTTGTACAGTCGAGCTCTGTAAACTCTTTTTAGGACTTTCATTATCAACCCAAAAAAGTTGTGATAAATTGAATATTCATCAGAATACAGGGAGAGGATAAATATTCATATATGTTGTCGTGTAAATGTCTGTACACAAACTTTATTCAGTCAATGTGTGAAAAATGATCTTGACTTTTCTTTTGTCAACTCTTCTGATATGGCTTGGTGATTCAGGAAGTCAAATCGTGTTCTGAAAAGGGCCCTGTTCCTCAGCCTTGATAAGTTTCTAAGACATTGTAGGTCGATGAAAAGCTGTCAATGATTTGTTCCTACATCAGCAAGCCAGAGGTTTTTTCAAAATCCTTCGTGGCAGAGTACAGATCGAATGTAGGATGCTTGGGAAACAAGAAACGAGAAAACACAAATGTTCAGGATCTTGAGAGAGCTGTTTAGTAAAATGTAAAGCCAATTAGCTAGTCGGTTGAATGAAATATTCGAGGCTTACTAATGTTAGGTCGGTTAAGGCTTTTATTTTTTAAGAAATTGGCAGTTCGTCTGTTTTGTGAGATTTTATATTGTCTTTTTTTCCCTCTTAGGGTTATCGCAGTTGTTAAAGAAAAGTAGAAGATGCTGTCGGATTAATGTTAAGTTTTTTTTAGTTTCAATATTTTGATTTTTTTGATCCTTCTTAGATGATCGTTAGTTTTTGCCCTTATTTATGTATTCATGATTTTGATTTTTGTTTTTATTTTTATCATTTTCTTTTTTCTTGGATTTTGTTTTTATTCAATTTAATCATAAATTTTTAATTTATGTTGGTGATCATTTTAAAATTGATGTTTTTTTTCCTTTGTTATTTTTCTTTAGTATTTTTTGTTATTTTTGTTTATTCTCCATATCAAATAATTTTTTTTCCTCATATTTTTTTTTTATTTTAATTTTTAATTTGTTTTTTTTGTTCGCTCTTTTATTAAAATTGATATTTTTTTTGCTCCTTTGTTTCTCATTTTGCTCCTATTTTTATTAATTGTTCAAGTCAAATGGTTTTTTAAATGCTAATAATATTTATTTTGGCTTTTCTATTTATTTTGATTGTTTTTAATGTGCTATTTTGTTAGAGTTTTTTTTATTTTTTTTTTATTTTTTATGGTTTAAATTGTTTACACAATGATAATAAGCTTAGTTATTATTTTTTTTATAAATATTTTTTTGCTTGGTCTTCTGTTATAGGTTTTTTTTTTTGTTATGTTTGGGATAATTTAATAATTTTATTATAATCCAAATGATTATAATAATTGTATTCATAATGATCTCATTTTGTTTTGTCCTTTAATTTTGTCTTTTAATTATTTTCAGTTATTCTTCAAATCGAATAATATTTTCTTACGCTACTATTTTTTTTTTTTTTAGTTTTGACTTCAATCATAATAATAACAATAGAAATTTTGATTTAGAAATTTACATAAATCAATCAATTTATTGTAGAAAGCAAATAACTCATCTTTATGACATTTTATCAATTACAATCTTATTATCTTCCAATTAATTATTTAACCCAACGATCAAACAATTTGCTGTATAAATTAAATAGCTCATTTTTAATGAATTTTATCAATTTAGTTTCTCATAAATCTGTTGATGTAGTTGACATTAGTTTTTTTTTATTTTATTTCTGTAAAATTGTTTTACTTCACATTATTATTAAACACAAAAAATTATCTTATAAATAATTTTTTTAACAATACTTAACAGAAATTTTGTTAAGGCTAATTATTTTGGCCAAATATATAACATTATAAAAAAAAAATACACACTCTTGCTATTAATTTTTTACATTTAAAAAAAATATTTTTTTCTGCAGTGAAATAGTTTTGCAAATGATTCGTATTGATGAAGCAAGGAGAAACCTTGTATATTTATTTTTTTGTTAGTAAAAAATATCTAACATGCAGCGCGGCTGCGTGAGTCACAGTAGAATACCAACACTAGTATATTAAGAAGCCCAGGAATACTTGTAAGGCCCAAATATATTAAAAAGCGCAGACAAAACCTGTCAAGCCCAGCACATACTAATCAAGCCCAGCCACATCATATTTCTAAACTCCAAACCTAGGGTTTTAGAGCATCTTTCGTCAGTTTGCCCATTGACTAGCAGTTCAGTTTTAGCCAAAAGACAACAAGATTCCTATTCTTGCTATCCACACACTTTATTATCTACCTGCACTCCCTCGCAACAGTCCATGTGATGTCGAAAAAACAAACAAATCCCTGGAAACAGTGAGATAAGACACAACTTTTACTTTCTCCGCTCCACTGTATAAAAACCTCAACAACGCGCTCGCAGCAGCCGCTGCTGTCTTCTCCTCCTACTTTCTTTTTCCTCACTCACTTTCTTTCTTTCTCACCCTCACTTTCTCAATAACCACAACTTTGCCACTGTGCATTTCTTCCTCCTTCTCTCTAATTAGGGATTTTAATCACTGTGATCTCGTGCGAGATAGAGAGTGGTAGTGTTATGGTGATGGCGGAAAATGAGAGTGGAGATGATCAAAAGAGTGGTAGTACGGCCGGACGGAAGTCGCCGTGGAAGTCTCCGGTGGTATCTGATGCTCCGGTGATGGGCGCCGCCGAGTTTTGGCCTGCTCTTTCTGATGTTCAACAACACCAGCAACAACATCGGTCGAAGCTGACTGACTCTGCTTCTAAGCCGCCGTATCCGCCATTGATGGTTGCTGATGGTGGTGATACAGCTGCGCCACCGGCAGCTTCGCCTCGGGTATTATTATTAGTTTTTTTCCTGTTAAATAAATGAAGGAGTCTAATGTGAATTAAATTTTTATATGTCAAAAAATAAAGTGTCAAACGAAGTTTATTAAAAATGTTTTTTTTTGGCTGTAAAAGGGAAGTTATAGGTATGTGGTGAAATGCTTTTGAGCTTATTGTGGATTGAAAATAAAAATAAAAATAAAAATAAAAATGGCTTTTAAACTCATGTAAGATATTTGTGTTAATATTACAGATTAATAGTTAAAATTCGGCTATAAATTATTAAGGGAAATTAAGCTTTGAGTAAAAAAAGCCTTGGGATAAGAGAATTTGATGGTATAGTAGCAGTCAATGATAATGAAATTTGTAGTTTAAGAGAGAAACGTGAACTTGACTCCTATCAGTAGTTTGAACAAAGATAAAAAATGTTTTTGGTTTGGCGTTAGGGATTCTAATGGGATATTTTTTTTTATAGGAGTGATAGATTTGATCAATTAGTGGAAAGCCATGGAGGGTCATTGATTTCTAGTTTTTTTATTTGTTGCCACTTCTGTCCAGAAATAAATCTATAGTGTCATGCTTCCAAAAGAAGTAAATCTAAACATTAGCAATAAAAATGTTTCAGGAAAACATTTTATATAAATGTATGTTATCTCTATATTTAAACAACACCAGAGTATTGAGCATGGGCTATTGATGATTGCTACACAAAATGGTATCCTCGATGCAGTCATTGTGGAGTTTTCTTTTTGGTGTATAGTAATATGATTTGGTGAAAAAGAAGGCTCTGATGTTTCATTTTGGTTTTTTACCGTCATTTTCTGATTCATTTCTTCGTTAAAGAGGAACATGTGTGTACTTACTGAATTAGGACACAACTTGCTGGAGTTAAAAGAAATTGATAACCTATTTCATGAGACAAATTCTGGAAATAAGTTTTTCTATTTCTTCACATCAGAAAGAAAAATGGACTACTAAAGTCTGTTTTGCAGAAATTGGATTAAAAAACCAGGCTTCCTGTGAAAACAATTCAGTAGCTCATTTCCATTTCTTGGAAACTTTCTGAAAATTTGAAAAGTTTTGCAGGGACAAACATGATCTAAATCATGTAAAATTCTGTTTTATGTTGTGGCATGAATAATTGGAAAGTTATGATGTTTCTTTTGTTTTTTTGGTTGTAAGATGCATTATGTCTGGTTATGATGTAATTAATAGAGTTAGAGTTCCATAAATCTAATTTATACACAGATAAATTTATGATGTTGAAAGGCCCAATACAGGGTTTCTGATGGTCCTGTGGAAACTTGTTTTGCTTGCAAAAGCACACTTAGAAAGCTGGCTATTATTTGGGATCAAACATAGGACTGCAATAAGTTTTATAATTATTACCAAAATGGAGTTTCAAAGATCAATTCATTCCCTTCCTGCAGCTTGTTTGTCAAGTTTACTTTTTCCCACTCTTATATCAGCTGTTCTCTTTCTGATGGGCAAATTGTTTACTGAGCTTAATTGGAGTATGAAACATCATTTCCCCTATTTACGGTTTGCCCAGGGATCAGCTGGGCTGCATAATTCACATGGATCTGGAAATACAAATACATCAAATAAACATTCATCATCAAGACATCAAAAATCAGGATCTAGGCGAAATCCTAATGGGGCACCTCCTTTCCCCTTGCCATTTCCTTACCAACAACCACCCATGCCACCAGTTTTTCCAGCTATGACACCTCCTCCACACATTGGTGTTTCTGGTTATGCATATCAACCTGGTCCTCCACCTTTTCCCACAGTTGAAACTCATTTGATAAAGTCTGGATCAGAGACAGGACCCTCTATGCAACCTTTTGCTCCACCTATAAAAGTCCGGCCTCCACCAAGAGGGGATCCCAATGCTTATGCTGTTAACTTTCCAAATCGAAGACCTAACATGCAAGACTCTGGTGGCCATTTGAGTCAAACATGGCATCAGCAACGGGCATTTGGGCCCAGAGATAACATCCCGTTGCAACAGGGTATGGGACCAAGGCCATTGGTAAGGCCACCTTTTTTTGCTGCGCCTCCTGGGTACATGGTTGGTCCAACATTCCCCGGTAATTGTTTTATTTTGTTGTCAAGTGCTTTTTCTCAAGATATCAGTGCTAGTTGCTCTTTTTTCTTTTTTCGCACCATGACATTCACCTACATTATGTAATCCATGCTTTTCTGCTCATAGATGATGTTACCTGTTTCATGTACAGTTTATTTTTTTCCATGTGGTTTTTGAACTTCTTTTCTGTCAAATTAAGTGCTGTTCAATATAATCTCTACATGTTTACAGGACCGCCACCTATGTGCTACTTTTCTGTTGCACCTCCAGGCTCTCTCAGGGGATCTCATCCTTCCTGTTTTGTTCCATATCCAATTAATCCAGGGGCTCCTGTGCTTCCCCAAGAGACACTAGCTTTGAGGGCTAGCATTGTAGGGCAGATAGAGTATTATTTCAGGTAAGGAATGTTAAAATGTTACTCCCTTTTGTATTATCTCTTTCCACACATAATGGGCTGAAAATTGCAGCAATTGACCCTGAGGTTGAAAACCACCGCCATCGTTAAGATGCTGTCATCATGATGCTTCAGCATCATTAATTGTGACCGCAGTATACACATATATAAAGGAACAGGGATTTACTTGTGAAGCCTAAATTGGACCATCAAAGATATGATTGTTCATATGGTATTCATAAGTCCAACCTACCACAAAATACTTCAAGTATTGTTGCCTTTTTATGGCTAAATAATTGTTACCAGTATTGCTGGATGCAGTGTTGTCTGTTCATCCATACACTTTTAAGCAGAGCAATAGTAACCAAGCCTTTCATTGAAAACCCCAAAATATGGCTTTGGAACTTTTTATAGTGAACTGACTACAAAAAGTTGGTCAATGAAAATCTGTTATGTGGTGACTGTTTTACATCTTTATGACAGCGATGAAAATCTGCAGAATGATCATCATCTAATATCCTTAATGGATGATCTAGGATGGGTTCCAGTATCCACAATTGCTGAATTTAAAAGGGTATGTATTCTAATGCTATATGGTATTAAAACATGTAGCACGGTGTGTAATGACAATCTTATTCTATTTAAAGCTTTTCTAGGTGTCTGTTATTCAATTCAATATTGCATGCGAAGTTATGTTATATTACTCAATATATATATATATATTCACTTCATTCATATCTTGAGTTGAAGAATTTATTGGAGTAATGCATGTGATTTTTTGTATCTCAGGTTAAGAAAATGACTACTGACATATCATTGATCCTTGATGCGCTGCAGAGTTCTGGCTCTATAGAAGTGCAGGTCTGATTTCTCCTCACTAACTGACCTTTTGTCTTCTTACTGTGGGTGCATGATGGCTAGGATGGATCTGGAATTTTGTGATAGGATTCTATTTGTCAATTAATAATGCTTTCCACATTTCTTTTAAATGGATATTTTCTTCCCTATTAATTCTTGATAGACATATCATACAAAAAAATGTTTAAATTGTAGAAACAATGGATCTCTTTGGAGGGTCCAATGTTCTGACTTTATGATTAATCAATCTGACCTCCATAGCCTTCTAAAAGTTCATCACTGTTTTCCTGTGACCTGCTCTTGGCCAGTTTGAACAGCAGCTGAAAATTTTTCCTAGTTGTGTTAGTTTCAGCCAATTTTGTGATGGGGTTTTGGCAAATGTTCTGCAAGCTGTTTATGTGAATGGGAACATACTGTAGAGTATTTCTTTAAATATAGTTTATCAGTGAGTGGAACTCGCATTGATAACTTGGAACTTGGGAGCTTAAGGTGCTTGAATCTGTTACTAATTGGACAACTTTTAAGTGCTAAATGTTATGGCCATCTATAACATGACATTGTAACTGAAATTGTTGGATAGATTGACAACTTATGGTTCCTTTCATTCTTTATTTCTTTGTTCTAACGGTCTTCCCATTTTGTTGTTGGTATTATATCAATAGGGTGACAAGGTTCGAAAACGAGATGATTGGTCAAAGTGGATTCAGGTTTCCTCTCAGCAGGCAGTGTCACCGAAAGCTCAGACTTCTGAGAGCCAAGCTGAAGAGAATGCTGAAGAAGATGACACAACCAATTTCTCAAAAGGAAGTGCTGAATTTTCTCCACACACTACAGTCAAGGCAGTCAACAAATTGTCAAATGGAGATACTGGTAAAATGGAAGTTGATGGGAATTCTATCCTGTTTAATGCTGGAAAACCAGGATGTGATGGGAATTTAGAGCTTGGTGCTTGTCATAGCACTCCTCATTTGGACCTCACACAAGGAACTGGGCCTCCGACATTCAATTATCATGGGACTGAAGGCATGGAAGACACACACAATCTTGCTGATCTTTCAAGTGATTTTGCCAACACATTTATGCTCGATGAAGAGCTGGAGCTTGAGCAGAAAACACTCAAGAATGATGGCTTCTCTCCAGTTAGAAGGTACTGCATGATCTTATAATTTTTTGGTTCCCTCCATATTTATATCACTAGTTTCTGCTAAGTTTGATTTTATTTGTTTACTAGTTACTGATCTCTATACAAGATATTCTTTATGATATTTAAAGTTGTTAGGCTACTTTCACATGCATAAATGATTTCAGATAACCTTGTGGATTTCAATTTGGACTCCAGTGAAAAATTTAGTCTTGTTTACCTGCGCAATTTTTTTCAGATTTATATTTTTTTTTCCTAGAAAACAAATAGCTGTGGATAACATGTCACTAGTTACTGTTTTCTTGGAAACACTGTTCTATTTTTCCAGTTTTCTTAGTAAACTGGAAACTGCCACGTGCTGTTTCCTTAATTTTCCCACTTCAGAAAACAAGGGCTATGTTTGGTTCACCAATTATTTAATTCTCTATCATTTGTTATTTGGAAACAATCCAAATGCGACCCTTGTGCAATATTTTAGAAAATGTTTTGCTGGTAAGCATGTTTTCTTGAGAGATGATTATCAAAAGATGAAAAACAGAGTTGGGAATTGAAAAATTGATTTCTAAAAGCAAACACAGCTTTATGTTAGAAAACATGGCTTTATCCTTGCAGTTTCTGGTCTGCTTACGTGTCATGCAGTTGGGATCCATTAATTTACTACTAGTAAGTTTCTTCATGCAAGGATAAGGGTCAGGGGCTTGCTATGATACTCTTAAATTTGCTGATTTTTCAAGATGTTCAAAACAATTTGTTTACATAGTCAAAAACAAAGAAGAAGAATTAAGAGGGATGAACTGAGATTGCTAAAGATGTGATGAGAAATTTGGTGAATGTGTTGATCAAGTCCAGCAACTGATAGTTTAAGATTTTTGGGACTCATATAGCTGGTTTCTGGGTCTTGATCAACTAGAGGAGGAGCCATTAGCATATGGAAAGACAAGAGAACTAATCCTTATTACCAGCGGCAATTGACAGAAAGCAGATGATTGTTTATGATATTAACAACAGAAAGTACCGTGGGGAACTGGTCTGCTTAGGATTGTAGTGGTAAGTAACTGGTTAAAAGTGGGAAAAGAGGGACTGAAATTACAACCACCCTCAAGAAACTAGATAAATAGACCTAGCACACAATTCTATTCCTAGGGGTTCAGGATTACCTTACCAGGAGTCTTAGATATTGTACCTAAGAGAAGGATGCATCTCACATCCAATTAGTATTGCATCACATTCTTGCAACAAAGCACTAAGGATAATGTCTTACTCAAAGCTCCTTTTGAAACAAAATATATGTCGCTCTAAGTGTCATGGGGCCACCTTTCATCTTTGGTGGTGCTGCACCCTGGACCACCCTCTTTGTCTCCTCTGGATCCCAGCTCTGTGGACTCATGGTCTTACTTTCCCCACCTCTGTGGGAGAATGCCTGTCTCACTGCTCGATCCTTAAATCTCTCATACCACATAAGAGGTATAAAAACTAAAGACATGTACCAATTGAGCTGTCAGTATAAGTTCTTACAATTTCATGTGACCTATTGTCAGATGCCCAAATATCAATAAAGAGATTCTCCAGACTGTCATGTGACCTTGCATTATTTTGAAACATATGTCTGTCTTGATGTTTGAAGAAACCTCATTTGTCACACCAGAATAAATATGTTCTGTTAATCATTCCCTTGTTCTCGTAGTTTGCACAGACCTTATTTTATGGATGTAAGCAAAAGCAATATTTGGAAGTTCAATTGCTGGATAAAAGGATACTTTTTATATAGAGATAGAATAGCGAAGGAAAGGTTGCTTTTTTTCATTAAACACCCGTTGATACATTGAATAAGCCACTTTATGTGACAAGATTTCCTAGGTAGGAAAAAAAATCCCTCGTAATACTGAAATTCTGATGCAGTTGCTATTCAGTATACATCAAACATCACATGATATGAAACGATACTTTTCTGTTGTCCAGGATTGATGATGAAGAGGATGAGATGGTGGTCAATGACCAGGATGTTCAAAGACTTGTGATTGTCACCCAGGTATAGCTGTTTGCTGGCCAGTTTCTATTATTATTGTTATTGTTCTTTTGAAATTCTAGCTTTGATTCTTATGAAAGTATAATTACTCATCCTTATCAATCCCCTTGCCATTTTTTTTATTACAATGTTCGTATCTGCATAGACCTTAGCAATATGTGGACTTATTTGTGTATATATATATATATATATATATATATATATGAATGCAATAACATGAGGATTTGAGCTTTTTGTTGCTATATGCTGCATAGTAGAGATTTCATTTTGAATATTGTTTTCTCTTTTGGAGAAAGCTGATTTTTGTCTCAGCATTTTATATGCCATGCACATGCCTTTTTGTTGTTCTGTCAATTATGGAGCTTAATGTTACAGTTTTGATTCTTACAAGAAGTTGTTTGTAAGCTGCTTCTCAACTCTGTGTGAGCTACTGATATCGTTCTCACTTCATGTAGCTTTTAACATTTACCTTAGAGATGAGCATTATTTGGGTTAAACTGAATTACTGAACTGAAATGTACTTGGTTAATCTAGGTTTATTTTATTGAAAGTTCTTACTTTTCCCTGTTCTCAGTTGTCAGATAGTTGCATGATGTTTTTTTCTCTTTATAATTGTCCCTTTACATGCATGCGCTTGTGTTAGTGTGCATGCATATATTATGTAGGCATAAATAAGCATGAGTTGGACCATTAATTTGGTAGCTTTTTTATGAACCGTGGGCCTTTTTCTGTGCAGAATAGTAGAATGGGAGAAGGATCTACCAAATCTGGTGGTAAAGAATCAAAATCTATTTCATCTGAGCTTGCTTCTGCAATAAACGATGGACTATACTTCTATGAGCAGGTTGATGCTTTTGTCATACTCATTTTCATAATTAGTTAAGTTGCACTACACTTTCATTTTCTTTTGGAGGTCCCCAATGCTTGTCTAAAAATTCCTAAAAATGTGACAATTACTGGCAGGAGCTCAAAACTAAGCGATCTAATGGTAGAAAGAATACTTCTTGCTATGAGAACAGAGATGGATATTTAAGACTGACAAACAGTGCTTCACTAGTATCAAAATCAAAGGCTGGTGAAAATTCTGATGCAAGCTGTGGCCATGAAGAGTCAGGAAGCTCAAACTATACAAGGAAACAAAATAAATTTCCCAAGCAGCAGTCATACCATAAACAACGATTCTTCTCCAGCAACTTTAGGAATCATGGCACTGGTCGCAATAATTTTGGAATCATATCAGAAAGTCCACCGAGTAATTCAGTTGGGTTTTTCTTTAGTTCTACACCTCCAGACAATCACGGGTCAGTTCACAGTGACAATGGTCCATGCTCGTGACTCTTATTTCTTTTGTCCTATTTTTTCTTTCATTAAAGTTTTGAGAATAACATGGCATTGATTAGTGGTTTTTTGAGTTGGGATATTACTTTAAATTTGCTAAGCAAACATTCTAGTCATCTGACCTGTTATTTTGCATCCAAATTCTAATTTCACAGACCCAGGTCTTCAAGGCTGAGTGTTTCACCCCACAACATCCCAGGCAGCAGTCCACCGGTGGGTTCCATGCCAAAGTCATTCCCACTGTTTCAGCATCCGAGCCATCAACTCTTAGAAGAAAATGGCTTTAAACAGCAGAAGTACGTGTGTGATTTTTGGGAGGGGGATTTGTGGATTCATAGGGGCTGGTTGCTGACCTGTTTCTCCTTCCTTTTAGGTACCTCAAGTATCGTAAGCGGTGCTTAAATGATAGAAAGAAGATGGGAATAGGCTGCAGTGAGGTGTGTTTCTTAAATTCTCTGATAGTTGTGTATTAACTGAAGGAGAAAGGTTTTCTTTGATTTGTTTGAGAACTATTTGACGTGTGTTGTGCTGGGATGGGATGGGGTTTTTCCTATCTTTCACTTTCTAAATCCCATCCAATCTTATTCCTAGCTGATTTTTGTCTATGTAAGTGCTCATACTTCCACAAGGAACACATGGTCTCTAATCACTAGATTGCATGGTGTCAATATATTTGGTTCATGTAACTCTTATATTAAAGGTTATGGTTCTTTGCGCAGGCTAATGCAGTTTTTAATCTTTAATATGGGCATCTTGGCAAGTCACGAAGCCAAGTTTTCCTGATTGGATTCTTGTCGTGTTTCCAATTTTTGAATGTTGGCACATTATCTTAACAGTATGTAATTTGATTATTGGAGTCCAATTTGATTTTTCTTTCAATCATTTTCCTTGCAGGAAATGAATACACTGTATAGATTTTGGTCGTACTTCCTTAGAAACATGTTTGTCCCTTCTATGTATTACGAGTTCCAAAAATTTGCTTTGGAAGATGCATCTGCCAATTACTATTATGGGATGGAGTGCCTTTTCAGGTTCTATAGGTATTGTTGATAAATTTTAATTTGATATTTTTGTACACTAGACGCATTACTCTTTACGTCAATTACCATTTTTTTGAAGTTATCTTTTCCCTAATTTAGGGAAAGAAATAGGTACTAATTATGCACGTTCTGGCATAGATGCTGTTATTCGATTGCTTGCTTTTTCTCAACTGTGTTTCCCATTTTCAGTTATGGTTTGGAGAAGGAGTTCAGAGATGACTTGTACAAGGACTTTGAAGAGCTCACCCTTGACTTCTGTCGTAAAGGCAACATTTATGGCCTTGAAAAATATTGGTAATATTTGACTTTTTTTTACGGTGTAAAATGTTCTTTTGGTTGCCTACTTCACAAGACATGCATTTACTTCACAGGACATGCATATCATGTTATTTTTCATGGAGTCTCACAATACACAGGCTTATATTGAGCCCATACCATTGGTAGAATAAATGCTAACATAGGAAAGCAAAGCTACAGAATTTTTGTTGTAATGATACATTTAAGCAAAACTCATCTGAAAATTACTTTGATTTAATGCTGGATCTACAGGCTTAAATGGCAATCATTTTACTTGTATGATCATCCATCAATGGAAAAATTGCCTGAAATACAAGCTTGTTGCGATGGTAAAGCTAAGGGCAAAGCCATGACGTAGCTTGATGTTTGACCCAATAGAACAATAACAATCACAATAACACCCAAGTTGAGGGTTTGGAGGTGGACATGGATTAAGCTACTTCATAATAAATTGAAACATCTATAAGATGAAGAATACATGGCAACAAGAATTGATTTTTTGCTTATCCGTGTTCTATCTATTTATTTCTACCAATTAGCAGAGTGTATAGCCATATGCTATTCTTAACCCTTCCTAGTCTTGTGGAAGGAAAAATGCTGTTACAGAGTAACTGCAGGTGCAATGCTCTCTCTTACGAGTTAGATGCTTGTGCTTCCACAGATATTTGTCTGCTGCAAATATTTGATTGAATAGACTTACTTTTCTGCAATCAGGGCCTTCCACCATTATTGCCGGCTCGGTGACAAAGAACCAAAGAAACATCCAGAATTGGACAGGTTACTGAGAGAAGAATATCGAAGCTTGGAGGACTTCCGCGCCAAAGAGAAGTCCATGAAGGACAGTCATTAGCATGTTGTAATGACCGTTTACGGGTAGGATCCTCGCAATTTTGATAATCGCTCAAGAAGATGAGAAAGGGAGTTGAAGTTAGCAGCACGAGTCTGGTTTGGATGCATGGAAAATATGGTTTTTGTATAGTATATTGTGGGAATCGTTCGCATCTCTTGGGGCTGCTGACTATTTACATCTTGTTTTTGTTCTTTTTTGTGGTTCTGGTACAACATCCTTTCTGGTTTTGTCTGCATGTTTAGAGAGGTGCTTGTGCTTTTTTTCTCTGTTGCCACGTCCTATCCCCCCAATGTTGTAACTTGTACATGAAGCAAAACTTAAAAAAAAAAAAAGCTGTAGCGAGTGACCCTTGTGGAAATTGAAGAATAAGATATTGGAAATATTTATTTATTTTCTGACAAGTGATCATTATTTTTTTTTTTTAATATTATCTGTTATTTACCTTCTTCTGTGCTACGATGATGGTTTCGAATGAGTTATGTTATGCCCATAGTTTTGAAAAACTGAACCAGCACTACACATTTTCATTTTTCACATGTGGGCTGCTGCAGTTGACAAAAATGATGTCATCTTTCTTACAACCTTCAATATGAAGAAACCATGGGAAGATTTTGGGAAGCAAAGATTACATATTTCACACTTGTTATTCAACATTAATGAGCCACATATCCATTTGTTTCAACAATTCTGTGTTTTTTCTTCAAACACTAACAACACCTTGTTCGTTCTCTTCTTACTAATCAAATCTTTAGAAGCTTGTTTTTCCACTTCAATCACATCTTCAAGTTGAGAACCTCTTAATTAAAAACAAAGTATTTACTACAAATAGGCGACTTGCTTTGATACGAACCTCGTAATCACGTGCTCATATAACCTACAACAAAGATTGAAATATGATCTTGAAAAGTCATAAGAGGTTTGATGAAAGTGTAACACATTAATACTTGTCTCAAGGTGTCAATGCTATTGAAATTGAATTAAATGACACCACGAAAACAATTAATCTTTGATAAGAGTTCTTTCAAAAATTATAGAATGCAAGAATCACTATGACATAAGTGGAAAAATCAAAATGATATTATTCAATGACTATTAAAGTTTAGGCTTACAAAAAGTTTAAATACTCTTAGAAAATAACATTAATGGACATACTCTTATTGACTAAATTGACCCACTTACAAAATTGATCCACAACCTATACTAATCCCATAACATTGATTCAAAAAAGCCTTCGATCTTAGCTCAAACAAGTCTTGGACTATAACTAAAATAATAAAAATAAAACCTATAAGTTAATTTTCTATGCTTTTGTGAGAAGAGAAGAAAAGAAAAAGGTCAAATATAAGACTATTTATAACATATAATGTTGCCTCATAATTCTAGAAACCAAGGGAGAAGCAAATTTGGAGACAACTCAAAAGAAAAAAATAATTGGAGTTGACAATATTTGTTACTACCCAATTTTTGACCCCATGTTAAAGTATTTTTGGAAAAATAAAAAAAATGAAAAAAACATCAACAAATAACCAAAATAATATGTTTTTGATGTAGCTACGTTGTTTTCGATATTTTTAGCATTGTCTCAAAACTTTTTGAATGTTAATGTTTGTTCAACGCGTTATGCTTTTAATGCGTTATTTTTAAATTTTTTGATCTTTCACTTCGATTTGACGTTCATATTTTTCTGTTTCAAACAAGGCTACCAATTTTGCACTAGTTTCAGCCAACCTTGTCTTTGTGTTGTTTCTATGTGTTTTGTGCATTCCATACTAAGGCCCCGTTTGTTTCCCGGAATTCGAATTCCGGGAAACCACTTTCCCCTTTTTCCAATGTTTGTTTGGCATAGGAAAACACTGCCAAACATCGGAATTCACTTTCCAGGAATTCACTTTCTAGGAAACCACTTTCCAGGAATTCACTTTCCAGAAAACCCCTTTCCAGCAAACAAACGGGGCCTAATTATGGATTTCCTATTATATATGGAAAAATTAATTTATTTATTTATGTATTAAGATATCTCATTTAATTTATTTTCATGACAGATGACTATAATACACAACAAAAAGAAATAAAGAATCCAAGCTTAAAAGGGAAACAAGATGGCAACAAAGTTTTCTAGATTTGTATGGAAAATATTTTAGCAGCTTTAATTGTTTTTCCTAGTATTGAAAGGATAATTAATTGGCTGCTAAAAGAAACAATAAAGAATTACCTTTCTGTCTTTAAAAAGGATAAATGAAAGGCTATAATTAAAAGCTTTTTTCGATCTTGAAAATTATAGGGGAAACAACTTATCTTTTGGTTTCTAAAACCATTAGGAAACATTGCAGGCTATAAATAAACCTTATATGAAGCTTATAATATTTTATTTTTGTTTTTTATTCTCACAACAAGACAAAGAATTAACTTATAGGTTTTATTTTTATCATTTCAGTTGTAGCCTAGGGCTTATTTAGACTTAATTAATATTTAGGTTTCATATGAGGTTTGAGACTTATTTGGATAAGTGTTTTGGGCTTATAAATATAGGTTTTGAGTCAAATTTTATAAGTGAACTCATTTAGTCCATAAGGGTAGATTCATTATGATTATTTCATAAGAGTATTTAAAATCTTATAAGCCTATAATTCAACAATCATTGAATGATATCATTATGAATTTTTAACTTATGTGAGAGAATGATTCTTGAATTCTTTGGTTCTTGAAAAAAATAAGCCAACTTATCAAAGTCTAACTTGCTTCATTGTATTATTTGATTTAATTCTAATAGTATTGATGTCTTGGGGTTAAATTTTCATTGTCTCACATTCCTGTCAAATCTCTTTCAGCTTTCCGAGATCAAATTTTATTCTTGATTGCGGGTTGCATGATCATGTGATCACAAAGTTTACATTAATATTTATAGGTCTTAAGTCCTAAATAATCAAGAAATCAAACTAAACAAGAAAACTTATTCTAATATTACAAGGAAAATATTTTGTTGACTTAACTAGTCGACCATTTCTCAGCCAATCATTCAGTTTATTTAATTCAATTGGTCGACTAATTCTCAATCGTTAGACCGATTATTCTATTTTAAAAAAAAAATCAAAACCTATTTTGAGTAGGTTTGTTAAATATATGTAAATTGATCTAGGATCTTCACATACTTGACTTCAAGTTTTTTTTTCTTTCAACGCAATCTCATATTTAATAAAATCTTATGTGAGTATACTTACTTATGTCATGAAATATTGAATCTCTTGCTGAGACAATAACTAATGAGTTATCCATATAAATTTATGTAAGCTTTTCTTATGGTATTTGTAACTTTTTCAATAATTTTCTTAGCCATATAAAATGAAAAACACACTTTATAGTAACTATATATTCAACTTTATAAATTTATAATGTGATTATGATTACTTAATTAAACTCCATGTGAATGTGGCTAGCTATGAACCGTAATGCTATGAACTCTTGCATTAGTTCGCTGTGATTAATTGCAATAACTAGATGGCTATTCAACTGTAATACCGGCAGAGGATGGCGCAGTCGTTGTTCTAATGGCCAAAGCCACTTCTTTCAGAGCTTTTCCAGATTCTGTGCTCATTTTCGTGCTCAACTCCTGAATTTTGCCTCCGATTTCTGGTGGAGTCTGAAAGGAATTGATTGCACTTTTATCATTTCATAGCCGAGTCCTGATTAGTGTTAAAGAACCATTTTACCTAAAAACTTAAATTATTAGGTAAGATCCTAGAATATTATTCTCTAATATATTCCCTCAAGTGAAAGCTCTTTTATCAAATAGAATGGAGGTGGTGAGATTCGAACTCGTGACCGCTGGGTCAATAAGATTTTAATACCATGTTAAAGAATCATCTTACCTAAAAGCTTAACCCGTGAGGTAAAGTCCCGGAATATAATTTATATTATTCTCTAGCAATTAGTACAAAAAGAAAAAACCAGGTCGAGCAAAGTACATACATACTTGAATCCCATAACTGAGGTAGCCATTAAGAGATTCAATTCTGCAAGCACATTCCCTTGTCAGGTTCCCATCTTGCAAAATTAGCCTGCAAAACATGTAAAGGATTCTTCATGTGAAAGAAGCAGGAGATCTCTGAATTCTGATTTCATTCTCCTGGTTATACTCACTAAGGATTCTTCTTCAGTTATCGTGTCTATGATACTTTCAAAGCCCTGCAGAGACGCCGCCTTCCTTGACTCGCCCTCTCCACTCAGTCGGAAGACTTCAACTCCAAAACCTTCCAAAAAAACCCCAAGTTTTTCAATGTTCGCAGCAACAAGTTTGCTAAGATCATCGCCGGCCCAAACTGGACAAATGCCAACGCACACAATCACGGCAGTAAGGCCACCGATAACAATGGTGGAGATCCTGCTGTAAACCATGTCCAGCACCTCGTCATCCCGGTAACCCGATACAGATATCAAACAGAACGTCAGGATAAATATAAGAAGCCCATAATCGTATCTCTCCTTCATCCAAGGAAAGAATCGAGCAAATGTCACCATGGCAGCTGAATCACATCACAATCAATAACCCCCCAAACTCATCAAATTCTCCGAAAGAATAAGAAAATGACCAGCTCATGGCGAACAAATTGTATTTTCTTGCACCTTTGCATGATATTTACCTATTAGAAAGACAAAGAGTCCAATGAACACAGGCTCACTTTCCTCTCCAGATAGAACTGCTAAGTGGTGAGCACCAAATGCTAGAGTGGCCGAAAGGAATGTCGCCGCAGCCCTGTTTACACCTCTACTAAGTGTAGCTCCTGCATTAAGAACATAGTAATGACCGTTGGGAATGGTATCCATGGTGAAAATATACATGATGCTGGAAAAAAAAACAAAAAACCATACCAACAGAGAATTCAAAAACCAAAACAACAGTCATAACAGCCCACATAGCAGAAACACCAAAGCCATCATATAGAGGTTCGAAGTAGTAGAACAAGGATATCAATGTGATGGCTAGTCCAACTTTTAGTGAATGAATAATTCTTCTTGGATCTTCTTGTCCTAGATTCTTTGTTTCCCTTGCAAATTCAACAATATTAGCTTTAAATCTTTCAAGCAAGGCCCTAATCCATCCACACCAAAGAGAAGAATGGACCTCGTTATCTTGAATTTCCATAACAAATTGTTTGATACAAGTGTTTGTTTTCTTCGATCTGGTAGGGAGATGCAGCTTTTAACTTCAATTGTCTTTCTTTGCTTCTTGGATCTGCCTCCTCTCATGTAATGCGGGTCTTGATGTATTATGTTCATTCACTAAGTACTTGGCTCAAATTTTATTACAAGATGAAATTTTCCTTGAAAAGTGGCCAAATCACAAATTGATTTTTAAAATTAAAGCCCAAAATTATCCTCCCCCCTCACTTTTTATGCTTGATTAAAAAACCATCAAATTCCAATGCAAATTGAAATTCTTTCTTGGAGAAACCTCAATTTAACCCTTGACATATTACCAAATTATCAATGCAAATAGAAGAATGGCCCTCGTTTTGTTGTGTCAGTGTCCTTTTGTAGCATGAACCAGCAGTAGTATCCTAGAAATTTCACTATCCATGTAAGGAAACAATAAGCAATACCTATTTTATCTTTTTTTTTTATGACCATAATGTTCAAGACAACTTACACGTATCACAACTAATTCTCGAACTTGAACCCGAGCACAGAGGAAATAAACATTTCCCTGCCCCCAGGACCTCAAGTGCGATACCTATTTTGTCTTTGATCTGATTAGTGGTTGAAGAAAGACAGACAATCACTTCCTATGCCCTATTGTTTCTTAGCTGTATTGCACTATCTTGAAGAGGATGGATGATTTTACTCGGTTCTTTTACGATTGCTTTTTTTTTTTTTTATTATTATTATTATTTTCGTGAGCTGGTGGTGTGTACTGGTGAGTGAGTGTTGGTGTGCCAATTTAGAACCCGATATGAATATATAAAAAAATATTATAAATGAGACGAGACCAAAAAAATAACTAAGAGAAAGAAATAGAAAATAAGATGATATATAACACACACACACACACACACACACACACACACACACATAGTTAGAAGGAATTAAATTGACAGTTCAATCTTGACCAATTGATAAGAAAAATTCAATTCGGCATAATTAAAATTTAAAATTAAATGCTTAGGAATTCAATCAGACTTTTTAGAGCTTAGTTGAATTTATTGAGAGCTTGATTGCTAGAAAAATTGGTTTTAAATTCAATTTCGGCTTGAATTGGAAGAAATTAAAATTTAGGGGCTAAAGTGTGATTTTAAAGAGTTAATTTGGTCAAATTATGGACTTAATTGATTTAATATTGAAGATGATGGGTAATCAATGACTTGATTGAAGAAATTCAAAACTAAGGACCAAACCAAAAAGACGTGTGAATGCAAGGATTGAGATTGATCAAATCAAGGATTAATTTGAAAAAAACTAAAAGTATGATGGTTAATCGACAATTAGTTTTTATAAATCAAAAACCAAGGATGGAATTGGAAAAGAAGCTAGAATGTGAGGTTGACAATTGAGTATGACAAGAATAAATTGCATGAAATTGAAAGTTAAAATGCAATTACATGTGCAATTAAAAGAAATCAAAAGATTAGAGATCAAATTGATTTGTCAAACCTCAAATTAAAAACTATAGGTAAAAGGGTTTAACCTAGACAACACATCACTCAAAATTTATGAAGGGATTGAGTGACACGTGGCTCAACCACTATTTATCTTGAAGAAAAAACAGAAAAGTCCAAAATACTCTTGATTGAAAAGTAACATGTTTTTTTATTCTAGGGTTAATTTAGTAATTTTTATGTGGAGAAAAATAATAATAATTAATCTAACCATATACATGATGTATAAAACATAATTGCACGATGGTGAAAAGACATCATTTCCCTCGATACCTAGTTTAAATATTTTATGACTTCATTATACTATTACAATGAATAATATTTTGTGACTTGTTGCATAATAATCTCACTTAATTTTTTTTTATAATTGATGTTTTAAATTCTATTTGTTATTTATATTCTTTTTTTAAGAAAAAATATATCGTTACGTTATTTATTGTATAAAAACTTAAAGTAATATCGAAAAATGTTTTGATGATTTTAAGTATATATTTAATCAAAACCTCTTTTCCTTATTTACTTTTTTTTGTTTTGATAATTAGTTATAAAAAGGCCCTCCTAACTCTTCACGTCCTTAGCACCTTTTTAATTCATAAATGTATCTTTTATCTCTAATTCATCACAAACCTTTTGATTCATAAGTCAGGGGATGAGAAATACAACCCAACTATGTCTTTCCAAAACTATTAATCATTTTGATGAATTTTAATTACCTAGAGTTAATTATTTAAAATTACAAGTGTGCTATATTCCGTGAGATACTAAATTTAAATCCTGTACCCCTTCATTGAATTCTCATTTTCCTTGTTAGCTCAAAGCTCGATTGTGGTGTTTTTTTTAGCTCGTTGGAAAGAAATGCATTTAAAAAAACCCCATTATTATTATTATTATTATCGTTTAAATCCTTGATAACATTTCTCAGTGGTTGAGAGGTAAGTGGAATGTTAACATGCTTTTAATTAAAGAGTGATGAAATAAAAAAATCATTTTATGATGATGATCGCTGGATGATTAATAAACTGATAAAAAAATAATTAAATTTTGCAGTCGACTACCAGCATATGCTGCTGATTCCATGTATATATATTTGGAAATGATGATTCAATGTTTCTGTCCTCGGAAGCAAAGCAAAGTAAAGCAAAGCATGGAAGATGTCTATTTTTCATGATAAGCATTACAAGTCAAAGCCTAGAAAAGGTGGTGGAAGTGCGATCGATGATAAGTGGAGTGATTTATTAAACTGATACATGCTCCTACAAATCTTAGAAAAGCTGCTTCAAATTTCTCAATTCCATTGTGTAACGAACAAAATAGAGAGTCTTTTTAGCTACTAATCTATATTGAGATCGTAGTGGAAAACACTCCAATCCCACCTCTTGTCCTTCCATTGTTCACTTTGTGCGGTAAGTGTATCCTTTCGAAGATCTTTTTATTCGTAGAAAGCAGTGCAACTTGCATGCATTACTATTATATTTGACATTGTATTTTAAAAATATTTTTAATTTTTATTTTAGATTAAATATTTTTGATGTTTTTGAATCATTCTCATGTGTTGATATCAAAAATAATTTTTAAAAAATAAAAAAAGCTCATTTTGATATATTTCTGAACGAAAAGTATTTTAAAAAAATAACCACACTTCCAAACAGACACTAAACAGGGATATGGCCTCCTCTTCAAGCAAATGGCCTCGGACCAAACTTCCAAAGTGTAGTATACTCATTACTTTATATACAATGGAGTTTTAGCCTTATAGATATCATAAGTTCCATTTGAAATCTTCTTTTCAATCAATGACCTAACCCTTGTTTTGTGTAAAATTCCACATCTTATTATTATTTTTTTGGACGGGCAGGGTAATTTTACATAAAATTCGCATTTCCCATATTTATGTCTATAGATTTTACTTTTTATATTTCATTTGTTGATTTTTTTTTGAATTTGAAAAAACCTTATTTTTTTATTTTTTTGTATAAGTCCATGTAAAAGGAGTAAAACCTTGGCTATCACACCGGTTCTGCCTATTTTTGTTCATTCAGCTGATTGGGGTTCCGGTGGCTGGTCTTGAACCGGAGTTTCTACCGGTTGTTAATCACTGTGCAGGTGCGTCACGTAACTGGAAAGAGCCTTCACTGATTGTTTTTTTATTATTATTTGAACTTTTTTTTTTTTTTTTTAAAAAGCTACTTAAGTAAATCGTTACACAAACACTCGTGATTTATGGCATCCGGATACTTGGTCCAGCTAGAGTCCTTTTGGTGGTATTTGTGTAACGAAGCATTCGAATAGGTTAGATGCTTAAACATAAATTAATTAAAAAATTTAAAAGCACTAATGAACATGTTAAGAGTTTTTTTTTTTGGATAACATGGAAACCACATGACCCGGAAAACGCACTTTATAGACTCAGAACATGTATAAACTCCCGACTGTCCAGGCTCTTAAGGTTAAGAGTTGCAGTACATTTCCTCGTAGAATTTGAAGGGACAATTGCTTGATGCAAGTCCTCGATTTGTACAAAGTGCTCCACCGCGACAAGATGATGCTGATGGATCCTCTTGTTGACGATGATACATTAGTAGTACTTACAGAATTACATCCTCAAATAGTTAGGCTCGTTTTATTTCTATGATGTTGTATGGTGTGGTCTACATTTTACTCTAATCATGGATTTAAAAATATTTTGTTAATTAATATATACTATAATTGTGTATGAATTCCGCTAAAAACTGTTTTTTTATATAAAAAACTATAATTTATAATTTTTTCTTAAATTTGTTTATTCAAATTGCCATAACAAAAATCATCACAATACTAAATATGCTCTTCATCACAAGTGTATAAGGTCAAAGTTGGATTTTTCAAGCACATAATAGTGGGCTTTGGGAATCTTTTGTCCATTTCATGCCCCTGCTATAATGTATGTGAGCACGCGAGCATGGATGGAAAACAAAAGAGCATCTTATATATAGTTTAGTTTGGATTCCACTCGGCTTATGTTTGCTATTCATGGCTGATGTGCCATCTATTCTGTCTTCGCCAAAATGACAAGTAAATATGGACGCAAGTTATAAACCCTAGTGGCTGAAAAGAATAATGGCATTTTTCTTATCCTGAAGAAAAGGGCATTTGTTCTGTAACAAAAAAAAGAGATGATACAAATTGAAAGACATGTTTCAGGATATTCCTGTCACATACATTTCTTATTACAGTGAGATTTGGTTTTTAATGATACCCAATTCCATATAGAAATCACATGGGATATCATGTATACATAATAAACAAGTAACATACATTTACACTTCCATGCTGTGCTTGTTAGCCTTTGGTGCAGAAGAATTCTCCCGTGGTGTAGCAGCCACGGTTGATTCTCTAACATTGACGACAAAATGGAAGCGATTGACCATCTGAGTTGATTTTGAATTCTGTGGCTGTCCTGAATGCAACTTTTCTGGTGATACAGTAGGCTCTACACTCTTAAATTGAGCCTTAGAGGCAAGTTCATGGACGGATTCAGCGATGTTTTCGGTGAATTTGACCACTTCATCAAGGATTGAAGCCACTGTAATCCCTGGTATAACTTTCAGTACGTCGATGTCTTCCCATAGGCCCGATTTGAGCAAGGATTTCAGGTTTTTGGCGGCAGATTTTGCATTTTCTATATGGGAATCTGCGGAAGATGGCTGCACCATTTTTTTTATTGCTAATGACAGTTCCTTCAGTGCTTTTCCAGATTCTATGCTCATGTTTGTGCATGCTTCCTGAGTTCTGCTCCTAACTTCTGATGATACCTGCAAGTATATCAGCTAGCAGGTTGGCATATACTCTGTGATAAGCATTTGAACAGTACAGGCTTGAGCATTACTGTCTTTAGTGAGATGGGATCGCGATAAATGAAATGCCAAGGGCTTAAAAGTAGCTTATCGCATTGTATTTAGACATCAAAGATAAGATACCTGCAAAGGAGTTAATTTCTTTTTTATGTACCTGAATGTCAGCGTTTAAGTATCCATTCAATGATTCAATTCTGCAGGCACATTCACGAGCCAGAGTTGCAACTTTTAGGTACTGTTTCCATGGATGCCGAAATTGGAACCTACCATGCCCTGGCTCCCATGCTGCAAAATTAGCCTGAAGGCATCAAAACTATCATCAGAAAACGAACTATAGATATAGGTAAAGGAAGATGAGGTTGAGAGATTAATGCACACCAAGGATTCTTCACTGGTTTTTGAATCCAAAACACTTTTGTATCCTTCCAAATACTTCTTGTCGTCTTTAGTCTCTGCCTCCCCTGTGCTTTTGAAGTATTCATCGCCGAATCCTGTAAATGTTACCTTTTCCGAGTAAGCTTTTTGACCACATATTGATTTGTTGGAGACATATAGACAACATACCTTCTAAGAAGTTACCGAGCTTTTCAATGTCGAGAGCAATCAGATTATGAAGATCTTCACCAGCCCACACAGGGCAAACCACAATAGAAATGACGACACAAGCACAGCCACCTATCATGATGGTCGATACTCTTTTGTATGCTAACTCTAATATTTCATCGTCTCGAAAGCCCGAAACCGATATCAAAGAGAAGGTTAGTATAAATACTAGCAGCCCATAATCATATCTTGCTTTAATTTTCGGAAAGAACCTCAAGAATGTTGATGTTGTAGCTGCAAACAAAAACCAGAATACATTTTAATCTACACTACTTCTTACCCTCTTTTTTTTGGGTTACAGCAAGGATCAATTTGAAGTCTAGGTGCCGATATGCAATAATTTGTGTGTGCATGCATGGGTAAGGATACCTACCTTGTAGAAAGACGAAGGAACCAAGTAGTATGGGTTCAACTCTACGCCCAGATAAGTTTGCCAGGTGATGTGCTCCAACAGCTAGCGCACTGGCCAGCAGCGTCGCCATTCCTCGATTCAATCCTTTTCCAAGAGTAGCCCCTGATGAAAATCAGTAAGAAGTGAGATGATTATGACGCGAGTGGTGGGTTTTGCTTCACCACGAGCTTGAAAAGGGCCATGGCTCCTGGCTAGACTTACCCACAGAGAATTCAAAGACAACCACAACAGTCATCATAGCCCACATTGCAGTGACACCAAAATTACAGTAAAGTGGTTGATAGTAGTAGAGCATGGATACCAATGCAAGTGCAGCTCCTACTTTTAGTGAATGAATAACTCTTCTCGGATCATCTTGCCCAACCTTCTTTATGTTCCTAGCCATTTCAGCCACCTTAGCTTTGAACATTACAGGCAACGCATTGAGCCGCCGTCGTCCCTGGATGAAAAAACCAGCTCTGTCACCGCTAGCAGATCCAATTTCCATGGCTAAATGTTGAGGATGGGCAGGTTCTACAGGAGAATTGGTCAAGAGAGATGATGCTCCAGGAGAGGTTCCACACCCTCCAATTTATAAGAAGAAATTGGAATCTTATTGGCACATAAAATAATAAATAATAGTTCAATTACGAACATGCTTGCTTTATGCAAGTACAAAAGAGGTTTCACCGCAAAAGTAAAAAATGATCGCATGAGTGTTTGTTTTTACATTATAACTTATTTTTATTAAATTAATATTTTTATATATTTTCAAATAACCAGACTGGCTGGAGCCTGTAATACACTCGCAAACTTTAGTTTATTTAATTTTCCTCCCCCCAATCTTGAAAAAACAGTCTTGGAATTGTATTAGGGTTTCCAACTTTATGACACAATTGTGAAGGATATCCAACCTTGTTACGAGCCCCAATTCGCATTTCCATTACTTGGGACCATAATGAATAATTGTTTTTGTCCAGGGTAATGCCTGCTGGAAATGCCGAGTTGTCTTGATGAACAACGATTTGTGGTGACGGGTTGGAGGTAAGTGTGTTCGTTGGGTTAATTTCCATTTTGTGGGTTTATGATTCTGAATATCTGGGTTGTGTGTGTTAATGTTCTGGGTCTGTGTTGTGGGGTTGGAATTTCTGGGTTGAGTGTTGAATGTTTGTGGGTTTTGTCGCGACGATGATTTTTTCGCGCTTCGCACCCCCGCCATTTCCCCGAATTTGGGGAGACAACGACGCGCGGTGAAAATGGAGTTTGTTTTATAGCCATAAAATTTACGACTATAAATATCAGGAGTCGCCACCTAGTATTAAGGTCACTAGGAACCTATTGGTCTGCGAGAGTCTAGGTAAGGGGACTTGTTGTACAAGGAGAAGACGCATCACCCTCAGTGCACCCTACCTAAGGTAAGCTGCATTGTTGTTTGATTGTTTTTCTAAGTTAAAAATTTTGCACTGTATTTTCAAAAACCATTTTTTTTTGTCTACGGGTGTACTTTACAATGTAATTTTACACCGCAGTTACAAACATTTTTTATCTACGGATGTACTTTACAATGGAATTTTACACCGTAGTAAAAATCTTTTTTTTTATCTACGGATGTATTATACAATGTAATTTTACAACGTAGTAAAATCGTTTTTATTTGCGGGTGTACTTTACAATGTAAATTTACACCCTAATAGATAAAACAAAAATAATTATTATTTTTTTAATATTTTGACCAAATTCCAATGGATAATCATAAATTGGTTACAATATCCAAATTTTTATTCAAAAAATGTGAAAGATGCAACATATATTTTTTTTATGAAAAATATGCTTGAAAAATCATGGAATTCGGCCTTATGCACAAAAACAAACCTTGTTTTTTTTTTTGTTAAAAAAAAAATGCAAATTTTTGTTTTTTTTTTTATTTAAAAAATAAGAAATCTGGGTTGGGCCTAGCCTAACCAAATGGGCTGGCCCAACTATGAGACTTGGGCTGGGCTGGACCTGGCCCAGCCAACTGGGCTGGGTTGAGAGCAGCCCAGCTCACCCACGCGGCACATATATATTATATTACACGGCATGAATTAATTCATGCACGCGTACAGTAAAGTGGTGGTCGGCCGACCACCACGAGAGGCTCACCTTCCGCTACCGCCGGGTAGAGAAGATGGAGATGGTTCTCCTTGTGGTGGTGACGTCGAAAATGGCGGCCTGTGGTGGCCGGAGGAGGCGCTGGAAGCTGCCAGTCTGTTGCTGGTTTGAGCTTGCTGTTGCTGCCACTGCTCTTGCCGGAGTTGGAGAAGAAGGTCGAGCTTGCTGTTGGGGAGTTTCTGGAGGTCGCTGAGAATTGGCTGGAGGAGGAAGAGGAGGAGCTACTTCACGTCTATTTTTAGAGAGAGGGAGGCACCGTCGGGGAGAGAGAGAGAGCTGCAACGGGCTGAGGAAGGAGAGAGAAAGAGGGTTGCTGCTACGAGAGGAGAAAGAGACGATGTTGCTGCCGGAGCTGGGGAAGATGACGACGGAGTTGTTGTTGCCGAGGAGGAAGGAGGTGTGGCTATTTTATGTTGGATTTTTAGAGAGAGATGCTCGTCGGAGACGAGGAAGATGAAGAGATTTCACGTTCTGTCGTCTCCCTCTCTTTGCGTAAATTTTCTGTGGTTTTTCTCTCGTTCTCTCTACGTAAACTCTCCCCTCTGTTACGTAAAATTTTTGCTCGCTGTTATCATCATTTTTCTCTATTCTCCCCTATTACGTAGATTTTCTCTCTTTTCGTTCCCCCCTTTTCATGCAGCGTTCATGGCTGCCTTTTATAGAATAACCTGGCCTGCTACGGTGGCTGGCTGGTTGGTCACATGGCTACCTCCAACAACGGCGTGGTGACTGCTGCTGGTGGGCTGTCGGTGACGTGGTGGCTGGTCGGCAGTGCAGGTGAAGGTGGAAAAGGCAGCGGCAGGGTGTGCAGTGGCTGGTCGGTGGCTATTGTTTTTGGAAGGAAATGAAAAATGCAATTTGGTCCTTCAATTTGTAATTGTTCTAATTGCACCCCCAATTGGCTTTGAACTTTTAATTTTGTACAATTGTACCTGCATCAGAAATTCTATGTTAGCCTTAAATGTGTGCGCCTTTTTTATTCTGGTTCTTGGCTTCTGATATATGCGATTCGATCCTTAATTGACCATTAAACTCTCAATTATCTTCAATCTGACACCTAACTTTGCACAATTAGATTGGAAAAATTCAATTGGGTCTCAAAAAATTCCAATCTTCTCAATTGAGCCCGAATTAAATTCAAGAATTTGATTTTTATCAATTAAGTGGCCGTTTGGCACAACTGCTGCACCAAAGGTTCGAAAAAAGTGGCTTGAAAAAAAGCAAAAAAGCGTTCGGTTATTTATCAAACCAACTTAACAATGCATGGGATCCACCAATAAAATTTTTCGAACCAGCGTTTCATGAAAAACAGGTTTTACTTGCTTTTCATTGATTTTAATTGACATAAATTACCGTTGAAATTTTAATTCCAAATCAACCCTCGTCCCTTAACATCACAGTCTCGCCTTCAAGCTCAACATCAGATTCAATTTTTCATCTAAGAGACTCTACTTTTTCAGTTGAGAAGCACGGGAAACTCCAATAGCAAGTGAAGGGGAGAGAGAGAATACCATGCAAAGTCCAGAGAATCGCAGTTTAGAGTTTTGAAAGTGGAAAAATACCATGTCAAACAACCCATGTCAAAAAACCATGCAAAGTCCAGAGAATCGCAGTCTAGAGTTTTTAAAGTGGAAAAAATATCACAAAAACAGATTATAAGGGGAGAGAGAGAAAGAGACCCCAAACTCAAATAGCAAGTGAGACGTTTGTCTTAGTACAAAACAAGGGGCGAGTTAAAGCTTAACGCCAAAAAAGAAGAAGAAAAAACATAAAAATCAAAATCAAGAAAACGAAGAACCTGAAGAATGGACCTAACAAGAAAGAATTAATGACAAGCGTGCGGTTGGAGGGGGCAAAGCAAAGAGAGGGAGAAGAAAAGTAGGGTTTCTAGATAAATAGGGTGTGGGTCTCGGGTTTTATGCTAATTATTAGGGGTGAGCAAAAAAACCAAACAACCGATTAAACCGAGAAAACCGAGAAAAAAATAACCGAGAAAACCGAACTGAAAAAAAAACCCGATTAAACCGATTGTAAAATTTTGAAAAATGTCCGGTTCAGTTCGGTACCAGTTTTGTACGGACCGGACCGATTAAACCGAACCAAACCAGTTCGGTTCGGTTAGAAATATTAATATAAATAGCACCTTAAGACTACAAACCCTAGATTACTTCCTCTCGCCTCTCGCCTCCCGCCTCCCACCTCCCTCTGCAACAAAAGTCAGAAATCTAAGTGTTTTAGCCTCTCGGTTCGTTTAAAACACACTGCACCTTAAATCTCTGTCCCTCTCGCCTTCCTCTGCATCTTATATCTCCCTCCCTCTCGCCAGTCGCCTCTCGCTTCTCGGCATGTCACTCCCTCTGCAAACAACCAAACCAACCATTACCCTCTCTCCTTCTATATCTGAGCACATCATTACCCCAGTTCGACAGTTCCTCTTTGTCATCGTCCCCATCCAATCGACACAGTTGCAGTTCACAAAAGGTAAGTTAATTGAACCTCTGTTTTATTTCTTGTTATATCTTATAGATCATCTATCGTAGAGTAGTCATAGTCCTGTGGAGTTGATAAATCCGAGCCATTTGTGTGCCATTTGATAAATCAGAGCCATTGGACTGTCAATGAAAAATACACAATAAATCAGAGCCATTTGATAAATCATACAACTCCAGTTTGATAATTGTTGGGCATCATTTCGAAACCCATTTTGGACATACTGAGATTAAGTAGTAACTAATTGATTGATGTATTATTTAAGTAGTAATTAATTGATGTTGCTGGTATTTGAGATTATTTGTTCATATAATGCCGTTGGTATTAGAGATTGATGTTGCTGCCTTGCTGGTAATTAATCACTGGTTGATAATGTAGAAAATTTTCAATTGTATTTAAATATGTTGCTGCCTAACCTTGCTGCTCTGTCATTGTGAAAGACTGAAAGCATACATAGGAAATTAGGAATATTAGGTGAAAAATGAGTATAATGTGAAAAATCAGTATAATGTATTTAAACATGTTGCTGCCTTGTTGTTCTGATCATCGAGAAAGTGTGAATAGGAAATTAGGATTAGGAAAATTAGGTGAAAATCAGTATAAAAACATAGTGTATATTTAGTGTAAACATAGAGATGTTAATTATTTTCAATCTAACATTTATATTATTGTTTTTTTGCAGAATTTGGTGGAAATTTAAATCTAGCAACAGATGATAATTAGTTCAAAACCGATGTATTTCTTGAAGGTTTTGATGTTAATGTTGCTTGTTGTTTTTGTTGAAGCCCTTTGAAGGTATTTTCTGTAATTTAAATTTGTCTACTTGTGTAGTTTTAATTATTTTGTCTCATGCTAAATTAAACAAAACAAAAGTATTAGAAAGGTAAAAAAAACTTATAAACACTATATTAACAATTTAATACATTAATATTTGTATTAGTTGCAGAAAAATTAAAAATACTTTGGGATTTTATGAGAAAATCAGTTTTTGTTTATATTAATTGTAAGCCCATCAGAAAATTCATCAGAAAGCCCATCAGAAAGCCCATCAGATGGCCCAAAAACTACATTCGGTTATAATCAATTTTTTAAACATAAAAACCGAACCAAACTGAAAGTGGTCAGTTTTTCATTGGTTCGGTTCGGTTTCGGTTTGTTTTATATATATAAAAAATCGGTTTGGTTATTTTTTTTGTTAAAAACCGGACCGAACCAGATTTGCTCACCCCTACTAATTATATTATTATTATTATTATTATAGTTAGCATAAAAAATATGGATAGTAATTTATAATTTATAATAGAAGAAAGTCTAGATGTTAACTTATAAAGGTTTGTTTTCTTGTTTAAAATTGTTTTTCAGAAAAAAAATGTTTTTTTATGTTTTAAAATTGTTTTGATAAAAATAATTTGGTGAGAGAATAAAAAAATATTTAATTTACTTGAATTATTAATTATATTATATTATTATAATTATTAAATCTATAATATTTAAAAAATTATATATATATGCCCTTTAAAGTAATTTCACAGGTTAAAAGCAATATGAAAAGCTTGGTAACCAAACACTTCAAAACTTATTTTGAACCACAGGTAAAGTACTTTTTATGAAACTGCTTTTTTAAAACCTCAACCACAAAAGCAAAAGCTGTGCCAAACACACCCTAAGCCTTTGATAAAATTAATTTGACCAATTTAAAGTCCCTTAAGAGAGGTCAGGGGTTCAAACCCTCTTCTTGTATGGAGCCGGCCATTTGGGGAGCACTTTCACCCCTTCGGGGCCCACCCGGTGCGAACGTGGATTAGTCTGGGCCAGCGCTTGGGACACCGCGTGGTTTATACCAAAAAAAAAAAAGTCCTTGCACTTAATTAAATCCTTCAATTGGATCCTAAATTAATTCCAAAATATAATTATACTTTAAATTGGCGCATGATTAAATCAAATTGGCCTATTCAAAATATAATTATGATTTTTGACTTAATTTTTACCTCGAATTTGTATTTTCTCTCATTTATGGGCACAAAAGAGATATGATTCAGCTCAGAAAATATTCAAAATTTTCACCGTGATTTTCTAACAACGCCAAAACCCTTTTATTTTAGTTTTGTCATTTTTATTTTATTTTGGGGAGTAACCAAAAATTGGGTTACGACAGGTTTGATGCAATGTTGGTGGGTTCTAGGTTGAAGTTGTAGATAGGATGAAGATGAAGATGATTTTTTGGGTGGGTTTTGGGTTGTTCTGGATTTTCTGGGTGGGGTTGGAATTTCTGGGTTGATGTTCGTTGATTGAACACGGGAAGAACCTTGATTTGAATAGTAACAGTTCAATGAAAAAAAATTCACAGAAATGGCTTTGATTTGAACAGTAAAAGTTTACTGGACAATGTTTAAAACACTGTAGCCTTCAAAAAAAAAATACGAATACGATTCGAGAAAAAAAATTAAGACTTGCTTTGATACCATGTAAAACTTCAAAATGCTCTGAATTTATATATTTAGTTGTTTTCTCTTACATTTGAGACTGATTTTATAGACAAGTTACAATACTAGAATAGCAAAATGTAAAACTATTTTATCCTTACTTTACATAGTTTCCATATCGGGTAATTAACGGTCATATTTCAACAGTTTGTCAGGCAGTTCACTGCAGACCGCTATAGGCATACCAGTTGCGGGCATAAAGGTTGTTAGGGGGAAAGTGAGATGAACCTTCATATCATCATTCTCCAAAGCACCCAGTGGTGCTGCACTGCCCTTGACAGCTTGCTCCAAATGTTGAACAAGAGACATAAATATTTCCATCCTTGTTATATCCCTGTTTGCCTGCATATGTCACTTAAATTTAGATGACAAAATGCGAAGATAGTAAAGGAACCGCATGTTAGACTCCTTTCGTATGGTTTTAGCATAGAGGGCGAGGAAGCAATCATTATTATGCACATGATGATATTCAGCAACAATGTAAAGGATAAATTCTGAAACTTAAAGACTTTAGCTTGGTCATTTGCATAACACACAAGTGCAAGTCAGACATTTTGATCAGGTTTATACATCACATTTCCCCTGGTCTTGTAGTTCAGGATAAAATGTGAAAGGAACCACTCATTTGTTCGTATTATTAGTTTATACTGTTAGAGAATAATATAAATCATATTATGGGGCCTCACCTACAAGCTTAAGCTTTTAGGTGAGATGGTTCCTTAACATGGTATCGGAGTCTTATTGACCCAGCGGTCACGAGTTCGAATCTCACCACCCTCATTCTATTTAATAAAAACTAAGCACAAGGTAATGTGGGCCTGTGCAAGTTTCAAGCCCAAAGAGCTTTCACTTGAGGGGGTGTGTTAGAGAATAATATAAATCATATTATGGGGCCTCACCTACAAGCTTAAGCTTTTAGGTGAGATGGTTCCTTAACATATACATCATCTTCCCACCTTGAAGATGAATCGAAGAAATGAAGTCCAAACGCATGCACAAAGCATATATAGCATATCCGAAATTTCAAGTTCATGGCAACACTTGTCCTCGTGACATAAATGATGAAAAGTGACATGGTTGATTAAACTAGAGGAAATATTTGGATGGTCTCACTAGTGATGCCGGGAAATAATCATTATTTGCTCCAACTTTTGACTCAGACAAATTTGTCAGGCATCCCATATATTTTTCATATGAACAGATGGGCACAGTTGAATTACAGAACTTGATTGTATCAAACTAAAAGTGCGTGAATAAGAGGCTGCTGGGGAGATAATCCAACAAGGAATATTACTTTCATGAGAGGTGACTTGGGAAAGACAGGTGATTAGTGCATGCAGTGTTTCAGATTAGAATCCTACCTCTACTGCAAAACGTGCCCACCTATTGTCATTCCGAGCTTCCATCACCCCCTTCAAGATTGTCAATCCCAATCCCCTAATTGAGTTGGCTATCTCTAAAAAGAAACCTTGTTCTTCACAAAGCATCTGTCGAAAGAGGACATATACAATTGGACATATAGGATACTTTTAAAACCAACAGCTTCAATATCTCAGCAAATAAAAAATATTTACCTCCACGAGCATATGGCTAGGTGGATTCAGATCTTCAACAATGATAGGACTGACCACAGACCGTGAACCAACTTCAAATGCCATCATCGGTGGGAGAACCACTGGGAAAGGATGACATACTGATCTTTGTCAATAATGTCTTGCAAGACACATTTTCATCTGGATCTGCTTGGCAGCAGCATGCACCCTAGATACCACAGCATCTAAGAGATGATCAGTAACCATGTCGGAGAACATATTTCTGTCTGATATACCTTCATTAAGTGAAAATAGATCAGAATTTGCCTCCCGGATACTCGTTAATGCTAAAGAATCTTTGACCATATCTTCAGCCTTCACACATGGCTCTTCCCCAAGTAAATTATTACACTGCTTGTTCAGTAATTTGTTTTAAAAATCCACACCCAAAATATCATACAAGTCATCCCCGGATGGAAGAACCTTCTCTTCCACAGCACATATTTCATTTTCAGTATGCTTCACATTTGCTGGATGATATTCAGGATTGGAACTCCCTGAAAGAATGCCACTCGCACTAAACCGACGCAACAGACTGGATAAATGAACCTCCTCTGCCCCTGATGAACCAGCATTTTGAATTCCAACCCCTGCCAGAAATGTGGACGAGTGATTAATATCTGCCAACTTCGGCAGTTTTAATAACGAGCATGGAATTGAGTTTTGTCTTGTCTGACCATCCACTTCATTAGGTAACTGTACAGATATATGAGATCCTGCAGGAGAAGCAAGAGAATGGCCTCCATTTGTCCTTACGTAAGACATAGCAAGGCTATCTGATGAACACCCACATCACAGAAATTCTGTCGTTCCAGTAATTTTATAATATTATTGTTGGCATCTTATTGACTAGTAATTGGTTGATGATTGAATTCAGGTCTTGAATTGCATGAAGCAGTCTGCTGGTTCAACCATATACCAGGATTTGAGGGGATTACTTCAGCTCCAACCACTTCGTAAGCTAGTTGGTCCATGAATGGATTGTCTGGCTTCATCACAGGAATATTTTTTTGGTTCGCAGAAATCATCACAAGATTTAGCAAAATTTTTAGTCACGTTATGGATATTAATAGCTGAAGAAGAAGCAAGTTCATTATCCTGAATCTGTCTTGGTTGAGAACAAGAAGGTCGACCGACAATTCTAGAAGCTGCCTGAGATAAGATTATTTGTTGGTTGAAGCTGTTTGCCGAGGAAGAACCAAGTTGAAGTACACCATGAGGACAAACAGGAACAACAACAATTGTCAGCAAAACAAGTAAAATTGTATACTTCCATGGAAAGAAGATTAAAGATTATTTCAGAATTAGAGCATACAGAAAGCTAACAAACCTGCATCCCAGCTGAAAACTGGTGGTGTACCTCATTAAGATTGAAGTTATAACAGGTTTAACCACCAGCAATGCATTTAAAAGAGGAAAAATTATTACTCATTCGAATGTATAGATCACTTGAGCAATTTTTGGTAGAAAAAAATGGAATGCCATCACTTCTTCCCACCATTACAATGTGATACATAGCATCAGTAGAGTTTTTGTACTATGATTATACAGGAAAAACGAAAATAAATCCAACTTTCAATGGACTTCAAATGGCAAATTGTGCAGCCCAGTATGGATAATGGTCACAGATTAAGCAAATATTCAGTACTGTAAGACTTTATGTCACAGGACTGGAAGAAAAATTATGCTAGCATACTTCTTGGGGATGGGTATCGTTACGGCAATTGTTTGCAAGAATCCACTCATGGCTTCCTGTAAAAGCAGCCAGCCCAACAATTCTGCAAAATTTAAAAGCCAGACTTTCAGTAGGGCAAATGGAGAGAGCAGTGAAAATGTGAAACTAAAACATAAGGTACATGAAAAGAAGAAAAACATACCCTTCACCAACTATGATAACCTGATTATTTTTCATCATCTCGTGAACTCCAAACTGTGAGGAATGAACATCAGAACCTAAATATCCTTCCCATTCTCCGAAAGGCAGTGCTAGGTTCTCAGTTCCAGAAGTCCTAGGTGGAACTGAACATAATTTGGATTCAGAGAGACATTCCTCCCAAATTAACAAACTAAAGATTAATAAAATATGTTAAGATCATTCAAATCAATAACAGAATTTGGCAACTAAGACCAAAAAACAAAACAAATCACAGCTTCCGTTTAGTTACCAAATGGCCAAGGTAATTTGGTCTACAAAGTTTGTTTGAGACGGCAAATGAGCTTGCAATGCTTCTAATTCACCAATCTTAAAGTTGACCTTCTCATTTAACAACCTAAATAGCTCTCGAATCAAAGGTCTCATCACTTTATGAACATGAGTTTATCTACCCATAAAATTTATACTCAAAGCATAATGACATCATTCACCTTGTTCAATTGATACTGAATCATGTAATTATAATCACAAGCATCTTCAAATCATGTCTATAGTAATTTTCCTCATTGATATATATGATCAAACCAATAACATATGACCCACCATAACAAATGATCCATTTTTAGTTCTAGTAAGCTCAATTAAAGACATAAGTTAAAACTCTTTGTTATGTTTATGCACTTAATGCTTTAACTTTCTACATTTATAGAGTTGTTATTCTACATTTTTAGATTTAAAAATGAGATTTATGTTGTGTGTTATGCTTGTTATGGTGAGAAGTCTGTTACTTGTTAATTCTAGTATGAATTAGTTAGTTTGATAATAAAGTTGTTAGAGTCTGTTATTCCTCTGTTAGTTACAAAGGTTGCAACTGATAGCAGAAGTTGCACGTGTTCTTCTAGTTTGTAAGGTTGTATATAAGTCACATTTTCCATTTCAAATGCAAGTCATTCTCTCAGATTAAATTGTGTTCTTTATCTGTTGCAATCACGAGAAGATCAATTATCCTAACAAACTGGTATCAGAGCGTGGTACTAGGATCTGAGAAAGAAAAACTGCAGTTTTTGAGTGACTCACAAACAAGAGAAGAATGAGTGAAGAAAAGAATTATATACAACCTGCCATACCACGCTTTGATGGTCACTTCGACCATTGGAGTATGCTTATGAAAAATCTCTTGAGATCCAAAGGATATTGGAATCTGGTTGAGACTGGATATGAAGAAATGAAGGTCAGAGCAGCATTGAGTGAGACACAACAAAAGCAATTGGAGGAGTTGATGACTAAAGACCTCTAGGTCAAGAATTACTTGTTCCAGACAATTGACAGGACAATTCTTGAGCAAATTCTGAAGAAAAACACCTTGAAGCAGATATGGGATTCTATGAGGAAAAAGTTTGAAGGGAATGTCAGGGTGAAACATTCAACTCTACAAGCATTGAGGAGAGATTTCGAGATTCAAGAAATGAAAATAAGTGAGACAATCACAAACTACTTTGCTCGTGTTATGGTTGTTGCCAACAAGATGAGAAGTAATGGTGAGCAAATGAAAAAATTTACTATTGTGGAAAAAATCCTTAGAACTCTAACTGAGAAATTTAACTATATAGTTGTCTCAATTGAAGAGTCTAAGGATATTGATTCACTCACAATTGATGAACAATAAATTTCACTCATCGTGCATGAACAAAAGTTTCATAAGAATCTTGGAGAAGAGCAGGCACTCAAAGTAACACATAAAGAGAGATATCATGGAAGAAGACGTGGAAAAGTTGTATTCAGAGGAGGAAGAGGTAGAGGAAGAGGTCGTCAATCTTATAACAGAGCCATCATTGAGTGTTTTAAATGTCATCAACTTGGACACTATCAATATAAGTGTCCACAGTGGGATAAACAAGCCAATTATGCAGAGTTGGATGATACAAAAGAAATGCTTCTTATGGCTTACGTAGAGATGCATGGAGTTAGTAGAAATGATGTATGGTTTCTTGACTCAGGGTGTAGTAATCATATGTGTTGGGATCAATCCTTGTTTGCTGAGCTGGATGAAGAGTTTAAACAAATGGTCAAGCTAGGCAATAATATGAAGATGAGTATACCTGGGAAGGGCATTGTGAAATTGTCCCTCGATGGTCTAAAACTCATAGTAGCTGGTGTGTCTTATGTCCCTGAACTAAAGAATCATCTTCTCAATATAGGTCAGTTGTAGGAAAGAGGACTAGCCATCCTAATTCAAGGCAGAATTTATCATCCTTCAAGAGGTTTGATAATCCAAACAGACATGACCATAAATAGAATGTTTGTTTTGCTATCCAAAACTCAAGATGCTGAGATGCAAACAAATAAGGAAGTGTGTCTTCAAGCAACCACGCAAGACTTAGCTCACCTATGACATCGCAAATATGGCCACTTAAGCTCTAAAGGTCTCAAGACTCTACAACATAAAGAAATGGTTAGAGGTTTGCCTCAATTCCTTGAATCCAGCACTATATGTACTGATTATTTGAAGGGTAAGCAACACCGAGACTCTATTCCCTAAAGAAGCACATGGAGAGCATCCCAGAAGTTGGCACTTGTTCATGCTGACATATGTGGACCAATTTCCCTAATCTCCAGCAGTCATAAAAGGTATATAATTTGCTTCATAGACGATTTCAGTAGAAAAGCAAGGTGAATTTTCTAGTTGAAAAATCAGATGCATTTGCTTCTTTCAAGTTCTTTAAGAATTGTGTGGAGAAAGAGACTGGTTTGGCCATTAAGTGTTTGAGGACAGATTGTGGTGGAGAATTTGTCTCAGGAGAATTCAATGATTATTGCAAGAATAATGGAATAAAGAGACAGTTAACTACTACCTATACACCGCAACAAAATAGTGTTGCCGAAAGGAAAAATCGAATTGTGGTAAACATGGTGAGATGTTTATTGTCTAAGAAAGGTATGCAGAAGACCTTTCGGGCTGAGGCTGTGAATTGGACCTTCTATGTGTTGAACAGGTGTCCCACACTATCAGTAAAAGATGTAACTCCAGAGGAAACATGGAGTGGAGTTAAACCTTCTGTAAAACATTTCAAAGTTTTTGGAAGTGTTGCACATGTTCACATTCCTGAAGTTAAGAGAACAAAACTCGAATACAAGAGCCATAGTTGTGTTCTATTAGGAGTAAGTGAGGAATCAAAAGGTTATAGGCTATATGATCCAGTCTCAAAAAGGGTTGTAATCAGTCGTGATGTTGTGTTTGAGAAGGACAATAAGTGGGAATGGGATAAAAGCTTAGAAGATCAAATTTTACTAGATTTAGAATGGGGAGACAATGAGGAGGAGGAAAATTATTCAAGTGATTCTGAAAAGGAAGATGCAGAAGAAACTGAAGACAATGGTGAAGTATTGCCAAATCACATTGGTGATGCATTGCCAAATCACAATGATAAAGTGTTGTCAACTCACAGTAGTGAAATATAGTCTAATCCCATGAGCATGGAACCATCCAGTTCAGGAGAAGGCAGAATTCGAAGAGTACTAATATGGATGAAAAACTATGAAACTGGTGAAGAACTTAACCTATCTGATGAAGATATTAATATCATCATGGCTCTTTTTATCAGTACAAATCCAATCTGTTATGAGGAAGCAATGAAGATTGATAAATGGAGGGAAGTTATGGATTTAGAGATGAGATTCATTGAAAAGAACAGAACATGGTCACTCACAGAGTTACCAAAAGGAGGTAAAATAATTGGGCTCAAATGGCTATACAAAACAAAGTTAAATGAGCTTCGAGAGGTTGAGAAATACAAAGCTCGCCTAGTTGCGAAGAGTTACGCACAAGAATACAAAGTTGACTATGAAGAAATGTTTGCACCAGTTGCTCAAATGGATACAGTTCATATGATTCTTGCCTATGCTGCACAAAAAGGTTGGAACATTTCTCTATGGAGAGTGAAATACGATGTCTTTGTGGAATAACCAAAAGGGTATGAAGTGAAGAATGAAATTCATAAGGTTTATAAACTCAACAAAGCATTGTATGGACTCAAGCAAGCACCTAGGGCTTGGTTCAGTCGAATTGAATCATGATTCCTAAAAGAGGGATTCAGAAGATGTGACAGTGAACAAACACTTTTCATCAAAATCAACAATCAAGGTAAACATTTGATTGTAAGTGTGTATGTTGATGATTTAATTTACATAAGAGATGATGAGATTATGATAAGTGAATTAAAAGGTTCGATGATGAAGGAATTTGACATGTTAGATTTAGGGAAAATGAAGTACTTTCTTGGAATTGAAGTAATACAATTTGGTGATGGAATTTTTATAAGTCAGAGGAAGTTGCAATGGAAGTTTTGAAAAGGTTTGGGATGGAGAATTGCAATGAAGTTCAGGATCCAATCACTCCAAGGTTTAAAACCTCTAAAGATGAAAATGGAGTGGAGGTTGATGGCATTGCCTATAAGCAACTGATAGGGAGCATGATGTATCTAACAGCCACAAGATCGGATATAATGTTAGCAATTAGTTTGACTGGTAGATATATGTCCAGACCAACAGAGCTTCACCTCATGGCAGCCAAAAGGATTTTGTGTTATTTGCAAGGAACAACTGACTTTGGGATTCTTTACAGGAAAGGAGGAAACATAGAGTTAATTGGCTTCACTGACAGTGATTATGCAGGCTACTTGGAGGATAGAAAGAGCACATCATGTTATTCTTTCATCCCAAGCTCTGGAGCAATTGCATGGTCATCATGAAAGCAACCAATTGTTACACTTAGTATAATAGAGGTTGAATTCGTGGCTGCAATAACATGTTCATGTCAGGCTGTGTGGATGAGAAAGATTCTGAAGAAGCTTGGCTATGAAGGCAGTGAAAGCACTACTATTTTCTATGACAATAGCTCAACAATAAAATTATCCAACAATCATGTGATTCATGGTAAAAGCAAACACATAGATGTGCATTTTCATTTCCTGCGAGAGCTGGCCAAAGGAGTCGTGCAGTTAAAACATTGTGGAACACATTATAGCTCTAAATAAATAAAATAAAATAAATAAAATAATTTAATTTATTATCAATTTAATAATTGATTAATTTATATTTGAAGATCAAGTGCACCATCTAACAATGTATCATGATCCTCTAAATATTAGAAAAGTCATAAGTAATTTGACTTAATCTTTTAGTGACCAGGTTTTTAGTGTAATTATTATCTTTTTATTAATAATATTTGATGTAGATATTTTAGCATAGAGTGTGTTTGTCATGTCTAATCATATTTGTTCACAATATTATAGTAATTGATTCTTTAAATAGGATTTGAACTATTTTCAAATCTCATTCCACCTTGGACAAGGATTTAACAATCAATATTTTTTGAGAACACGTGGAACATTTTCCCTTATCCTCCTAGGATGATGAAACCCCTCTTTATCACTCAAATATATTTATATAGTTTATGTTATAGTCAATGTTTATCCATTTGTTACCTTTACCAAGATAACATGTAACAAGATCAAAACATAATGTTCGCTATATAAGATAACTTATTGATCTCAAGTCTAATGATTACTTACACAATAATTATGTGAATCTTTCAATAGACACATGTAATATCTTCATATGAAATTTTTATACGGGTCAATTTAGTGTACATGTCTTAAGACAAACACACACACACACACACACACACACACACATATATTTGTTTTAGGTATCTCTTACCCCTCGACTAATAAGAATAATTATTATTTTTTCATAAAAAAAAGTATATAATATTTATTAATCTCTATGACTCTAATAAATATCCAGTATTTAAGAGAGCTTCCACCAAGATCATTTTAAGAATAATGTTTTGATACAATAAAATCATATAATTAAAAAAAATTTCCTTGCAAATTTTTTTTATCCCATGGACTTTATCTTAACTTTAAATTTGTAAATCACATATTAGACTCATTAAAATAATATCATGTAAATATTAAAGATAAAGTAAGTCTTTGTTAAGAATAAATATCCAGTATCTAGATTGCTTTAGTTTCCTTTTTACTGTTTTCTAAAAAGCATTAGTGTATATAAGTAGTGTTGATGCACATTAAAACTTTTTTGATGGTAAAGAGCCTGGGATAATGAAAAGCATATTGTTGACGATAAAAATAACAATAAGATATATAGTGATGGTAGCAGCGGTGGTGAAAATGATAGCTACAAGTGTGAGGCCATTAGGAAAAGTGTAAGAGATAAAGAACAATGTGAATGGTAGGATCAAGTGGTGGTTGAACATTTTGGTGGGGTTTTATAATTTTCGAAAGAAACCAAACCAAACCAAACCATATCCTTGCGTGTTTATCGGGGCTTTCGGTGAGACAGTGACAAAGAGAGAGACCCACATTTTGTAGCTAATCAACGGCGAAGTGATCAACAACCTGGTTGGGGTCCAATATACGGCAGCTCCACCACTGCTCCTCCGTGTTTAGCTCTCACGGCTGAGGTTTTCGGCCCAAAAGCACAGCACATATCAATGGTTAGGATATTCCTTGGGATGAGTCAACTTCAGTTTGACAGACGGACGGGTAAAAGAAAGCGATGCGATTGATAATCCAAATTTACTTTCTTGAACTGACTCTACGCACTTCTGTGGACCATTTGTGCATATGATTGTATTTTCTTCTTCTTTGTTTGGCCACCATGCAAAAGTAAGTCACTGCATTGGATAGGGTTTCTTGGAAGTAGCACAAAAACCACAGGTAGGGTTTTTGTTTTTTCCTTCCAAAATTATCCTCGTGTTAAAAATAAGAAATTGGCTTAGCGAGTGTTATGGGCAGTGCCATTACGGTGTATAAAAGATGACATCTTGAAAAATATTACATTTGGAATATAAGACTTGATTACCAATGAAATCACTGCGACTGATGCCTATATAAATTCCATCAATATTTATAAATATACTATAGCACCTTATTTTACTATTGTAGTTTAAAGTGAAATGCCAAGGTATTTTACAATTTAGTCCTTAAAAATAAATAAAAAACTGAGATGTTTTTTCAATTTCTTCCTATAACATTAGGTTTTTTGGGTGTTAGACTTTCTTGTTTATTTTGATTTATTTTCTATAGAATTATATTAATTTTATGATCATTTTTCTAATTAAGTTTTGTTTTCAATTCCATAATTTAATATTGAGTTGAATGAAAATGGGGCTTGATAAATTATTTTTATTTGCTTTCTATAGTGTTAATAGAGTATCATGACCTGGATCAAGGATTTGGATGATTAGCTTAAATTCATATCGTTTTAATTTTTTTTAATCAAACTATATTTTTATCAGCCAATCGAGTTCGCTGTAAACTTGCAATGTTTATTAGATCACATCAATTCAATCCCCCAAATATACAATATAATGTTTTCTTCCAGAAAACATGGGAGCAACAATTACATTAACAAAAATTATCACTGCATGTATTTTTTTTCTTTCTACTAGCGATGTAACAAAAAAGGAAAGCAAAAAAACAAATATAAGCAGTGAAGAAAAACAGGCAATCTCTGTTTTACTTTTCTCCATGCCATGGTTTCTAAGCATAAGTTGACAAGGATTGATGGTCTCAATTAATAACATTTTTAATCTATAAATTAAATATTACATAATTAAGCCATCATGCATGGAATAATTAAGTAAGAAAATATAGGTTTTGGTGATCCATGGCGTTCAAAATGAATGAGAGTGAAAAGATTGAGATAAGAGATAAGAGGGCAGTCTAAGGAGAAAAAGTTCAAGCACAAGAATGGAGAAAAGTCAAGCACACAAACATAAGATTCCATTGCTGGCACTGGCATGCTTGTATTGGGTGGTTGAAATTAAATAGGAAACCTCTAATAATTGCCAAGACTGTTTAAAAGCGCTTTTGGCTGTCCTGCAATAATACACCTTGCGAGATAAGATAAATTTGATTTTGTATTTTAAAAATCTAAATTTTATGTACTTGTTTTTTTCAAAACTATTTTAATATGCTATAATTTTTTTAAAATAAAATCATCCGAAAATATTATTAATTTATGCGTTGCCTTTGGATGTCAGCTTAGATGGAATTTCTTTATTTGATTATTAATTAATAAGCAACAAATTTAATATTTTGTGTACATATGATTTTTAGTCTGAAAATGAGTGTGTAATGCCTATGTATTACTTGGTGTCTCGCAAACACTTTATCTTGCTCCCTAGAATCCCAAAAAGAAAAAGAAATAAAAGAAGAAAAGGGCAAGCAAATTATAATCACACAAAAAAAAGTGTATAGCTAATGGAGGACAAAGAGATATTTTTCTAGGGTTCTAACGAGAGGCCAGGAAGAAGACTCTCTTGACCTTTCACCTCTCTAGCTAACTGTAATCACACATTTCCTCAGTTCCCGAGGTGGTGGCCTAGCGGCTGGCACTTGGGTTCTGCTTCGGTAGACCTGGGTTCAAGCCCGGGAAACAACCCCTCCTCGTAAGAGTCTGGGACAGCCGGAGATTTACGCATGTCCTAGACCCACAAAGTACGCTTTCCGGATCATGTGGTTCCCCATTCCTATATGAATATCCAAAAAGTAATCACACATTTCCTCGTTGTTCAGCTGCTTGTATCTATCAACATGGTGGTGGTAAGAAGGTGATGTGGGAGAAGCTGATTTGTCAAAACAGATTAGTGCAATAGTGGGGTTTACCTCAGGAGTTAGTACTCATTCCGGGCGCTCGCCACAAGCAACCAGCTAGGTTAGTCGAGGGTTGTTTCAGGCCTCAAATTCCGTTCTTTAGGTCCCTGTTTCTTATTATTTATGCCCCTTTCTTCTTCTTTTTTTAACTTTTCAAGGTCTGATTCTGTAATGATTTTTTATTGTTGTTTTCGCTTAAAATGTGACCGATTGACCTGTTTTAGGCTTTACTAGTTTGATGGCCCGCACTTTGTTGCGGGCGAAGTAAATAATTTTTACATCTGTTCAGATTAAAATATAATATTTTTACATATAAAGTTTGATATAATGAAACAGATCAAAATATCTTGTCATAATAACAGTAACATCGAAGTGCTATATTCTAAAATTATCATCACTATTACTACCTCGAGAGGAAAAAAACCAAGTAAGAACAAAAACTAAAATTATTATTATTATTCTTAATATTAATATTATTATTGCGTTAATAACAAAAAAAAAAGACTAAAAGAAGTCTAAAAACATTAACAAAAGAGCAAATAAAATAAATACAATAAATGATAAAACAAAAATAAAAATTATTACCTGAAAAAAAAATCATTCCTCTTGAAAATAATAAAAATTATCAAATTATACCGAGAAAAAAAACATTATTATTATTATTATGAAAGAATAAATAAATAAATAAAAGACTAAAAAATCGTAAAAACTTCAACAAAAGATCAAACAAAAAAATAAAATAAAAATAAAAATTATTATTGTTATTACCGTCAAAACAATAAAAAATATCAAATTATCATGAAAAAAAAAACCTAAAAAACATCAACAAAGGAGTAAACTAGAAAAACAATTAAATTATTATTATTTTGTGTTAATAATGAAAGGAAAAAAATGAAAGACTAAAAAAATACTAAAAACTTCAACAAAACATCAAACAAAAAAAATTAAAATGAAAATAAAAATTATCATTGTTATAACTGTTAAAAGAAAAAAAATTATCAAATTATCCCAAGAGGAAAAAAAACCTAAAAAACATTAACAAAAGAGTAAGTAAGAAAAAAAATTAAATTATTATTATTATTATTATTATTATTATTATTATTATTGTTATTATTATTATTATTATGTTAATAATGGAAAAAATAAAATAAATAAAAGACTAAAAAAACCATAAAAACTTTAACAAAATATCAAACAAAAAAAATAAAATAAAAATTATCAGGTAAAAAAAATCATGACGTAAAAATAAAAATAAAAAAACGAATAAAAAGCTAAAAGAAAGAACAAATGGAGATAAAAAAACACAAATATCAATTTCCAAATGATCATAGATATAAAATAAAATTTAAGAACTAATTTTTTTGGAAAAAATACCACCCCAACAAATAAGAAAACAACAAAAATTAAAAATCAAAGTCGAGCACACTTATATATACATGGACAAAAGTACGGATTATTCTAGAAATAAAAAGAAATATAGGGAGTCAAATAAAAAAATAAAAGTATAAGGGCTGAAATGAATATTAAATATAAAGGGATTACAATCTAAAATTAAAAGTATAAGGGCCGAAATGAAAATAAAATATATTATCAATTTTAATCAAATGACAAATTTGAAGAAATTGAAACTACTGTACCGAATAAATTCATCTTTTTCAATCCAATCCGGAAATTAAAAGCAGGAGGACCGCATTGAAAAATAGACACTGAATTAAATCCAATCGGAGGACCCAATCGAACTAAATCAAAACTTATATACCAGAAATGAGAACCAGAAACGAAATTGAAAGTGACGGGACTGAAGTGCAAAAGGTGAAAATAAGGGGGACTCTCCTGCACTTTTACGTGCAGGAGAGAGAGAAACGTGGCCAACAGCTTTAACTGGCCGTCGCCGCGTCCAAGGATATTTTGAGGCGAAACGCGCCGCTGCGTTAGGAAGAACACGCGGAGGTGCATCGAGATAGACTCCGGAATCGTGTCTCCGGCCACCGTACGACGCCGCCGCGCCACCTACAGAGGGCGTGGGGTGGAACACCGGCGGGCGCGTGCCCAGCACGCCCTGACAGCCGCGGAAAGAAATAATAAAAAATTAGATCAATTATGGTCCTGTCCCTGTTCCCAAAGGCACTGTTTTTGTCTTATTAGGGGCTAAAACCGTATTTAGCCAATTTCAAAAAATAATAAAATAAGAAGAAGACCGGCGGGGCGGACCGTACCGATCCGGTCAGACGTGCGCAATGACGACGGAGCCCCTCGGTCGGGCGGCGTTTTTTGTCGTTTTCGGGGGGCTTTTTCGTTAAATTACTGTTCAAAAACGAAAAAAATAAACACTATTGAAATCCACAGTGTTTTCACTCACAGTCCATAGTGTTTTCCTGATCTCTTTTAGTTATATTTATAATTTTTATTTTATTGAATAACCAGACACTTTTTATATGATTTTATTGCCCTAGCTATTTAAGCCCGGGCTTTTAGTGTCACAAAATAATTGAGAAAATCCAAAAGAAAGACCATTTACGTGGTACAGTTGAGTGAAAAAATAAAGTGGGGCATCTTTCATGTGAGGCTTTTTAAAGCCTCCATCTTTCTTTTGTATTTATCATTATCGTTTTTACTTGGAGAACGGCAGGGGGGGGGGGGGGGGGGAGTTTTCTCTCTGACAAGATCATCAGACCCCTACCCAAGTAGTACTCCTGGTAGACAGTTGTTGTTGGATACATATATATTTAGCTCATGTCCTTGTGTAGATAGATAATATAGGTAGCTCGACTACTGCTTTTTTCTTTTATTCTTTTTTGATGAAAAGCACTCCTATCCGACTGCTTCCTTCCTTCGTGTGCAATTGCTTGCTTTAATCATGATTGAATGGTACTGATTGCTGAACTTGTCTCTGCAACTTCTTTGATGGGTTCCTTTCCATTTTTCACAATTTATTTTCTTTTATTTATATATTAATTTACTGTTTCTGGATGAAGATCTTTGACGAGTTTTGTATTCTGTTCTTAACTAATCTCTCTCTCCTGTCCACTCCCTTTCTAGCGAGCTATTTATAAACATCCTCAGCTCGCACCTTCCTCCTTTTCTTCTTCCGATCAGATTTTAAGTTTCTAGCTACTAGGAGGAGAATTGTGTTGTACACACACACGTGTATATATATTTATATATGTTTTGGCTCATTTTGCTGTATCATGTTTATGTATATATATACATGTATATATACACAGATAGATTAATAATCAGTCTCTTTTTTCTTTGTCCAGATTTTCACCAGATTCAAGTCAGGATCCAATTCCTCTGAATCGATCATCAAAATGGGCTGATCCTTAATTTGTTCAGTACTTCAGGCATGGATACATAAAAGTTGTTTGCGCATATATATATATATATATATATATATATATATATATATATAGGAGTGGAGACTCAAAGGGTTATTGATCTGGCCTTTTGTGTGAATCATATTAAATGGCAACGTACTTCCATGGAAGCGCAGAAATCCAAGCAGCAGCTGCACCATCTGATGGGATCCAGACACTTTATCTTATGAACCCTAACTACCTCTCTTCTTACTCTGAATCGACTCAACAACAGCACCAACAACAGCCCCCCAACATGATCTTCTTTAACCCCATTAGTAGTACTGCCGCTTCCAATAATGTCCTAAACACCGGAAAACTTCCTCATGCCCCCCCGCAGAACCACCACTTTGTCGGCATCCCTCTTGCTGCACCCTCCTCCAACATCACTTCTCTTACTCCAGACAGTAACAGCCGACGTCCGCCCCTACATGGGGTCGTCCCTAGTCATGTTCACTATAGCATTTGGGGTTCAATAGATCAGAATTCGTTCGCAACAGCCTGTGAGTCTAGTGCAGCCAGTGTTGTCGGGTCCCCGCAGGTGGGTTTTCGGAGGCCGGTAGCGGTGTCTCCTGCAAGGCAAGGGTTATCTCTAAGCCTTTCGTCTCAACAAGCACCGACACCGTATAATAGGGCTATAAGCAATAGCCATCATGAGATCCATGCATTGCATTCTCATGTTTCGGCTGGGTCTTCAGGTGATGAAATCAGAATTTCTGGGAACTCTCCGTCGTCTGTTTCGGCAGTGTCGAATGGGGTTTCCTGTTTGCAAAACATGGTTTTGGGATCCAAGTACCTGAGAGCTACACAGGAGTTGCTCGATGAAGCTGTTAATGTAGGGAGAGACCTAGTGAAGAGAGGCTTGATGGAAGGGAGTTCTAAAGAGAGGATGGAGATGACTAAAGAATATTCTATAACCGGAGATGGGACTGGCGGTGGTGGTGAAACTTCTGCTGCTAATCGTGGAGCTGAGCTTACGACGGCCCTCAGGCAGGACCTGCGAACGAAGAAGGGAAAGCTTGTAAACATGCTCGACGAGGTACGTACATAGATCTGTGTTTATAAAACAAGTTGCATATTCTCTCATTTCCTGCTATGGCGATCCTTGTTTTTCAACGCGTATACAAAGATTAAATTTTATCTAGCAATCACTGGGTTGCATTTGGCATCTTGGCGGTTTCATAGATATTAACAATTAATTAAATCTAGAAGAAGAAGAAGAAGAAGAGATGACTTAGAACATGATGGAAATATGTAGAGCAAGAGAGACTTTATTTTCATTAATATTAATATTTAATATACAAACTATATATGCTCGTCTTTTAGGGCTGCTAAGTTAGGGCCCAGTAAAGATGGTCCATGAACAATGTCAACTGCATTTCAGACAAACTACGGTAGCTCTAGTTAAATCAATTACCCCAGCTCCTATTCTTGTTTCTTCCTTTATCTTTTTTTTTTTTTTTTATGTGTGGTTGTGACGAACAAATGAAATGGAAGTTACTTCAATCATAGTGAGGCAGTGAGGCATGAAGTGATGATAAAGAACTCGAGATCTATATAACAGGTTTTGAGTTCGAGTCAGAACATGTATCTCTTCTAAAAATCTAAAACAGTTAGAATTTTATTCGCTCACTTAAATTCACAAAATATATTTTTCTAATAAAAAACAAATTACTTGAAAGATAGTATGAAATCATAGACGTCATACTTTCTTTTCTTTCTATCTCTAGCTAGGCTAAGTGCTCAAGTCTAATTAACGTGGTCCTGTATATTGTACCTAATTAAAATCTGTTTTCTTGCTTTGGAAACTTAATTCAAGGTGGAACAAAGATACAGACAATACCACCACCAGATGCAAGTAGTAGTTTCCTTGTTCGAGCAAGCAGCAGGATTTGGTGCCGCGAAATCTTACACTGCCCTAGCATTACAGACTATCTCAAAGCAATTCCGGAGTCTTAAGAACACGATTTCTTCGCAAATCAGAGCCGCAAGCAAGAGTTTGGGTGAAGAGGATTGCGTAGGAGCAAAGGTTGAAGGTTCGAGACTAAGGCACGTGGATCATCAGCTTCGACAACAGCCATTGGGATTGGCCCAACACAATGATTGGAGACCCCAGAGAGGATTGCCGGAACGTGCTGTTTCCGTTCTTCGCGCTTGGCTCTTTGAGCACTTCCTTCACCCGTAATTTTCTGGAAGTCTCAATACTACTCTAAAACATATACATAATGAAAACAATTTTCGAAACTTCACCCACCTTTAAGACGATCGAGGTTTCAATAATGGTTTTCGGTATATATATGATCTAACAAGTATATATATTGTATCATGCATTGGCTAGCTACTTTTGAGTTTGATTTTGTGACAATTGGGTTGAACGCAGATATCCCAAAGATTCTGATAAGCACATGCTTGCAAAACAAACAGGGCTTACTAGGAGCCAGGTATGTATGGATTTAATCCTTTTCATTCCAAATAAATTATAGAGTAGCGAATGAGCTTGCGGCTCAACTCATTTTGTTTCTTTCTGATCAGAGGTTTTGGATTCGAACGATTAAATAAATTATAGAGTAGGTAATTTCCCTCTTCTTCTATGAATTATCTACTCTCCATCACATTTATGATTTGATCATATGTAGGTGTCTAACTGGTTTATAAATGCTCGGGTTCGGCTGTGGAAGCCAATGGTTGAGGAAATGTACGTTGAAGAAATCAAGGAGCAGGATAGTTCTGAGGAGAATGCAAGTAAAAAGGAGAAAATTGATTCTGGGTCTCATTCTACTGCACCAGGAGAGAGCAGTTCACTTCAAATGGATCAACTCAAGGGAGTACTTCACTCGAAACAACTCAAAAAACCCAGCAACCAAAATGCTTCTCCTGTTAAATTTTCATACCCCACAATCTCATTGACCATGGGAGCACCCCTTCAACAGCAAGCTGGTTTTACCCTTATCGGACCAGCTGAAATGGAAGGCATTTCTCGTAGAAGTTCAACGGAACCGAGTAGTGAGATGCAGAATCCTCCGAGCAGTATCCTCTCCATGGACATGGACGCGAAACAAGGTGAGACAAGTAGGGAAATCAATGTGGATTTTGGTGGTGAAAGGTTGATCAAGGATGGCTATCCTTTGATAGCTAGCAGTGGTGGATTCGGATCATATCCAATGGGAGATCTTGGGAGGTTTAACCTTGAGCAGCTGACACCAAGATTTAGTGCAAACGGGGTTTCCCTTACTCTTGCTCTACCACATTGCGAGAACCTTTCTCTTCCAGGAACTGAACAAAACTACCTCTCCAACCAGAACACTCAGCTGGGTGGAAGAAGAAGAAGACTAGAGATTGGAAGCGGTACAGAACCTGGTTTTTCTGGGATTATCACCTCACAAAACTCTCACTCCAGCTCTGGTTTTGAGAGCATTGACATCCAAAACAGAACGAGGTTTCCAGCTCAATTATTGCCGGATTTTGTGGCCTGATCAATTTACTACGTCCTTACCTTATTGTACTTTAACTCCAGATTACTTCGTAGTTGTGCTGCTCGAGAACATCTGATCAGGTAACTTGAGCAAATAATAGCTGTCTCCTTTCTAATGTACCCTGGCCAATAGAAAGAGATCGAGGCTGAAAAAAAACTAAGCATGATGGTGGCTAAAGCGAGAAGAAAAGCCAGTATCGCTAGTGCTCTTACATATTGATTGTATATTATATATATATATATATATATATATATATATATATATATATGAATATATACATCGGGGCATAGGTAGATGGAAATCAAGATTTCGTGGATATGCAAAATGGGTTATTTGGGTATACCTATCTATATTTGTAAATTTAAATATTGCTTTAGATGTGGATGTGTACGTGAATTTTCATTCTTGCACCAAATGATGGAAATATTTGTCCTCGGTTCAAAATTTCTTTTCTTTTTCTCGGTTTACTACTTAGCATTTTGTATACTATGAATGAATTTTTTTTGTGATTTATAGACAAAATTGTGTATAAGAACACCTTAGTGTTTGTGGTTTCAATTATGTTGGTCATTTCATCGATAATAAAATCCGTTGATGATTTCATATGTAATGGTCAATGAAATTTCATGTTATTTGTTTTTAATTTTTTGAAACTTTCTAATGAGCTTAGTTTATCAGTAATACCGTTAGTTATGTGTTTAATATTTTCTACAAAAATAAATAAATGGAATACAACATAAAAAAATAAAACTAAAATAAAAAAATAAAATATTTATTATAGCTTTAAAAATTATCAATTTGAAAGCAATTCTTCCAGAGGACAAAAGTTGAAGGAGAAGGAATTTGTGAAGGTGGATCTTCGTCGACACGAGGTATAAGACAAGGTGGAAAATATGTATTATCGATGTTAACAAAAGTAATGTGTACAATCACCTTATTTCGATGGTCTTAGCACTAAGTTATTTTGTCTTAGCAATAAGAACTACAAAATGTACATAATGTTATATGCCTAATGATGGAAATATTGTAATAATTTTTTATGATGCCAACAAAATTTATGCGGCCACTTGGACCTGGTTATGAGAAATATGATGTGTGTCCTAATTACTGTATGTTGTACTATGAGGTAGATACAATGAAAATAAAATTTGACTTTTGTGGACACACATTATACAAACCTAGATATCCTAGTATAGGTTCCAATAAAGTAGAGAAGCAACTCCAATACTTTTCATTGACACTAAGACTTCATACATGTCTCCACATTATGCTAAAGATATAACATGATATCATTTTCATAAGTCATGTCATAATTCATTTTCTCGATTATTCCCAAAATTTACTTGAAATAAAAAATAAAAATAACAAAAATAAAATAAAAACAACACGTGTTGGAAGCCCAGTCCAAAATTAACTGGGCTTAGGCAGGCTGCAGCCCCTCTCGATTGATAGCCCAGCCCAAAAATAAAAGAAATAAAAAATGAAAAAATGAAATATAAAAATACAAAAATACAAATTGGTATGAAAAAATATTTTTATTTGTTTTCTTTACTATTATTATTATTATAAACAAAAAAAATCTTGTTTGACCAGACTTTCTTTTTTCCTTGTCTATGTTTAAGTCATTCCTTTGCAATCTAACTGGTGGATTTTGCTAGAAGAAAGGCCAGACAGGCAACTTGTGCGGCAAAAAATTGTGGACCAAAAGATTCCTTGACTTTATTCCTTGACTCCAAGATAGACCAAAAAATTTTGGACCAAAAAAAATACAAATTTATTACAGTTATCGCCCTGACTTTCTTTTTTCCTTGTCTACGTTTAAGTCATTCCTTTGCAGCCTTCTAGCCAATTGGTCTATCTTGATAAATAAATATTTCATTATCTTCTCCTAAACTAATAGAATCAGGAGTAGATGGAGTTGAAGAAGATAGAGTTCATTTCTATGATTTTATTTTTACTTGTTTGACCTTTGATGTTAACTTGCACGCTGAAATGTTCATTTGAGTTTTTTTTTTTAAGATAACCCAACAATGTTCTAGTTGAAATCATTGGCCAACACATAAAGCATACATTTGACAAGCATTATTAATCTTGTAAAACAAAATAAATAAATTAAACTACGTTGAAAATATATGAAACAAACAATCTAATATGGAAATGAAAAGTAAAAATTATAAAATTACCCTTGATTCCTCAATTATTCCACATTGTTTATGATTTTCAATTTGGGTAACAAATCCAACAAATTTACCGACTTCTCTATTTATTTCTTGTTATATAATTGAGATTCTTATTTGGGAACGATTATTCAAGTTTTATTCGTTCTCTACAAAGTAAGCATGTACTCGAACCTAAAATTATCTTGTTTGTTGTTCAGCTCCTGTAATTAGATATTTGCTTATATTTAACCATGCAGACACAAGTAAACAATCCTCCTCTTGTGAGAACAAGTAAGTAATCTTCCTCTTGTGAGAAGATTTTACTTCTTTGTGATTTTTTAATTGTATGGACAATTAAATTAGAGTCTTTGGATTCATAAGAAAGTTGATTAGGATCACTTGGTTGAGAAACAATATCTTCATACTCCCTTATAAGAAAGTTGGTGAATGAGTTTGACAAATTTGAGTCCATCTGCATAAAAAAAAGAATTGTGTTAGGTGATTTGTTACATTCTATCGAACTCAAATTTTATCGAACTCGACGTTATTAATAAACTTATGAAAATATCTATTTAATACAACAAAGATAGCATCATTATCAACATACAAATCAAGAATAAATGCACAACAACTCCAATATATAATATCAATCTTACTATATTTTTTTATTAAAATGTTTTATTTTAAAAAATTCTAGTATAACTAACAAAAATGAAATTTAAAAGAACTTTTCATACTTCGCAAGTGCATCATTTGGAAATTTCGAATTTTTAAACAAAACATACCTAAGAAGAAAAAACTTGCTTCAATTTTGTGAAGTAAATTGAATTGAACACGGAATGAAATGACAACTTCTCAAATAAAAATCTCATTACATAGTATAAAAATCTCAAATGAAATGTCTTTAGGCTTTGATGGAAAATCAGCAATTTTATCCATAAAACTATATACAATATTCAAATATTTCAGTTTGGCACATCAAATTCAGTCCAATATCCTGTTCAACTTTATTGTTAGATCCCAAATTACAGCTTTAAATTATGCAATTGATCCTTTACATAAACATGTATATTATATCAGCTCAAAACCAACACTACCATACATAGCTCACAAATAAATCTTTCACAAATTGAGGAAACCATTAGCCAATCACATATAAACGAAAGCAATATCATGCACTCTTCCTTGTATCAATCATCCCATCCCCCTCTCCAACTCTCGTTGCCTAGTACAAGTTCCCAATCAAAACAAGAAATATAGTCTCATCTAGACGACAACCCATTCTCCAATCCTATAAAACAACTTCATTGAATCCTTAGTTCTCCTTACCTTACACAGATTACTAATCAACACATTAAAAGTATCCATATTTCATAGAACTCCATGAATATCCATTTCCATTAATACCTTCACCACCTCTATACATCTCCCATACTAATCTCTTAGACTCCTCTAATTTCCATTAACATTCACTAGGTTATCAGCACAAAATAATATGCCCAAAACAATAAAGTTCTACATGTTTTTTTAAACATGCGAACAAAAATGAATTTATTCAAAATAACATCCAGTTTTGAATACCAAAGCATGAATAAATACAGGCAATAAATTGTCTTCCACGCTCCACAGAAATTGGCCAAGTATTCCCCCATAAAATAAATCAATTGGATTTAAAAGCAAGGCTCATATACCATGAAATTAGTAGAATCCCATAATTCCCAGTCCCCACACCTTTCATTTGAAAGCATCTCATATAAAACTAACATATAAACAGAGGTAACTGAATCTCACTCCAAAAATGCATAATACTGATATTTATTATATAGTACCAAAAAATGGCAATAATAATTAAGAAATTATTAGAAGAGTATCAAGAAAATGACTTGGTATGTCTCAATGAAATTAATAAAATTTACAAACAAAAAAAAAACCTGTAAATCAAATGCATGTTGAAACCTTTAGCAATTAATCACTGTGAAAAGAAATGAAAAGAGAGATAGAGAGAGAGAGGAATAAGAGATGGATCCATACAAAGAGGTGACAATCACTATGCTTGATCAGTCAGTGTGTGAGAGAAAGCAAGAGGGTTTGAGAGGTATAGGGAAGGAGGAATTGACTGCAGAAAAAAAAAAGGAGGGGTTTCTTTTATGACATCTTTAATGGAGAACAATGAGTCTGTAATTTGGTGTTTGTAATGGTTTTGAGGATTAGCAACAATGGGTTCAGAGGAGATTTTGACAGTTTTTTCAGAGCAACATCGGAGGGTGGTGTGATTTTTAACAAACAAAAAGGAGAGAAGGGTTTCCAATTCTTTGAAATTAACCCAAACTAGAAATCAACTTTCATCTATAGCATAAATCAGATCTAAAAAAAGAAAATAGAAAAAGTTTAGAAAACAAACCTTTTGGTAATTAACGGAAGCAGTGAGCAGAAGATTGCCAGGAGCTTTTTGTTCTTCTTCTTGTTTCATTTTTTAATTAAGAGAAGAAACAATTTTTCTTATATACAACAAAGAAGATGGGCACTGACAACATAATTTTGATTATGGTATTTAGCAAAGTTGTAAAATCCGTTCTGGGTACCGTTCCGGTTTTTTGTTTGGAACAGAACGTTCTGGTTTCGGTGCATTCCGTTTCGGTTTTGTACTGTTCATATTTATTTAATTATATATAAAAAAATATTAATTTAACAAGTATAATTTAAATTCAAGATAAATGAACTTTAAATTATACAATACAAACATAATCTCAAAATTAGAAACATCTTTAAAATTCCAAAGTATTATGAAAGTAAAATGTTCTAAAATAAAAGAAAAATACATCAAACATCTTCTACATCATTAATATAAAAATAAGGATCTTGATCTTGTTGTGGAACATAAGGAAAGTCATCAACAAGACATTCCAATAGTTGGTCATTTCCACCAAGCTCATTCTCCTCATTTACACATGTCTCTTCTTTTCTTTTCTTTCCTTCATCTTTTCCCTTGTAACTTATAAGCACATGCATTTTCCTTGAAAAGTTTACTCATTTTGCAGCAAAAAATACAATCCAAAAAAGAGAAAAAAAAGAAGAAGAGGAGGAGATTCTCCCCCCGTCTCTGGTTCTTCAATTCATTAGCTCTTCTTTTTCGTTTCTATGAAGAACTATAAGCCAAAGCATTTCACTTAGAAAGTTTACTTCTTTTGCTTCAAAGAAAGAGAAAAAAGGCACCTTCTTTTATTTCATCTTCTCTTCTCTGTAAAGATGAAGAGAAGAAGCCATCAAAGAATGGGACTTTTACTAGTTTTCCTTGCTGGGTTTTCTTCAATATTTCATTTTGCAAACTCTCAAGCAAGCCCAGATGCTGAAGTGATGTTCTGGTAGCAGTTGAAAGAGAGTGGAGATTTGGGTTGATTTTTGATGGATTATCGACGAGCTGGGGTTAAGAGATGAAAATTGATTTTGGAATTTTTGAAATCGGGTTGAATCTGTGTGTTTTGTAAGAGAACTTGAAACGACATCGTTTTGGCTGGACCCGGAACGGAACGCCCGGTACGGAACCGGGGCGTTCCGGCCGGAATTGGGCCGGATTTCCCGGATCCGACCGGAATTCAAACCGGGACAAAAACGTCGCCGTTTTGTCCCGGATTTTGAAGTGGAACAGAACGGGATTCATAACACTGGTATTTAGAGTTTTTTTCTTGTTGTGTTTGGTTTGCAAAAGAAGCAACATTTATGCTTCTATTGTTATTTCTTATGTGTTTTAATTAGCTTGAATAGTATTTCATCAGGACTATGTGCCTATCTGGCTTTTCTGTTGAAATGAATAGAAATAGCAGCTGAAGACCAGAAGAGCGATTTTAGTTATTCAAATAATTGTTTTGTTGGGGATCAAATTAAAAACAGAAACTAAAAATATTGTTTTTTAGCTTTGCCTTTTCTAATGGCTAATGCGTTGGACATGCTCGAACAATGGAGAAGGGAAGTAATCATAAGCACAACCTTTTTGTGAGAATAATTTTTGAAAATAAAGTAGAAGCGAAATTAAATAAGAAGGTAAATCGTGTGTTTTTAACAGTAGTAGTAGACACAAATTATTGTGGATTGTAATAGTATAATTATCATTTTCCCTTTTGTGCATAAAATTTTAAATCTTGGACTCATGGGCATTTTAGACTTTCAATGGGACTAATTGACATTCTCTGATTGTTTGAGGGTATTTGAGTCTTTTCAGGTATTTTTTGTACAGTAAAACTATATTTTTACCCCTACGAGTAGACAACAAACAGTTTACCCAAGGGTATTTTTGATTTCTTACGCTAATGTGAACAGTAAAATAATCATATTATTCTCAAATAAGACAAAAATCAAGAGTTGTTTGTGGGGGTGTTTCTGGCATTTCAAAATTTTCTAAACAGTACAAAAATGAATATGCCCTCAAAAAAGACAAAATCAAAGAGTTGGGTGAGGGGTGTTTAGGTAATTTTATGTTTTTTTAATTTTTTTCTTGCAGAACACTATTGGCGCGTCTAACTGAGGTGTCAATTATTTTCTTCCTGATGCTCCCATCAGGCGATGAATGCGACGTCTTCCGGTTGTTCCAGATGTCCATCCAGCGTCTCACCAGCTGCGTCACCATGTTCTCTTCCACATGGTGATGTCCGTGTCGTCACACGGTGGCTGGAAACGTGATGATAGTCAGATGATCTTTTTTCCCTTTTCTCTCTCCAGCCTAAATTACATGGAAATTCTTTTGGTTTATGATGTTTTCATTTCAGTCCGTGATCTTTTAATCATTTTGTTTAGTTTTGATTTCTGTTACAGAAGTTTTGATTTATTTCAATTTTTTCTTCAATTGAAATTGATTATATATTTTATTTTCATTTCGGTCTTTATTCTTTTAATTTTGGGTTTGGTTTTAAATCCCTTAATGTTTTTGGTAAAGAAGTTTGTATTTTTTTTTTTTCAATTTTGTTCTTTGATTGAAATTGATCATGTATCTTGTTTTAATTTCGTCCCTATTCTTTTAATTTTTTTATTTCATTGTAATTCCTATAAAAAAAAATTATCTTTCTGAAATAGTCTCTATTTTTGTCCATATTTATATATATATGCCCTTAGTTTTGGTTTTTAATTTTATTATATTCTCTTTTGCTGAGTTTGTATTTTAATTTAAATTAGTCCTTAATATTTTTTGTGTTGGTGATCATTTGAAAATTTATATTTTTTTTCCTTTGTTTTTATTTTTTTCTTCAAGTCAAATGATTTTTTTAAGCTAATAATGTTTATTTTTGTTTTATCATTAATTTTTTTTTCTCTTGTGTTAAATTTTTTAGGGTTTTTTTATTCTTCGGGGTAATTTTGTTATTTCCATTATTTACGAAATATTAATAATAATTTTAGTTTTTTTTTACTTGCTCTTTTATTAAAAATTTTGTGTTTTTTTATTCATCAGGGTAATTAATATTTTTTATTGCTTTAGCAGTAATAGTAATAATAATTTTAGGTGTTATAATCATGATAATAATAGTGTCATTATTAATCATAATGATAATAATAATTGTAATTTATTGCAATGGTTATAGTACTTCTAGTGTTGATAATTATGATTTTGATGATAATAATAACAATAACTCATAAAATAATATGAAGAATATCAATAATGATAAAAAATTATAATAATGATATTAGTAATGATAATGATAATAATACTAATTATAATTTAAATGATATTAATAAAAATAATGGTGTTGGTTATCATAATAATTATTGTCGTAATAATAATAGTGATAATAACAATAATGATGGTGATAGCGATAGTATTATCAATAATAATTAGCATATTAATTATTTACAATAATGATTATAATAGCAGCTATAATGATTTTAATTATTTAACAATCATGATAATAATAAAAATAATTTATTAGTTGATGTTTGTTTTGTTAAAAATTGACTTTTATGGCTTTTCTATGTATAATATTTCAGATCTAATATCACAAATACAAAAAATATACGAAGCTACACGTAGACAAATGGAAAATTTGGGCCGAATAATCTACAATAAAAAATATACGAGTCACTTGCCTTACGCTTAGCCACATCTAGAATCGATTTTTTTAACATATAAAAAAATATAAATGAAGCTAGATTTGTTTTTATGATGCTATATATCTGAACGAAATAATCAACCTAGGCAGAATTTTTATTAGGTAATGTCAAAGAAACTAATTATAGGGCATTTTTTTGTGTTTAGTACTAATATTAAATAACATAATTTTTAAGAAATATGGTAAAAAAAATTGAAGACAACATTGAGTTACAGGATTTTTAACGATTACAACATCAAAAGATTAATTATTAGATTTGAACCATTATATATAGAGAAGCTGTAAAAATTAATTCTTAATAAATACAAAATCCAATGATAAGTTCTTTCAATTACTATTCTTATGACTGAAGCAAAAAAAAATTGATGTTTTATTCGTTATAAATAAATATTATTTTATTTGAAGAACAAATGAAAATATTTAAAGAATAAAAATTAAAGGACAAAAGCAAAATTTATATTATTACCATTATGAATATAATTATTATAATTGCTTGGATAATAATAAAATTTGTTGCTCAATATTTTTTGTTTGATACTAATGTTAAGTCATATAATTTAAAAAAAATAATATTAAAAAATTAAAAGCAATATTGAACCATAATTATTTTTTTCAAATCATAAATCTGGGAAATTAGTTTTTAAACATTATATGCAGAGAAGTTGCAACACTTAATTCTTAATAAATACAACACCAAATGATAGATTACTTGAATTATTATTCTCATTATTATTATTATAATTGAAAGTAAAACCAAAAACAATATTAGCAACATCGAAAACCAAATTGATATAAAAAACAAAGGAAAATATTTGAAGAACAAAATTAAAGGAAAGATGCAAAATTATTATTATCATTATAAGACACCATTAGACTATCAAACACAGTATAACTTAATGTATTATTTTCTTTCTTATTTGCCTAAAAAACTTTCAATTATTTAGTTTTTTTATATATTCATTTTATTATGAATAAGATGTTGAAAATAATAATAATGATTATTTTTAATATATTTTTTCTTAAAAATATGTTAGGATAATTATATATTTAGATATTTATTTAATATTAACGCATTAAAATATATAAAAAATAAATTAAGATTTTTTTTTAAATCTCAAATTAATTTAATATCAGTATTCTAAAATACTTTTAATATAATAATATCAACAATAAATCTTAAAAAATAAAAAATATATTTTAAATTCTTTTAATTAAAAATCGCTTTAAATTAAAAATATATCAAGCCACATGTAGACAAAACAGATAAAAAAACACATAGAGATAACAGATCACTAACAACATAACATTCATTATAATTACATAAAAGAGTATTTCACTCTCATTTCACTAAAGTTAAACCTACTTTGTTTTTTAACACAAGTTGCATTTAATACATAAATAAATATCAATAAAAATTAAAAGTCAAAACTAAAAGTATAGATATAAAAAATATGAACAAAAAATAGAATCATCCCAAAAGGACTGAAAAATAAAAAGATCAAAACTAAACCAAAAAAATAAAAGAATAAAAATACAAAACAAAGAATTACATACAAGGCAAATGGGTCGTTGAGCATATACAGTGCTTTCATTAACTAGACATTTTTCTATAGAAGAGGAAAACATTCCACCCCCTGAAAATCCTATTGAAGAGAAATAAACAAGAGAACGAGGATCATCCGTGTTTCCCAAACATTATAACAAGGAAACAACTGGAGAAGCCATGCCCGGCTAATTCTATGTAGGGAAATGAGAGAATATTTCCAGGACAAGGGTAAAAAACACAAGGGGAATGAGGATGGCTGGCACATTTGCATCACTAACCATCACACGTCAAAATTGGCACAACTTTCACTTCGTTTCTTGCATGTCCTCCTCAGTTTTCCAGACGACATCATCAAGGCAGGTTGAAAGGTGTTTATAGAACTGCAGAAGACGGAAAATATAATCAAAAAGACAAACAGGAACTGTTCTGGTTAAGCAAGAGGTAGCGTTGCAGGAAGGAGAATCATCCAAGGAAGCTGTACCTTATGGAACTCCAAAGTGTCTCCTTTTGCTTTACGCACCTCAACCATATGAAGCGAGGGTGCCATTTGAAATATCTGATAGAACAGTGAGTTAACACCACAAAATGAATGGACTCTGGCAGTATTAATGAGTTTCATTTTAAGTTTGTCACAGACCTCGGTAGCGACATTAAGGTTTCCCTTTCTCCCAGCCTTCACTTTCTTAAGCCGCATCTGAGAAAGACAAGGATTCATTTACTTCAGCCAAATGAATAACGAATATTTCATGCATTTGTTACCTTGTAGTTTTTCTTGTGCACGTCAAAACCAAGGGGCTTTGCAGCTTCTTCGATCTTGTGAATTATTTCATTGGCAGGGCATTTACACGTGAACCTTGTTTCCCTCTTGAATTCCTGCAGCAAGTCACGTAGCATACAGGTTTCGGTATTTAATGGAATCCCAACAAAAGTGACAATATTGTAAACCTATCATGTGGTCTATCACCTGCAAAAGACATCCTTGTTTTAAACCCGCAGATGCCGTTAGGTAGACAAGGCGACTTTGCTGATAATGCAGAATAAATACTGTTTTCATAACATGGACTTGTATTTTCATAGTCCAATATCACTGTAGTTAACAAAGCTGGATATCTCTAATTGTCCGAGAGGAGCTTCGAGGAATAATATAAAAAACCATTTTCTTGTTTACACCTTGAATAACATACATATTGACTTAACTAGAGTCTTAATAAAGTAAGAGATCCTGGATTGTTTAATACTCTAAAACATTGATTAATCCCTTCATGGGTATCATATGTATCATCGATTCCTTCACCGATTTTTGCAAGTTGATATATCTCTGAAATATTCAAATGACAAGGGAAATAAGGAAAAACATACAGTTTCACAACCAAGCAGACACAACAACAAAGATAAACACTCTCTCCCCTGACTACCAGACCATATCAGGATAATAATGCAACATTTTGTCACGATCATCTCTTACTTCCACGGAAGCAGAAAGCTAATGCTTTTTTGTACTAGAATGAGGACATGCATTGTCCAACAGGAATAGAACAATTCAGACTTTAAAGTTATAGCATAAATGAAAGGCTTTTCAGCAAACAAACCTGTTCTCCGTCAAACAAATTCCCAAGATTTAGCCCTTTAGACATTGAAATTAACTCAAACGCATTCATAGCTGTTGGTTGCTCTTCTTCCTTTTTCTCTGTTACATGGTTTTCCTGTTTCAAAGACTGAATGCATTAAGAAACATCACTGTTAAGAAGTACAATAAATTGTTACAGTTAATTCAGATTGTGCTTCTTTTTTTCAGGTACAAAAACAAAACAATGATCTTGAACTCACTTCTGAGTCCTTAAAAACAGCTTCAACATCATCCAAGTTGGTGTCCTCTTTCTCTTCAAACACAGGAGTCTTATAACCTTTCTTAAACCATTCATCTACCAGGATTTCAGAGATGGTGATTCGCTGACATTAAAAACAAATAGTTAATTGAGAAAATTATAAAACAATATAAAGTTTTGATTAATGCTAATTTTTTGTTGTATGGAGGCCAATATAAGTATTTTAAGCCCGGCTTGTTTGGCATTCTTACAATAGCAGGTCTAATAGAATGAGCTTCACATATAATAAGAAGCAAGATTTGACCTAGGTAATGTAAACATCATGGCACTTTATACACACCACTTGCAGATTAGAGAAGTTGTCCAGGCATCCTAATGAAATCCACTGCAGTAACAATCTTTCAGTGTTCCGATTCTGCTACCTGACCAAATCTCTAGAAGATCCAATCTCAGTTACACAACGTTCACATGCCCAGAGGGAAGCCTTTACATGATGTTCTATTTAAAGTTGGATGAGACAAATTAGCATGATAACTGGATAGGCTCCATTGTCCAACAACAATACTATGACAGCATTGGGATCTAATGAGGCAAAAGCATCAGAGCAGTTATTCCTTGTGCCAATTGTGATGAAAACAAATAAACATAACTTAAAATGCACTTGCCATTGTTTGCAGTGATTCATCATATATAATTTTCTGGGATTCATTTTGATTCGCTTACTTTTAAAAAAGAAGAGTGGTCAGCCACTAGTTAATGTAGAAATCCTTTCTTTTTACTCCATTCTAAGATGCAGGAAATGCGTCCAGGCAAGGAATGATAGTGAAGCATAACTACTTACAGTCATAGGGTTCGGATCCAAGATTCGAGTTATCAATTTCATGGCTCCAAAAGAGAGCCAAGGGGGGCAAGTAAATTCAGCTGCTGAAATCTGCATATGGTAGTAAAGTGAAAACCAGAGGACAGGGGAAAGGAGAGAAAAATTCTATCATATTTGTAAAATGCTCACTTTTCTATACAGGTTCATAAGATTAGAATCATCAAAAGGCAAGTACCCTGCTAGCAATACAAAAAGTATCACTCCACATGACCACAAATCTGCAGTAGCCCCATCATAACCTCTATCATTAAGAACCTAAACAGCAGTACCGAAAATAATTAGAAGCGCCAAAGGCTTAAGAGGTAACATGTATGGCTAAGAAAAATGGCATAAATACAGTCATCCAAACCTCAGGAGCAACGTAATTTGGAGTTCCACAAGGTGTATGAAGCAAGCCATCATCCTGCCAAATAAACCTGTTAGTAAGAAACATATCATTTCCACTTCAAAAAAGTTCACATGGCACAAGCCCACAAACAGAGAGAACAAACAAATGCATTCTCATAACTGCAAGGCAATAGTTTTTACTAGGTCACTATTGCTGCAAGCTTGAATCAAATTTTTTTAAAGTAAACAAAATAAAATCTAGATCATCGAAAGTTTTTTGGCATATATTTTACTTAATACAATGGGTCAAACTTAAAAACTCTTTAACCGACTCTTTGTTTAGCCTATATTTTAAATTAAGTTGTGTGGCTTCCCTGACTTGACCTTGTTGACTTGGCATTTTCAAAGGAAAAAAAATTCAAATCAAAAAAAAAAAAAAAAACCAGGTTAACCTAACCCTAATCAACTGACAAAATTCACAATCCGAGTTATACTCCACTGCGTTGAAAATTAATTTTTTAATTTTATTATATGATTAAAAATACAAAAACTGATTTACCATTAACCCAATACTATAGAATAAAATCCAATGAAACCCCAACATTAAATGATGGGAATGGAAACAAATCAAAAGAAAAATAAACACAGGGCTAAAAAAATAAACATAAAAGGCCAATAAAAAAAATCTAGGATGCACGGGCTAATAGGCCCAACATGGCTAAGCTTGTTACAAAATGAACCCAAGTTCATGGGCTTGAGGTAGGCCCACATGCTTGGGCCAATAGTTCTTTTCTTTCTTTTTTTGAAAAAAAATTAACAGACAAGTTATCATCTTCATCCTAGAATCCCTCCCTAGCAAGAGATGGTTGGAAAATTAGGGTTTTGCCTCAAAACATAAAAAAAACACCTTTCAAAAAAACATAATCAAACCCTTTAATGCATCAAATAACTCATAAATGGGTTGAAAAATAACAATTAACCTGAAACGATAAAACTTTCTAAGTCCAAAGTCAGATCTACTATTTCAGTCAAGGTAAATAACCACAATGGAACTCATCTCATTTAATAAAGCCCTTTGACACTAATCAATAATTTAAGTGGTCTTCATCAGTGTCAACCAACCACTTCATCTCTACTCGGTGTTTGCATGCGAGCTTCTCTCTCCTCTCTCTAGCTCAAAGACTGAAAAACAGAGAAAATATGCTTCTGACTTACATTTTAGCTCTCTATCTTTAAATTTTGTGTTTTGACCATAATTTCAAGCCTAATTTCTTCTACTTAGGCTATAAGGGCATTGAAAGAAAGAAAGTTTAAAAATGAAAAGAGAGAGAGAGAGAGAGAAGAAAGTAACTTGGTTCAGTGCTCATAAGAACAATGAAACCGACCCAAGTTGGTTGAGTTATTTTGTTAATGTTGGGGTTCAGCAGCATTCTACAGGATTAATTCCAGTCAGCCCTATTTTTATTGATCACGCTTGTGTTCTAGAATAAAGATAGCACAAGCAGATTCCTTATTCATAACCTTCTGAAGATTTGATGGTGGTTACCCTGACTTGCTGGGACAGCGCACTCAATCCAAAATCTGAAACTTTGAGGTTCCCATTAGCATTCAACAGCAGGTTTTCTGGCTGCGACACCCAATAAAAAGCAACAAGAGATTGAAGTTTATCAGGCAGCTTATGGTTCCTGACATGAGCAGAATATACAAACCACTCATCTGCAATTTACAGGGTGATTTACCTTAAGGTCTCTGTGAAAAACACCCCTGCTGTGGCAATAATCCACTGCATTGATAAGCTGGTGGAAATATCCCCGGGCTTCATCTTCTCTCATCCGTCCATGGTTTACCTTCGTCGAATTAAAACAGAAAATATTACATTCAAGGAAATGCTCCATGATTGGTATGAGTAAACTTCCAGTTCTTCCAAATTGTAGCTCCAAGGATTGCATTATTGTAAGAAAAACAAGCACTGACAATTATAGTAAGATTGTAATTGTCGATGACAAGGAGGCAACGTGCAGGACTGGCATTAACAGGTGTATAATAAATTTCTAGTAGCTGTAACAGCATCCAATATGTAGTTACCACTCTACCAAGGATAAACTAGAGAACATTATAGCAATAACACAGCTTACAATTTTGTCAAAAAGCTCTCCCCCGGTAACAAACTCCAAAACTATAAATATCTTTGTCTTGCTTCCCATCACCTGGAAATCAGCAATTTTTATCTTATAAAGCTTAGACGAATATATATATCATATAACATAGAATTAAGACTGCTACTGATTTCTAAAATACAGTTTAATAGATTGAGGCTAGAATATGCAAAAAGATCGCATGGTCAAACCAAACAACTATTCCACAAAATAAATGTCATTTCAGATAAGTTTTACAAGCATGCTCTATTTAGTCACTTTTTCTATATGGACAATCCTTCCTCCATTCTTCACAGCGATGCTAGAACTTAAAACTTCTATGATAAAATGGGGATTACAGGATGCTGAGAAAAATTACTCTATAGTTTTAGCCAAATGCATTTAAGAAAAGATCCAGAAATTCCAATGTTGCTCACATTTGGCAGAGAAGGATGTAAAGGAGGACTAATTTTACAGATATTGCTAACAGCTTGTAGGGTATGTTTGGTAACGCGGTGCACCGAGTTACCAAACACATATGTAATGCAATGATGCTGAAAACTAAAAGACAAACCTCATATAATCGAACAACATTTGGATGCTTGATACGCTTCATTGTTGCCACCTCCCGCTTGATCTGTAAGAACACAAGCAACATTTTAGAAATCTAAAGGGATCATTCAAGTTCTTCTGACAATATTGGAACACCTTTTATGGTGGTAGCATATATATAATAAAAGAATTTCCCAGGCCCAAAAGGGGGGAAATAAGACAAAAGCTTTCAAGTGCAGGAGAAAGTAATTAAAACACATAGAGAAAGTATATTGTATCAGTTTCTCTTCAGACGTGTGAAGCTGTGAGAACCAAACAATTTTACAAGAAAAGAATCGACTAACCAGACCTGCTCAGCCATTTTGTGTTTGAGAACCTTCTCTTTATCAAGGATCTTCAGAGCCACAGGTTCCCCTGTCTCAGAATTCCTTGCAAACTTTACTTTTGCAAATGTTCCTTCACCAATTGTTCTTCCCATTTCATACTTACCCACTCTACGCTTAGTTTTAGGTTGACTCATGCTTAGTTTATGGGCTCAATGTGGTTATTATCCTCGAAGTTTGCAAACTCTCAACTCTTCCTGAAATGCACAAGAAAGTGCAAGTGTCAGATCAATAACAGTCATAAATCTCAACAGACATGGAATTTATTGAGCATATCCCCAGGTCAAATTTTATGATCTGAAATGGTCAACACCTGGCAGGGTCTGGATAATTTTAAGGTTTTCATTACATATTCTGGAAAGTACAACAATCAAGAACTGAAATGAACTTTTTTTTCTTAATCTTCATGCTGCTGCACATCACAGATAACATAATTATTCCCACAACTTGCTTTCAAAAACTGATGATGTATTTTTTAAGCTTCAAGCAATTTCGTAATTGATTAAAAACCCACGATCAGTTATTCTATCATTAGAAGTCTCTTGTGTATGGGAAGACTGCAAATTTTTACCATCCCAATCAAATCCCCTTCCATAAAGTATAGCTCAATTGCAAATTAAAATGGACCTCATCACAAGGGGGCGATTGAATATAGCGAATCAATCGTTACAAAGAAACAACAAAAAATAAAAATGACAAGCAACGTGAACACAAGAAACTTACTGCATGATAGACAAAAAACGCAAAACTATGCAGAAAAGATCTGCAACAAGAACCTAATAAGAAAGCAAACAAACTATATTAAAGTGATTGAAGCCAACGAGAAGCTAGAAAACACTCTTCCTGATAGTCAATTTACCACTACAACGACTGATCAGATTGCTAAAACATAAACCAGAATCAGACCAGAAATAAAACCCAGAAAGAGGAGGCGAAACAAAAAACAAGAATTCAAGTTGAAAGCTTGAAGTGGGAAAACAAAGAGCATATAAATGTCTTCACCAATTACGACAGAAACAGTAGAGATAACCAAATCAAGATTATGTGAAGTAACCTCAAACCCAACTGCTCCCAGAGCCACTAGCACGCCCACAGAAATGGTAATTTATACCAGAAACAGCTCAGTAGTCAATCAATGACTGCTTATATAAGCCCCTATATGAATACTTTATAGTTAATAATTAAAAAATAAAAATTGAATTTAAAAAACAAAAAAGAATCTCTCTCAAACGCCATATTAAAAAGAGAAAAGAAAAAAATAAAAGGACTATAGATGAAGTTCAACAAACTCAAACGAACTCGAATTTCTTGCCAACTTTACAAATTCCCACCTCTGAGAACAAAAACCCAAATCAAGTTTTACAAGAACCAACATATTTAAAAGCGAAGATTGGATCTTTTTTTATAAAAGAATTAGACTAAAAGAACTCTCTTTGAGTAGTGATAAAAAGAAGCAAGCTTTTAGCTTTGAAGAGAGAGAGAGAGTCAGCAAATCAGTCAAAGACCAGGTTCAAAGCAAATTCAACGTAGGAAACATATCTTACACAACGGATAAAATGATTATTAAAATAATCAAGGATTAAAAGTGGCTTGAGAGAGAGAGGTGTTATACTTGAGCAAGGTTTTGTAAATGGTGATTGAGAGACAGAGAGATCAGCAGGAAAGACTGTCAATTCTTTCTCTTGAGATGACCGTAAGAAAGTAGAGAGAAAAGCGAAGGAGATGGAAATGAGTGAAAGCTTTTTGATGAGTTACAGTAAGTTTGTTGATGATGATCACATACCCTTCAACCAGACAAATAGTAGCCTGCGACTCTGTTTCTTGTCTTAATTATACTACCACCCTCATTTTCTGTTTCTTGTCTTAATTATACTGCCACCCTCATTTTTCTTCCAAGTTACAGCTTATTTTGCTTGGATATACAAATAATTTAAAAGTACTTTATCTGTTTAAATAAATAAATTTTGCTTGGATACAGGAATGGAAGGGTTTTTGTTTTTTGATTACTTAATATAACCTAACTTAATTCACCTCCTTGTTTTTTGTTTTTATAGTGTATATTTTATTTTAGAAAAATAAAATAAAATAGAAGGCTGCCCCCATTTGAATTGTTGTTGTGGCATTTGAGACTAGTGGTTGAGCTGAAACTCCAGCAAACATTCATTCCATAAGTCTTTTTTTTTTTTTACCTTTTTTAGAGAGATACGAAACCCCCATTTCCTTGTTTTTTTTTAAAAAAAAATAATTACTTAAATTTTTAATGATTATTATATTAGTAATTATAATTTTCAAATTTTAATTTCAATTTCAAAATATTTCCACTTGAGCAAACCCCATTTCCTCGTTCCTTATCTGTGTCGTTCGTGTTTCAGCTATGTTTTAGAAAACCTTGGGTTCATCTCTTTTGTGATTTGTACTCTCTGGGGACGATGGCATTTGTTTTGGTCGTAAAGTCCATCTCCCATTACTCGCGTCACGTTTGGTACCATTTCACTCCCAGGCAACAAATATTATAGCTATAAAATATATTAAAATAACTAGATAAATCATCAATTCTACCCAGGTCTTACCTTTTCTTTTCTTTTCTTTTTTTAACCATACTTTTGGATTTTTATCGAACAAATTCCTGCCCTATACAAAAACGATGATAGCATCTCAGACAGTACAGAATTCCAGAGAAGGCTCTTGCAGGTTCAAGTGCTGTACAAGGGTGTAACACTTCATCCTGCGTAGGACTCACTTCATGCACTGGACTGGAATTGGTTATATTTCTCTTTTATCATGCTCCAAGCCTAAGGGAGAGGTCTGGCGTTCAATCTACTCAACTATGATTACGACAGTTCGTTTTTCGAAGACAAAGGAAGTAACAACTAAATAGCAAAACATTACTTTCTTCATTTTAACATGCAAGCTTCTCTGTGATTATAGATATCAATCAGGGTTTTTCTCATTATACAAGAAGATTATAGATCTTATTCATTCTATTTTCTAACAAGATATGAAGACTTATTTTTTGGTGAGAATACATCTAATATAGAAAGCCAAAGAAAAATCTCTGCAAGGTACTGATACTGTTGTAATCCAATTACTTATCAACTTGCTGTTCATCTGTTTAATGTTATGCCCAAAATGCAGCACAACACCCAGTTCCCCCTACCTATCTCAAGCCACATGAGCCTCCTCTCAATTCAGCAATCCATTATTATAGCTTAAGATACTGACATAGAAGCCAAAGGCCAGCAACAGCAATGTGAAAATAAGACAGGAGAAAAACAAACAAATGAACAGTGAGGCTTGGATTTTCTCAGTATCAAAATTATCAGTAAGCTATATATTTATACATTCTCTACTCGCATTTTTCTTCTTCAAAATGAATCGCTGTTAAAACATATTACTCATTTATGAACCGACTCAGCAGCAACTTCTCTGACACTCAGGCCTCACGAATGAGAGGAGAAAAAAATGCTCTTGAATCCACCCAAATACTGGTATAACCAGAGTGCCTCACTTGGCAGGAAATCGCACAGCACTACAATCTCAAGACACCCGGTTGCTGACAGTTTGATAAAGAGACCTAAGCTGTGTGTTCCATTTCTCAATGGCAGTATACTTTCTCATTCCCTTTGACCTGCATGACATTTGACAGTGAGGAAGATGGTTGGCTGTAGTTAAAGCCCAGCATTTTTGTATGGATGTAATGGAAATGCAATTTCAACGGCAAAGCAGACAGTAGACCAGGGAAGAAATAAAGGAGAAGAAGCTTTACCTGTCACCACGCTCTAACAGCCGGTTAACTTGATCAATGTGTCCATCAATGCGATTATCCAATATCAGTGAAACCAACAGCTGTTCAACATCTTTTTCTGGCACGTTGAGCTCCTGCCAGTCAACATAATTTATAAGTTCACAGGGAATAGAAGTTTCTTAGGAATATATGACTATAAAATCTCGATCCAGTTAAAATTCTCAATTGAGTTTTAAGATCCTCAGAAATAACAGCACTACAACTTAAACATCAGTGTTGGCAAAAAATAGTGCATCAGTAAGAAGAAGCCATGGCCTTCACCTCTGATATGAAAGGAATCCTGATTCTTGTATATGGTTTAATAAGTTTGAGCAGAACTTGAGTTCTCACATTCTTCAATAGATCTTCAATATAATTTCTTATGAATAGATCATCCATTATCGTCCTTCTGTTACTCTGAAGAAAGCTCAAGGAACAACTTAAATGTAAGCAGTGGAAAAACAGAAAGGTTTACCAATGCGTAACGTTATAAATCCCATCAGAGTACATTATACCTTGAGGATTTTCTCAAACTCCAATATTTCATTTCGTTGATATGCAGCTATGAGATTGGTCATCGCCAAAATCTCAGGGTCATTTTTATATCTGAAGAGTAACAAACATTAGAGAATGCACAAATGAGCTGGAGAGGAAAATATAAGAACAATCTTGAAATTGTACAGCAATAAATATTATAAAAGTACTTACGGTTTTGCCTCTTGACCATCAAATGGATTTACTTCAGATTCCATCAGCATATTAGCTAGAACTAGGTATCTATCATCCATGATGATTAGACAGTTAGATGATGATAAAATGGCATAACAGCAGTTCTAATCCAGGCAGAAATCTCATTGGTGATGGACTATTGATGCAATGTAAAGGCACACCCCCCCCCCCCCCCCCCCAAAAAAAAAAAAAAAAAAAAATTGATTACATGTCACATTGATGATCTATATAACCCAAATTTCGATCCATTGTTACTTTATACTTGTATCCAGATGTTGTCAATTAGTATGGCACACCTTGTAAAGTTCTTTTCCATATCTGGATTTTAGGTGTGTTATACAAATTTGTAACTTCAAAGCTTATTTCCAGATGGCAGACAGCGAAGTGGCGTAAAATATCTTGCATCCATTGTCTCACTCAATAAACCAAAATTTGTAGGTAATACATAGGACAACAGGATGAGAAGTGACATAGCTTAACCAGCTAGTAAGCAGAGACTTTGATGAGTCAAGGTAGGTGATACCAAAACAAACTAATACTTTGAGGGATGGAGAGAAGATGATGACAAGTCCAAAAATAAGATTTTTTTAAAATAAAAAAAAAACAGCACTAGAAGAAAAGGCAGACATACTTTAAGCACTGTATGCGTCTCTGGTTTCCAGCTTCATCATAGTTCTTAAAAGCTTCAAAAAAATCTGTCGCTGCCTCAGCCCATTGACGCTCTGCCATATGCATCTTCCCTCCACATTCACGGATTATTCCCATTATCCTTGGATGTGGAATTGCTGACTTGATAGCCAGTGCCTTTTGGTATAATTGCTGGAAAATTTCATGAGTAATTTACGTGAGAAAATCAAAAGAAACAAATCATCATGAAAAAAAATGTTAAGTCAACCAAACTGAAATACTATAGTGTGGATTGTGAAATTAAAACAGCAATACTAACAATAATATGACTCTCGACAACCTTTATGTTTCATTAGAAAAATGCAAAATATTGGAATGAGAAATCCCTAATGAAAGTTAGTATATACTCCAAGAAGGCTACCAAAATTGAATTACATTAACAGAGAAACCACATACAAGGCATGTGTATATTGAGCTTAGTATCAACATCATATCTTGGGAGGGCACAACTGAAAATAATAAAAAACCAATGCATTTTATGTTTGAATTCTACAAACAGCATGAAATCCTACTCAATCTGGTTAACATACAAGGCGGAGATCACTCTCATTGCAGTTTTTCTGATTTTCCTAGAAAGAAAAAAAACTGTATTGACTGGTTACATGGACATGTCACAAACTTCACAAACACATACAGTCAAAGCATTCAGGTAAAAAAAAAAAAAACACTCAGGGATAGAAAATAGTTCAATCATACATATTTGTTTAACTGGTATTAAACTCCCAAGGAGATTAGGAAAGCTCAATACAATTATTATTGTATAGACTATATCATCCAATTCTAAATACACAAGCAGAAGCACAAACTAAATACAGGGAAATTCTTACCTTGAGCTTTTTGTTATTCTTAGTTTCAGTATACATTTGAATCTCAATTGCATAGACTTCCAAAAGTTGGCTACCTTTCTTCTGATCATCTGTGCCATCTTCTCTTTGACAAGATTTGTGGAGTTCCTTCAGAATCTGTCATGTACAATGAATCAATTATATAACCAGTACTGCTGATAAAAAATAAATAAAAAAAAGGAAAGCTAGGGAATGAATTAGACAAGGTACCTTGCTCATCCGCCCATATTCACCCATATCAAACCAAATCTTGCAAAGCTTAAGATTTGTCTTGAACCAAAGTCTCTGTATAGCAAGAGAACAACGTTAATGACATAAAGGGTGCTAAGAAGATTACAGTGAATAATTCCAACCTCATTCTTTGCCTCTTCAAGAGCCTTCAAAGTGGTCTGATAAAACTCTTGTAGGAGACCAAAGTTCTGGCTGGCTGATCCAGAAACAAAGTCCATGATATTGTTTATACATTTCTCACTGTAATTTCGAGTCACTGCTGATTTGATGTATGTTAGCATCTCCCTATATGCTTCCATCATTTCTTCATATTTCCCCAATCGATAATAAAGCTTAACTGTTTGTTTTAATGCTTTGAATCCCCTGGTAACAAGAAGATTTTACTTATTTTCAAATATTAGCTTACAGAAATAAATAATTATTATTGAGCAGACATACAAAACTAAAGCAGTTTATGTCTCATATGAACAAAGAAACAATTTTAATAGCAGTACCAAGTTGAAGGCTATTAGCTACTTTCATGTCACCTCTCCAGCTGTGTAAAAAGCATCGACAAAGCATTTTGAAATGTAAAGAGCATTGACAAATATTAGCAGACAAAGGAGGAAATGTGACTGTCCCTTTATCCACTCATGCCATTCCCCTTTAAGACAACGTTTCAACTCCCTCTATTGTCAATTAGATTGAGGCACATTAAACTGCAATGATTTATTAATATTAAGTGAGATAATACATGCATGCATGACATATATGCACCTGTATATCACACACTTATACATGTAAAGCCAATTGGTCTCTGTAAGGAAAAAAGTGTCTATCATGTTAATCTGGATACTACTTGAATGAACTCTCAAAGTGAAACCACTTAAAAATACAGCTTCAAACCCACAATACCCCTGTACAATTATGTATAGTGAATTAGATTTTAGCAAGTAATTCTTTAGCCAAATCATCCACTTGTCTGCTAGCTACAGAAAGCTCATGCTACACAAAGATTCACTGTTGTAGAGATCAAGTGCAAGAACCACATTGGTTAAATAGGACAAGATCAGCAAAACTTAAAATTATGCTGATTTTCCATATCAACCAAATCTTAATTGCGGAAAATGTTTGCAATCCTTGATTTGCATATCAGATCCTCCATACTTCCATTGAAGATTATCTACCTTAGAAAATTCAATTTGAAACGAGAGGGAGAGAGTGAAAGGTGAAACTGAGAGCCACATGATCAAAGTAATTATAGCAGAGTCGAAAGTGTTAAGTAATACATTCTGCAGATCCAATTTCATTAACAAGACAGTTGAGAATTACTCACCATTCTGCCTTCTCTGGTTCCATGCTAACTACTTCAGCAAAACCTGCAAGTGCTCCTTCTGGGTCCGTTTCAACCAAACCTTTGTGTGGCAACAATGAAGAGGAAAAGGAAAATTACAACAGATACAAATGCATAGATAAGAGCAACTGACGGATTGACTACATGAAAACTTCTAAACACAAACCTGCTAATGAATATAAAAAACCATGCAACAAAGTCTTTCAACCAAGAAAAAAAATCATATATGACTACTATAATCAAATATAACAATGAGAATAGAGAAAACAAATCATGACTCGAAATACAACAATGACAAATACAAAGCATACAGCCACTACTTGTTTATCTATGTCCAGGCCAATGACAGTTCCTGACTAGACAGTCTTTTAAAACCAAAAATTCATTCTAATCCCACTCGCTCAATTTAAATCCGAAAGCACCCAAAGAAACATCCTAAAGGGCATCACTTCAAAAGCACCCAATCTGTTTGAGCCAACCTAGAAAAAATGGGTTTGTTTTCCCTTTTCAAATCAAATCCGAGCTCAACTTGGAAAAAAGAGAATAAAAAACAATAATTTGCACAAATAATCTTCAACAAGCAATATCACCCTTTCTTGTAAAACCATAAAAACACATCATCGATTATCGGTGACAACACTCGATTTTGCACCAAATAACAATAAATAAATGGATATAAGGACCCATATAATAATAAATATATATATATAAAGAAAGAAAATAAAGAACCTTTAGAGTTGTAATATTGATTCTCAATATCAACATCCTGTTCCTCAGGCTCTTCGTCTGAGTACTCGAACCCATAATCCTCCATATCTGCATCTGAAAATATATTCGCAAAAATTAAGAATAAAAAAAAAAAAAACAGAATTTATTTATGGGGTTTTGCTAATCAGGTGAATTTGATGATATAAATCTGAAAAAACACCTGAACCCATTGTTGATGGAGCAGAAAATCTCGACTCTACGTGTTCTTACAGAAAAGAAAGGTATAAGTTTTTGTTCGATTTTCTGAAGACCCTGGAAAAGGGTCTAGGGCTTTTTAGGTGTGTAAACTGATGAGATTCTTCAAAACATTATTGTATAGATAGCTACCATCAGCACTACATGTGAAATCCACTTATATATATAATTAAATTTAATAAATTAGTTTCATTTAATTATATAATAATAAATAATCTTTTTTTAAGTAAAGTGCGGACGGATAACTCAATTCTCTTATACAATAAAACAAACATGTTGTGTGTGTGTGTGCGGGGGGGGCGACACATTTTTCACATCCGGATTTTATTTTTTTTCTTCCCACGCAACAATGCATTTTTTTTCCTCTGCTTTTTTGCTATAGTTTATTTTGTTTTTTTTTTCGATTAAATTTTTTTATTTCTTTATTCACTTATATATTTTTATTTTTTATAACCGGGGTATCCGAATCAGCTTAAGTACACCACGACTAATCCTCAAACCTAAGGAGGGGGAAGCCCAGCTCTCCACACATTTTTCACATCGGATTTTTTTTTTTCTTCCCAGGAAACAATGCATTTTTTTTCCTCTGCTTTTTTGCTATAGTTTATTTTGTTTTTTTTTCGATTATATTTTTTTATTTCTTTTTTCACTTATATATTTTTATTTTTTATAACCGAGGTATCTGGATCAGCTTAAGTGCACCACGACTAATCCTCAAACCTAAGGAGGGGGAAGCACATAGCTCTCCATGCATTTCACATCGGATTGCTTTTTTTTTTTTTCCAGCAACAGTGCATTTTTTTCTCTGCTTTTTTGCTATATTTTTTTTTTGTTTTTTTCCGTGTTTTTTTTCCTCCTAAAACATTTTCCCGGTTATACTTTTTTTTTATTTCTTTTTCCACTTAATTTTTTTTTTGTTTTGTTCTTTAGTGTCTGGGTGAGCTTAAGCGCACCTTGACTAATTCTCGAATCCAATTTTTTTTTTATAACCGAGGTGCACAGACCAGCTTACGCGCACCACGACTAATCCCCAAACCCATTTTTTTTATTTTGATAATCGGGGTGTCCGGGTCAGCTTTCATCAAATATATTTAGGTTTTATTTTGGTCCTCAGTCTTTTAATTTCCGAATTGATTTTAAATCCTTTAATATTTTCGGTATCAAAATTTGAATTTGTTTCAATTTTGTCCTTGGAATGAAGTTAATTATATATTTATTTTTCATTTTGACACTTATACTTTTAATCTTTGATTTTATTTTAATTCCTTTATTTTTTTAAATATATTTATGAAATGGTTCCTATTATTATTCATGTTTGTATGTATATACTCTTGGTTTTTGTTTTTAATTTTTATTATTTCCTATTTTGTTAAGGCTTTGTTTTTTTTAATTTTGTTCTTAAATTTTAATTTTTGTTGGTGATCATTTGAAAATTAATATTTATTATTTTTCCCTTTTTTCTTTTTTTTTGGTTTTTTATTATTTGTATTTATGTTTAAAGTCAAATAATATTTTTTAAGCTAATAATTTTTATTTTTGTTATGTCATTGATTTTATTTTTTAATTGCTTTTTTGTTAATATTTTTAGGTGTTAAATTTCTAATTATTATAGATAAGGCATTCAAAACAATGATAATGATTATTTGTAAGGTTTTTATCGTATAAACATGTTAGACTAATTATATATTTTAATTTTTTTAATATTAACGCATTAATATATATATATATATATATATATATATATATATATATAACCTAAGTTTTTTTGAAATCAAAATCAAATTAATTAAATGTGAGTGTTCTGAAATACATTTAATATAATAATATTAAGAATAAATCTTATAAAAAAAAATAAAAATTTTTTTTTTTTTGTAACTACAACATTGGTGTCAACAATAGTATGACAATAATAATTAAAATATTAATTATATACAAAAATGGTTATAATGACAACTATAATAATTATGATCATTTAACAATCATGATAATAACAATGAGAATAATATTCAAAATAATTCATCATTTTCTGTTATTTTTCTTAAAAATTGACTTTTGCAACTTCTTTATGTATGATATTTTAGATTTAATATCACATAAAAAAAAATTACAAAGTCACGCGTAGATAAAATGGGTAGAAAAATTGTGTCAAATTGTCTACAATAAAAAAAATATACGAGTCACTCACCCTATACTTTGCCATAACCAGAAATAATTTTTTTAACATGCAAACATATGTTAATGGTTTTTTTTTTTATGATGCTATATATCTGAGTGAAATAATCAGCCTATAAAACTTTTGATTATTACTATAACAAAATTAGTTACAGTAATAATAATAATAATAATAATAATAATAATAATAATAATAATAATAATTGTATATTAGTTTTTTATATATTCATTTTATTATGTAAAATGTGTTTAAAATAATGTCATGGTATCAAGGGTATTTTCAAAAAAAAATCATTTCTATTCATAGTATAATAACCATAATACCCCTAAATAAGACAAAAACCAATAATTATCAGTGGAGATGTCCTGGTAATTTTACATTTTCAGTTCACAGTAAAATAATCTTTGTAATCTCAAATAAGACAAAACGGAAGAGTTACCTACGAGGTGTTTCAAACATTTCACGTTTCACTATACATGTATAAGAGAGAGTTTCACTCTCATTTTACACCACTAAATAAAAAAATTACTATATTTTTTTTAACTCCGGTTACATTTAATACAAATAAAAATAACATTAAAAATTAAAAATATAAACTAGGAGCAGAAGTATATAGATACAAATAAAAAATTAAGAACTATCTCAGAAGGACCGAAAAAATCAAGGGATCAAAACTAAACCAACAAATAAAAAAATAAAAACTAAAATACAAAATAAGAAATTATACGTGTTAAAACTAGATAAAAAAAAATAACCCCGGCGGCGGAGTGCAGGATTATGGCTTGTACTATATACTAAAAGAGGTCAGAGTCAGTTACTGTAGCATATGAAATAAATCACTGTAGATTGCAATAGTGTTGCTCAATTTTCGGTTCGGTTTGGGTTGTTTGGTTCACTTGTTTTCTGATATTTAGTTATTTTTGTGGAGTAAAAACAGGCGAAAAACTTGTACCTTAGTGGAAGAAAACTTGTTCTCTAAACAGGAAGGTAATGGTTGAACCCATGCCAGCGCGCCTTTTATGCATTATTTGTTTTTTCTTATAATGTTTTTTGTCATTTTTTTATTTTTTTTCACTTATGTATTTTTTTTTCATTTGATTATTTTTTATTATTTTTATTTATTTATTTTGACGTCAGATTATTTTTTTTTTTGCTTATAATGTTTTTTCATTTTTTGTTCGTTTTTTGTTAAAGTTATTGATCTTTTTTTTTCTTTGATTGAATTTTTTCCCCATTATTAACGCAATAAGAATAATAATTTTAGTTTTTTTCTTGCTTTCTCTGTTTTTAATGTTTTCATTTTTTTTGTCGGGATAATTTAATAATATTTATTATTTTAGCAGTAATAACAATGATATTTTTAGATGTTAAGGCTTCGATGTTCCTATTGTTATAATACGGTGTGTTGATGTGTTTCATTATATCAAACCTTGCATGTATAGATATTATACTTTATTTGAGTTTTTCAATTTTTTTCATTTGATTGAAATTGATAATATATTTGGTTTTGTTTTCAGCCCTTATACTTTTGATTTTTTATGTTAATTCCTTTAAGTTTTTATAGTTCCTATTTTTGTCTATGTATGCTTTTAATTTTGGTTTTTAATTTTTATTATATTCTCTTTTGTTGAGATAACATTTTTTAAAAAAAATGTTTTTAAATTTTAGTTTCTGTTTATGATCATTTGAAAATTGATATTTCTTATTTGTTTTTCTTTGTGTTTTTCTTTTGGTTTTTTTATTACTTTTTTTTTCACATCAAATTATTTTTTTAGTTAATAATTTTAATTTTTATTCATTTTTATTTTGTTTGCTCTTTTGTTAAACTTTTTGGGCTTTTTAATTCTTTTATTGAATTTATTTTCCCATTATTCACGCAATAATAATAATAATTATTATTATTATTATTAATAATAATTATTATTATTATTATTATTATTATTATTATTTTAGTTTTTTTTCTTGTTTCATCTTTTATTAATGTTTTTTATTTTTTTCCCCAGAATAATTTAATAATTTATTTATTTTAGCAATAATAGTAATGATATTTTTAGATGTTAAACATTTAATGTTGTCGTTGTTATAATAGGATGTGTTGATGTGTTTTATTATATCAAAGCTTACATGTATAGATGTTATATTTTATTTTTGAACTAGCAAAATCTATTAATTGTTTCATTCCCAACAAAGAGCGGGCAATTAACTAGTTGAAATCGAAAAAAAATATTTAATCTTAATAAAATGATCTTAGAAATTTTTTTGAGTTAACTCAAGTTAGCATATTAACTCGTTGAACTCGTAATTTAAATTATAAGGTTATGATAACTTTATAAAAATAAAAACATAAATTTAATTTTTTAATAAATTTAATGTTGAATGATAAAATTATAAAATAAAATCAATATAAAAAAATAAAAATAAAAAGATTAGTATCAACCCGGGTTAATCTTTTAAATATATGAACCCGGTCACGTGACCAAGATCATCTCATTAAACAAAATCATGATGTTCAGCTATTAATCAACCTAATGTTCAAGTATGAAATTAAAAAATAATCAAGTTTTAAAAAATACCAAATGCAAAAAAATAACATTAAAATAAATAAATATCATATAAAATTAAAAGGGCTCGACTCCTTTCAATATTAGCCAGAGAAGTGTGGATCATGGGGGGAAATAAAAAAGGAGGAGAATGAAAGAAATGCTATAAAAAGAATAAATAATTCACATATAAAAGTTTAGATCAAAACATAATCAAAAGAGACAAGAGAAAAATATCTTTCTTATTATGAATTCTTCTATATTCCAAAGGTGTAAAGAATACAAGACAAGTTGTCTAATTTATAGGAGAAGAAAATGAACTCAAGGATTATGGAAATCCAAGGGACTAAACTCAAGAGTCATAGACATTCAATACATATGAATTTATAACACTTTCCCTTATATGACCATGTACTTTAAAATTCAATAGAGGACTTTATATAGATACTTCAAGGTCTATATATGAATACTTCAATATTCAATAAAACAATGTTAAATTGCCTCATTAAAACCTTGTCAAGGAAAACATAGTGGGAAAAAACCTAAGCGAAGAAAAAAGAGTACAACTTGCACTGACTTCCCCTCAAAAGTACATGTCTTATGATAAATATTTAAGATGACGCATTCCAATATTATGGACACATTTCTTGAAAGTTGAGGCTGGTAAGGACTTTATAAATAAATCTACTAGATTATCACTTAACCTGATTTGTTTGATATCAATATCTCCCTTTTGTTAGAGTTCATGAGTATAAAAGAACTTCAGTGAGATATACTTTGTTATGTCTCCTTTAATATAGCATCCTCTGAGTTGAGTGATGCAAGCAACATTATCTTCAAATAATATTGTTGGACTATTTTTAATGGCTGACAATCCACATTTTGTCTTAATGTACTGGATAATTGATCTTAACTATATACATTCTCGACTTGCTTCATGTATCGCGATAATCTCTGAATGATTTGATGAAATAGCCACTAATGTTTGTTTGATAGATCTCCAACAAATTGCAGTACTGTCATAGGTAAATAGATAACTTGTTTGTGATCTCCCTTTGTAGGGATCAGAGAGATAACATGCATCTGCAAATCCAATCAATTGTGAATTTGATCCACAGTAAAATAACCATATTTTGGTTGTTCCGATGAGATAGCGAAATATATGTTTGACTTCATTCCAATGTCTTGCCAATAAATTTACTACAAAAGATATATCTAGTCTTGTACAATTTGCAAGATACATAAGTGCTCCAATAGCACTAAGATATGGTACTTTAGGGCCAAGACTTTCTTCATCCTCTTCTAGAGGTCAAAAATGGTCTTTTTCCGCATCAAGTAATCGAACAATCATATGTGTACTCAAAGGATGACCATTGTCCATATAAAAACGCTTTAGGACTTTTTCTGTATACATCGACTATTGTACAAATATTCCATTTGAAAAATATTCAATCTGTAAACCAAGACAAAATTGTCTTTTTGAGATCTTTCATCTCAAATTCATTTTTCAAATAGGTTGCAGTTTCTATGAGCTCTTTAGGAGTACCAATTATATTTAAATCATCAACATATACTGCAATAATAGCAAATTCGGATATTATTTTCTTAATAAAAATATACAGACAAATCTCATCATTCTCAGACCCTTTTTTAAGAGGTATTCATTAAGACAATTATACCACATCCGATCAGATTGCTTCAACCCATATAAAGATTTTTGTAATTTAATAGAACAAATACTTTTGGGTTCATCACAAAAAAACTTTAGGCATTGTAAATCCTTCAGGGATTTTCATATGGATGTCTATATCTAATGATCCATTTACATATGTTGCAACTACATCCATTACATGCATATCTAATGTTTCTGAAACCGCTAAACCAATTAAAAATCTGAAAGTGACTACATCCATCACCGGAGAATAAGTTTTCTTATAATCAATGTCGGGTCTCTGCGAGAAACCTTGTGCAACAAGTTGTGCCTTATATCGTATAATTTCATTGTTCTCATTGTGTTTTCTAACAAAAACTCACTTATATCCAACGGGTATAACACCTTTAGGTGTATGGACTACAAGTTCAAATACTTTATATTTTGCAAGTGAGTTCAACTCTGTTTGGATTGTTTCTTTCCATATGGCCAATCATTTCTATGTCAACATTCTTCAATAGTTTATGGTTCAAATTCATCATCACTTTTAGTGATGCCAAAAACAACCTTAAATGCAAATACATTATCTATGATAATTTTATCATATTCCTAAATCTCTCCTGTATGAACACAGTTTATGGAGATCTCATTATTTCCAGGTACTTGGCTCTCTTCAGGGGAGGCAGTATTAGGAGATATTTGGACACAAGATTTGATGTTTGTTTTATGAATGAGGACTCTTCAAGAGTACCATTGTCTATTCGTTGCAGTTTTTGTTCTCTAGGATTTTTGTCTTTGGCTCCAGTAGGTCTTTCGCGCTTCAGGCATGATGTAGATTCATTTGCTGCTATGTTGACCTTTTTTTCTTCAGGAATTTCAATTCTAAATGGAGCATTTGCAGCAAGAATATGAGATTTAACTACCATTTCACTAGTGGTGAAAACATCCAGTAATTGATTTGCAATATTTTATAAATAAATTGTCCTTTAAACTTCAAGTTCATATTGATTTGTTCTTGGATCAAAATGAGATAACTTCAGGTTATTCCAAGTAATTTCTTCTCGTGCTTTAGGTAGTGGATTTGCTTTTCCTAATGATGGGAAAATATTCTCAACAAAATAGCAGTCCTTAAAACATATCTTAAAAGCATCATCAGTCAAAGGTTCAAGGAATCTAATAATAAATGGAGAATAAAAACCAGCATAAATTTTTATTCTTCTTTGTGGACCCATTTTAGTCCTTTATGAGGGTGCTACAAACACATATACTGCACAACCAAAAGTTCGTAAATGAAATATATTTGATGGTATACCATAAACAAGTTGTAAAGGAGAATAATTATGATAAGCACTTGGTCTAATTCTAACTAGCAATGTAGCATGTAATATAGCATGTCCCCAGACAAATATAGACAATTTTGATTTCATAATTAATGGTCTTGCAATTAATTAAAGTCGCTTTATAAATGATTATGCTAGACCATTTTGAGTATGTACATGAGCAACAAGATGTTCAACATCAATTCCAATAGATGTGCAAAAACTATCAAATGCTTGGGAAGTAAACTCACCGGCATTGTTTAGTCGAATTTTCTTGATAGGATAATCAGGAAATTGTGCTCGTAGTTTGATAATATGTGCTATCAATCTAGCAAATGCAATATTTCGACTAGAAAACAAACAAACACGTGACCATTTACTTGATGTATCAATCAATACCATAAAATATCTAAAAGGTCCACATGGTGGATGAATAGGCCCACATATATCACCTTGAATTCTTTCAAGAAAAGATGGTGATTCTATAAGAACCTTTGATGAAGATGGTTTGGTAATTAATTTACCTTGAGAACATGCAGCACATGGATTTTCACTTGGTAAAAGAATCTTCAGGTTCTTTAAAGGATGCCCATATGAATTCTCAATAATTCTTCTCATCATTATTGATCCTAGATGCCCAAGTCAATCATGTCAAAGCATAAATTGTTTTGGGTCGGAACATTTCTGGTGTATCACAACATTTGATTCAATATTTCATGATCCTATAATAAATTCCGGAAGAGAAAGCAGGTCGTTTCTCAAGTACAAGCTTCTGGCCTAAAATACATGTAGTAATATAAAGATATTTTTTTTTCTATCTTCATCTGTTGTTTCAATATGACAACCATTAGCACTTATATCCTTAAAACTGAGTAAATTTCTTCCAAACTCAGGTGAATATAATGCATCTTTGATGCTCAATCTTGTGTTATTTGGTAACACAATATTAGCTTTTCCAGAACCTTTAATAATATATGTTGGACCTGATATTGTAATGACATTAGCTTTGTTTATTGTCAAATACTCAAAGTATTTATTTTCCTTAAGAATTGTGTGTGTTATTACACTGTCTGCTAGACATAAATCTTCATCATGAAAAGTCATACCACTATTCATTATGTCTCCACTTCTGGTGGTATTACGGTTTACTTTTAGAAGGATTATCTTTTCTCCTTTTTCCATTTATTTCTTCCATACTTATATCCTCAGTTCTTTCTTGTCTTGTGGACAAAAGTTTCATTCACTTTAGGGAATAGTTTAGAATCTTTTGAAATTATGCACTCTAGATTGTTGCTGCAGAACAATGTTTGAGACATGAAAAGTAGAGAATATTTTCTCTAACATTTGATCGTATGTGATATCTTTACCACACAATTTTAGTTATGAGATAATTTTAAAAGGGGTAGAATTATATTCATTAATCGATTTAAAAATTTGCAACTTCAGGTCCAACCGATCAAAACCACCTTGAGGAAATATGATAAACTTTGGTAGTCATATCTTTCATTAAGATTTTACCGTATATTATTTTCTTCTTTGATGGTCTCTCAAAGATTCATAGCTTACAGATGAATCTCGACATCAATATTTCATGACAAATAATTATTTCTAAATATATCAAGAGCGATAATTTCAAGTTTTGTCAAATTTGACATTATTTTTATTTTTCAAAACAAGAAATAACTTATTAGATAAAATCATGAAGATAAAAAAAAATCAGTCCTTTAAGACTACTATTTATTTAGCTTTACAAATATTAGTTCATCAGGAATTATATTTAATTCTTTAGAAATTTATAATACTAGTTAATCAGGAACTTTTTTTAATTTATTTAATTCTTCAGAAAAATCAGACCTTTAAGGATGTTATTTGTTTAGCCTTAGAAACACTAGTTCGTTAGGAACTGTATTTAATTTATTTAACTCTTCTGGAAAATCAATCCTTTAAGACTGTTATTTGTTTAGATTTAGAAATACTAGTTCATGAGGAACTATATTTAATTTATTTACCTCTCCAGTAAATTTATTTAATTTATTCACCATGTTTTTTTTCCTCAATTCAAACTAGTTTAACATTTATTACAAGTTACTTTACCCTAATTAAGTCAATCTATACTTAATTTGCATTTCTCTAAAAAACTTTCATAAGCTATACCCTTAACATTTATTATTTCTACTTCAATTATTGTTCGAATCATACAGGATTGCTAGAGTACATTAAAATCCTTTGTTAAACATTATACAAGTCTTTGAATTTTAACTAGCTTAAGATTAACCCTTAACTTAAAATTCAAGATTTTCGCTTCAAATCTTATTCCAATTCCATGAAAGTGCTAGAGTAGGTCTAAACCCCTTTATTAAACATTATATATGTCTTCCAATTTAACCAACTTAAAATTTTATATAACCCTTAACTTAAAATTCATGATTTTCACTTCAAATATTTGAATTGCATGAAACTACTAGAGTAAGTCTAAAACCCTTTTTTAGACATTTAACAAGTCCTTGAATTTTAACTAACTTAAAATTTGCTATAAGCCTTTACTTAAAAATCATGATTTCCACTTCGAATCTTATTCAAATTGCATGAAACTACTAGAGTAGGTCTAAAACCATTCATTAAACATTATACAAACCTTTAAATTTTAACCAACCTAAATTTTTTCCAAACCTCCCTCTTAATTCCTTAATTTTCTATGGTCTTTTCCCTAAGAATTTTTCCTTCCATTTTCTTACTTATTTTGATAAACTGGACTTTCAATTAAACCAATCTAGCACATAATTTCACTTCAATTGCATTAATTAATTCTCCTCCCCTACAAAAACCCAAATTGTCGAAACCCTGCTAAGGAAGGGTGAAGATTTCTCTTCAAAACTTTTCTCAATTGAGACACTACCCAATCTTATTTCTATTAAATCATGTCTAATTCATCATTCATTACTACACAAATAAACACAAAATCAATATTTCAAGTGTTCTCAAATTTTTTTAAAAAAAAAAACATCAATAACATAAAGAAATAAAAACCAAGGAGGAGTTTGTCACTTTCTATCCCAAGAAAAATAAGTAAATTGAAGCTTGAAATCCACTCCTATAAACTTCTATTTTTTTCTCCTTTTTTTTTAGTCCACCACCTCTGAGTGAGAAACCCTATAAGATTTCTTCGAATAATCATATCTTAGTCACTCCCGAACACCCTTTGATCCTTTAATCTACTTAAATTTGAAGACTTTTTTTTTTTTACCTTTTCTCTCGCAATTCCTTCTCCCTTTTCATTCTTAGACTAGTTGACCATTAGACTTTTTATTTTGCAACTACTGACCCTTTTATAATTGGTCAAGTGTCTTTTTTTAAATTTTGGTCCTTTTTTTATTTTATTATAATTTTGTAGTCCCTATACTCCTACTTTTTATTTCATATAGTGTCCCGTTATATTTTTATACATTAAATTTTCACCCCTCAATTTTATCTCTTTTTCTCTTATTTTATAGTCGAGGTTTATATACAGATGGGCTCAATCTGTTTAGTCATTTGCTACTCCTTATTCTTGTTGGCTGGTGATATTAATGATTTATAACATGCCACCAAGGATATATATAAAGTTGGAGTTCATGTTTTTATTTATAGTGATACCTAGTTCTAATAGTCCAAATAAGAACATAGGTGTTTGTATTTAACCAATGATTAATGAGTTGAGACAATTATGGTCATCTACGACTTTGAATTATAATATATTGAGATTATAAAATTTTTAAATCAAAGAAGCTTTGTTATGGATTATCAATGATTTTTTTTGTGTACAGAATGGTTTCTGGTTGGAGCACGTAAATGAAATTATCATGTCTATAATGTATGGGAAAAAGCAAGACCTTTAGCTTAACAAATGGTGGTAAAATATTTTTTTTACTGCCACTAGTAGTTCTTGTTAGCCGATCACAAGTAAAAAAAATATATAAGTGACTTCTTTGTTGGTAAATTTAAAATAGACATTGCATCATCGATACCATCGGTAAATAATTGTATGACATGGTATTATAAAACGATGATATTGTGTTTGATTTTCAATCTTATAAGCAGAAGTTTCTTGGTTTTGGTATAACTTGTAAGTGGGTAAAACAAGTGTTTTTTTAGAATCTTTCTTATTAGGATTATTTTATTCCTCCATTATCTTGATTTCATGCATGTAGAAAAGAATATGCTTGAAAATATTTTAAAACGCTGATGGATGTGAAAGGGAAAACAAAGGATATAATAAAAATATCTTTATTTTGTTAGCATAAGAATATGAAGTTGAATTATAATAAAAGTCACGAGTCCTAAATCCTTAAACCAATTTTATCTTAAACAATAATACACAATTACTTATCTACCAATAACTGAAGGTTCTATGTTTCCTAATGGACATTCTTTAAATACATATAAATTAGTGAATTTATAGATTGTATATTGTATATAATAAATAGTCATGAATACCACGTGTTTATGTAAATATTCATTCCACTTACTTGCCACTATATATTTGCAATATGGATATAGAATGCACTCATGTAGATTAATTATTTTTTTAGAGATAAATGCTCTAACAAGTTTCATACCCAACACAAGGAAAAGCTTGAAGTGAATATCATCCAAACAATCTGAAAACTTGAGATTATATTCTTGTTATCATTCATCTTAATAAACCCTAAGGTAATTTAGTTAATATACCTAGGTCCTAAAATAAATGTGAAATGCTAGAAAAGTATTTTATCAATGGACATGTCATTCATACTGGAGATTATGGTCATAATAGAAAGACATATAGCAATGAAGTTTGCGTTAAGATATCAATATCTAATTAGTTTGAAGTTGATTATTATAAGAAGTTAGAAAAGGTGATTAAATTACAATATCATAACGAGGAAAATATAGTCTCCTTATTTGAATGATATTGGCATGATACCACTAATAGAGAAATCAAAGTAGATCATTATCATGGTTTGGTCAAAACTAATATAAAAAATAAATTTTGCAATATTGATTATGTCTTTGTTTTTGCTAAGCAATGTCAACAAGTTTATTATACATACAATCATTCCCTTATAAAGGATTGTTCTAGGTTTAATTGATTATCCATAGCGAAAACTAAACCTTGAGGTCATGTTCAAGTTGTTGAAAATGGTATCGATGAAGTAACTGCATGAGATGATGTCTTTCAACTTGATGAGTTAGTTAATCCATATCAAGTTGCTCTGTCTATTGATTTAGAAAAAAAATATATATTGAGAATAAGTGAACATACAAAAATCGATAAAGATGATAATATTGTCAAGAAACAATTCAATGTAAGAGATTATAGTGGAAATGATGATGATAAAATTAAAAAAAAAAGACAATTCTAATTAATTTGTAAAGCATTAATGCCTTTAAATTGACTTTAATGTAATATTTGTAGTTGTTCCTTTACAATGATGAGATTTATTATTATATGACAATGAAGCATTTATTTTTATGACTTTATTATTTTAGATAGAATGAGTCCATGTTGCATAGCAGTAACCTTCAAAAGTTAAGGTTTTTGGCTTCCAAAGATATCATCATAGCATGATTCCATGTTGCGTAGTTGTAACCTTTCAAGAGTTAACCATAAAATGCCCAATGTGATCTAAAAAGTGAGAAATGTCAAGCATTAGGATGATGCTTTGATAGCATAATAAAATTGATACTAGAGAAAAGAATAGGAAATTTTTTTGTTTTAATTCTTGTCTGTGTATAACTCACTTTATATATTAATAAAGAAAAAACATCTAGTGTAAAAAGGTAAAATATCAAAAAAAATATTTAAAAAAGTGTAAGATCTAATTACAGTACTTATAATCTCATTTATTTTCTTAGATGATCCATAAATCAAGCTATGATTGATGTTGATTCTGAATTCCAACAAGTTTTAGAGAAATATTATGGTGTTTGAGAAGTATTTAGTGGCATCCTATTGTGTACTTAATAGGCCCACTTTTTTTTTTAAAAAAAAAAGATATAACTAAGAGAGAGAAATCCCAGATGAATATATTGTTATATCTTTTAGTGGGTTATGGGTTTCATCTTCTGTTTTCTCCTTATGTCTATCTCTTTCTTCATGATGAGTTTATCGAGTAACTAATAAGATGTCATTATTTACTCTTTAAGTACCATAAAAAAATCAATTTTTTATATAAAGTTTTTTTCACAAAATAAAATGCTCAATATCAATGGTAAACATGATCAAATCTAAATAAAACAACTAAATTGAAAATTTATAAAACTTAAGGGATAAAATCAACACAAAAATTTATTTAGGATAGAAATTGAAACTAGATATTTATTGTTGGGATTTTTTTAAGATTTATCAAAGAAATAAAAAGAAATAAAAAAAAAAGGAGAGACCAAGAAAAGTGAAACACATTTCTCTTGAATTATTATTTTTTATTTCAAATTCTCTTTGAATAAGTTATTATACCCTTGTAATTGATTTTTTCTACATTTTTAAAACCAGATTAGTTTAGCTTCTAGATAGTCTAGTGAAACCGATATAATTTTTTTTTAATGCATATAAATTATCATAAAAAGGGTTTTATTTTAAAGGTCTAATATTTTTAACTTTGATCAGGAAGTTGATATTATTTTTGTAATTCATAGGAAAAGCGCATCTATTATTTTCATAGTCTACAAGAACATTGTTGCATCATTATGGTGTTCGTCAATTCCTTCTTGCATGAACCACTATTTTTTATCATGCAAATTGTCACGATGTCAAAATTTTCACCCCAAAATTCAACCTTATGTGATAATCTAGGACGGACTAAACTAAGCCTCGTCTCCCTTTCCACTTGTGTTTGTCCATAACTTTGTGTTTCACTCCTCCAAAGGGGACAATTATAAAAAAATATCTCAACTTTTATTAATCTCGCAAAACAAAGGATTTATACCATATATAAATGTGCATGCAATGCACAAACATACATTCAGCACAACTAAGGCTTTTCAACCTATATAAAGACAAGGATATGTGAGTTACAAGGCACAATTATCATCCTTTTTTATTTTCAAGACATAGCAAGAAACTTTCTTACACAAGGTTTACATGAACTTAGTGATATATATATTCTAGCAAGTGTGGGTAGTTTTCCCATGTTCCTTTGACACTAGTAGTTTGTAGAGCAATCCAAGTTATGCCCCACATCCACTCATTTATACCTCATTATTTGGAGCTTCATAAGAGCATCTCCAGTGGGAGTAGGCATTTTGGAGAGCCAAATCTTTAAAATGGATGTTTGAATAGTGTATATATGGCTTTTTTGTTGATGTGCACTTTGATGGTAAAAGGCATTTTGGAGAGCCATTTTTTTATATTATTATTTTAATGTAATGCAATTATTTTGTATATAATTTAATTATGCAATTAATTATACAATTAATAGGAGTAAGTTATATAATTAAATAATTACTTTTAAAAAAACCCTCCAAGTATTTGTATGTTTTATTTAAGGTTGTTGTATTTGAAGTTAATTAATGCTACTTATTGTTGTTGAGTGTTATAAGAACTTTAAGAAACAAACTGAATTGCTATCAATTTCATAACACGATACAAAATATTTAAAGAAAATTTAAAATAATTAATTAAACATACATTCCATTACAAATAATTCAATCAAATCAATTACAAATTTAAACCTCTCTTTGCCATAATTCCCCGTTTTCTATTTTCAAAATAGGCTGCAGACATTGGATCCATACCAGAAGTATCCAGCTTCATGATTTCATCCTCTTGTCTCTCTTCATTTTGTTGAATTAATTTAGCTTGTTGCTCTAACATTGTTACTCTATGGTGATATTTTTTATCCTCAATTTTTTCGATACTATTCGTGAATTTGTCTAAGAGATTTGATACATAAATCTCGCCAACCTTTTCTTTTCCTTGTCTCCGTGCAAGTCGTTCCTTTGCAGCTTTCTGACCAATTGGTCTATTTTGGTAAATAAATGCGTCACTGTCTTCTCCTAAACTAACAGAATCAGCGGTTGATGGATTTGAAGAAGCTGGACTTGCATTTCCATGATTTTTTTGTTCCTTGTTTGACTTCTGATGGAGACTTGCACGTTCAAATTGCCACTTGGGTTCATTTTTTAACATAACCCAACAATGCTCCAGTTGAAATCATTTGCCAACGACTGAAGCATACATTTGCCGAGCATCATTAATCTGGTAAATCAATTTCAATAAATAAAACTATGTTATATAATAAATATGTTAAACAAATAATTTAATATGGAAATGATAAAAAAAAAAAAAAAACATTACCCTTGATTCTTCAGTCGTTCCACTTTGTTGACGGTTTTCAATTTGGATAACAAAACCAACAAATTTTCCAACTTCTCTATTTATTTCTTGCCATCTATTTGAGATGCTTATCTGAGAACGATTATTCAGGTTTGCTCCATTCTCGACAAAGTAAGCATGTACTCGAGCTCAAAATTGTCTTGTTTGTTGATCAACTCCCGTGATTGGATCTTTGCTGGTATTTAACCACGCAGATACAAGTAAACAATCTTCTTCTAGCGAGAAATTTTTACTTCTTTGGGATTTTTTAGTTGTATGAACAATATGATCACTTTGTTGAGTAACATTCTGTTCAGACTCACTTATAAGAAAGTCAGTGAATGAATTTGGTAAATCTGAGTCCATCTGCATAAAAAATACATTGTATAAATTAAGTTAATTGATCAACAACATCGTAAATTTTCAATTTCGCATAATTATTTTTTAACTAAATATTATTATTAATTACTCTTTTTTTCTCCTAAATATTATTATTAATCACCTCCACAACAGTTCAAAAAACTACATTTACACAGTTTTTAAATCTAACTGTAAATTTAAACATGTAATTAAGCTAATTGATCAACAAAATCATAAATTTTCAATTTCTTATAATTATTTTTTTTACTAAATATTATTATTAATTACACTTTTTTTCCTCCTAAATATAATTATTATTATTATTATTATTATTTATTCCTAAATATTACCCCCCGAAACCCTACCTCTTTCACTTCTCATTTGCGCCGCCCCCCACAAATTGCAGCTCACCTCACGCCTCTCTCATGGCCATCTCTCCTTCTCCGTCCCTCACTGCTCCCTGCTCCCCTCACGCCTCTCTCATGGCCATCTCTCCTTCTTCGTCCCTCACAGCTCCCTGCTCCCCTCACGCCTCTTTCATGGCGATCTCTCCTGCGTCCATCCCTCACTGCTCCCTTCTCCCCTCACGCCTCTCCCATGGCGCTCCCCCCCTCTCACTCTACTCTTTTTCCTCCTCTCCCTCGACTCCCTCTCACTCTGCTCTCCCCCTCTGTCAAGTTTCTATTATATGGGTTCTATTTTTTGATCAACAAACCTAATTGTACAGACAAAAATATATGAAGTTAAGAAAACAAACCGAAGATTCTGGGGCAGAAGGTTTGACAGGAACCGAAGATGCAATCTACTCGTTGAATTTTGAACTTTGATGAAGGTATTTTCTCGCCAACTTTTCTTCTTCGGATTGGATGCAAAATATTCTGTGTTTTTTCAATTTTTTAATTCTGTGGGTTGCTGTGTTGATGGGTGTTCAATTGTTGAATTCATTGGTTGCTGTGTTGATGGGTGTTGCTTTGTTGTGGGTTGATGTTGCTTTGTTGAATGAGTTGTGTGTTGTGTGTTTCGATTTCTTTCTTGCTGGGTGTTTTAATTGTAGCATGGCCAACGGTAACATTTCAACGGTAACATTTTCATTTGACTCTGCATAAACCATCTGTAGGAATGGCTCCCGGATGGCTCCCGAAGATGAAGAAGCCATTTTGGCTCTTCATTTCGCTCCTCCCGCTGGAGACGAAAATTAACCCAAAAAAGCCAAATATTTGAATTTTTGTCTTTGGCTTCCCGGATGGCTCTTCCCGCTGGAGATGCCCTAACCGTCACAACTAACTCACAATTTGTATGTCTACCAGACAGTCCCAACTGTCGGTTTTTATTATGTTTGTTGTCAACTTAAAAAGATTCATGATTTAAGCCTCATATCCATACCAAGTTAAGAATCCAATGACTCGAACAAACCATTGTATGTTGTCTGCCAAATTCATCGTTGCTTATGTTTATCACCGTTGAGTTCTTAGCAGTGTGCATCATTCGCATCCTCACGCCTAAAGCTCTACCACAAACTACCTCCCAATCTCTTTTATCCAGAGTTATCAATCCCGTTCCGTTCCGGCCGGAACGGCCGGAACAGCCCGTTCCAGTGCAAAATCCGGGACAAAACGACGACGTTTTTGTCCCGGGTTGAATTCCGGTGGGATCCGGAAAATCCGGCCAAATTCCGGCCAGAACGCTCCGGTTCCGTACCGGGCGTTCCGTTCCGGGTCCATCAATAATGAAAATCAACCGCAAATCATCCATAATCAATTTCCCAAATCAATTTCATTTCTTCAACCGCAAATCATCCGTAATCCCTCAAAAATCAACCCAAATCTCAACTGAAATCTCAAGTTTTCGAACCCATATATATATTGAACAAACTTGCAGAGGGGAGGGAGGGGCGGGTCTGAAAGAGGAGAGAAGCAGAGGAGAGGGAGGCTGGAAAGAAAGAGAGGGTGGGGCGGGTTCTGAAGATGGAGAAGTTGAGAAGGGGAGGGCTGACCAGAGAGATGGCGGGGAAGGAGGCCTGACTAATGGAGAAGAGGATGAGGAGGAAGGAGATGAGGCGGCGTGGGATATGTTATTATGTTTAGCTTTTCAGTTTTCACTTTAGTAGTTTAGTTTAGGGTTATGTTACTGGGGGGAGGGCATTTTATAATAATAATAATAATAATAATAAATAACTAAATAAAAATACGTTTCTAACTTTTTAGGGGGTTATAAATTAATAATAATAATAATAATAATAATAATAATAATAATAAGAATAATATTTTTTTTTGGAGGGTTAATTTTTAAATATTATTTTAAAATTCAAATCTCAAATTTGTGGGTCTTTTAATTATATTTAAATTTATTTTTTTTAATTTAAATATAATTAAAAATAATAATTTTATTGTTGGAGGATTTTTTAAAAGCAATTATTTAATTATATAACTTACTCCTATTTATTATATAATTAATTGTATCATTAAACTATATATAAAATACTTGAATTTTATTTAAAATAAGATAAAAAAAATGGTTCTTTTATTAATGATGTAGAAGATGTTTGATTTATATTTCTTTTATTTTCGAACATTTTACATTCATAATATTTTAGAATTTTAGAGATGTTTCTAATTTTGAGATTATATTTTTTTGACTTTGTGTTTGTATTGTATAATTTAAAGTTCATTTATATTGAATTTAAATTATACTTGTTAAATTAATATTTTATTTTTTCATATATATAATTAAATAAATATGAACAGTACAAAACCGGAACGGAACGCCGGAATGCACCGAAACCGGAACGTTCCGTTCCAAACAAAAAACCGGAACAGTAACCAGAACGGATTTTACAACTATGCTTTTATCCAAGAAAATCTCACCATCTCTAAATAACTTGCTTTATATTTTTTTGCTCTGTTTCACAAATAAAGTACATCATAGAATTGTAACCCTAATCCTAGCAAGCCGTATAATATTTAATCGCGAGTCCCTCTCTCAGTTCTCAAGGCTTCATAACTAGATAGCTTCAGTTGTCATTCTTTTCCAGATGATTTCAATTTTGAAACACCCTCGTCGGCTTATTAACTAATTCATTAACACCACTTCTTTATCTTGAGCACCAGTGAGAGAGAGGTGTGTTGGGAAGTTAAGAGGGCAGAAGAAGGAACCACAGCTCAAACAAGCCATAAGCCTAATCGGAATTGCACTGCAGCTGTAACCACATCTTTATTAACACTACACTCTGTTTGCCACATTGTTTGAGAGAAGGAATCGAGTATACTCATTGTTTATTTACTCAAACCTCTCAATTTGGGCAGATTAGATCCTATATTTCCATTCATTTACAAATCCCAGCTTTTAATTTTTATAAATTAACTATAATCCTTCCCCATTTTTTATAATCTAACAGCTAGTTGAATGATAAGTAGTCCATTTCTCCCTCCCCTCCTTCCATTTTTCTCTGACAAACACACCCTTAGATCAGACTTTCCCTATAACAAACAGAAATCACAACTTATTTTCAATATTTCCCCTCATTTGTTAAAAGAGGTGAGCTCACAAGAAAAGAAAAGGATAATGAGAAGGGGGGGAAAATTGACTCCAAACTTTTGACGACGTAAACAGAGTTTGTTAGGGCTCAAATTAGGACATCACCATTTACATGCATGACAAGAATTCGTAATAAGCTCCAGGATGATATTGTGGCCATTCACAAAAAAAGATTTCGAACGTAACAATGAGAGCCCGTCAAGATAAAATCATCTCATCGATTGCGCCTGGCCTAGTGCAAGCAAGTGTTTTACATGCATGACGACTAGAATGAGAAAAAAACCACAGGACATCACTTCAAATTACCTGCAACCAGAATATACTAACAATAATCCCACTAGAATTTTCCTGTGTTCAATTAAAAGACATCAAGCTCACTTGGTTATCTAACAAGGGGAAAAGTGGATACCTATTGCAGGAAGACAGCAGTAATCTCGAGGGGGTGAATCCCCGGCTTAACTAATCAGCATCCATTTCTTCAAGTGCAATCCTAGCTGCAGCCTTGGCTTCCTCTAAGAGTTCATCAGGAACCTGATGCCCACAGCAAGAACATTTAACACTGGACTGATTGCGTATAAGAAAACATTATCAAGAAAGAAATATGAACTGGTTATTGGACAGGATGGGCATCATATATAATTTTTCATTCCATATTAACAACGCCCCACTTCTTGATGCTGAGCTAGTTAAGAACAGCATGAGACGTCTGTCTTTCACATAAAAATTGCAATGCAGCTTCTAATAGTGAAATAAAAAACAGGCTGGTTTCCTTCTACACGGCAGCATACACAGGAACACATGAATTCCAAGTGGAAACTAGGACAAGTGAACACTAGCTTCCTTTTCTTCAGTTACAAAAACTAATATCTCCAAAAATGTCAGGCTGCAAATCCACTTTTTGATGTCTCTGCTCCAGTCTATGATAAATGCATGTGATTACTCAAAGTGAGAATGAACCACAATTACCTTTTGATGCTGTCTCTTTGACTCATTACAAACCCAACTCATTTCAAGTTCGAAGGCCTTGTCCTTTGCTTCATCATGTAGCTTGTAAATGCTGATCAAGGGAGAAAGAGCAAATCAATACACCCACGTGTGTGTGTGTGTGTGGGGGGTAAATGACTTAAAGTGGTGATTAAGCTCAGCTGTTGAAAGCTATATGAATGCTATTACATATCATCTAAAATTTAGCAAAGGCATCAGCAAGGATTTAAAAGGGGAGGAAGGAGAACAGAGGAACCAAGGTTTGCTAAACATTGTTGAGCTAATAGAGTCCTTCCCATCCCAAAAGATCCAGAATCAACAGAAAACAGAAAAAATATATTGAATGGAATGATAATTGACAAAAATAAACCCATGCAAGAAAAAAGAGATATGGAATAAGAAATTGGAGCACTCACATTTTGGCAACTTCAAGGACTCCTTCTCGGCATGTCATTTCAGACAGCTTCAACTTTTCAATTTCTCTGTCCACAGCAATAATTCAATCACTTTTAAGGAAAAAAGGAATAAAAACTAAACACTAGCTAAAGGATAATATAAATTAACGAAATACAGCATCCAAATTAATTTGAAAAGAGGCTAACAAAATTAAACCTTTTGTAAAGATTGATTCCTACACTAAAAATGGTTCCTTTGCCAATTGATAAATTGGCTTCAAATGAGTACACTATATTCAAAGAGCTGAAAAAAGAAATGAACATCACCTTCTAAATTCCAGTCATGTCACAAGTCCTTGTGATAAAATCACACACTAACCAAAAATAAACAAATATTATAACTTACGTTTTAGCAGCCTGCTTCCCTTTCCCGATAGCAGCGCCAAAATATCTCTACATCCAATCAAACAACAGGGCATTGGATAAGAAACACACCATGAAACAAAATTAAAAGGGGGAAACATTGCAAAGGAAACAAGCAAAACTAGAACAAATCAACTCACATAGGAGATGCCAGATGGTTCAACCATGTATAATTGTGGTCCATCTCTGTCATAACCACCGAGAATCACCCCACAACCAAATGGCCTGCAGCATAAAAACTTTTATGTAGTTTTTCTGAAGGCTAAATAGAGGAAAGAACAGGTGAAGAAGACATTTCAACAACACCAACAAAAAAAAAATTACCTTAGCCACCAATAGAGGGTGCACAGATGCACATAACTAGCAACACGTTCAGCGAGCTCCTTGACAGGAATGGGTTCGCCATAAACACTAAAAAATCATAATGACACTCAGAATTAGCGAACTTGAGGTCTAAGAGATCCACAAGGCAAATTGAATCATGCTACAGTGCCCCATCTCCAATCTTGAACAAAGATGATATCCGAGCAAGCATATAGCATCGGCTTTTAATAGAAATCTTGTCATACTGAACAGAGAGCAAAGGCCTTAGACAGACAAGAGCTGTCCAAACACCAACTTTACAACATATGCTGTGTCTTGAATCTTGATCCCGTACAGCTCACATTTAATTTAACGAAAATTGTAGCAGGCTGAGTTATCATCAAGTTTAGGGCTCACTAACACATGCTGCAGTCCTAGTAGTTGATCATGGGAAGTTACATGAAGTGCATGCTACTACGTTCATAGATGAATTTGGAGTGACTGGGTCACAGCTGATCCAAGAGCACTCAAAATAAAAGAAAAGGAAAAACTACTTTCAGCCCTCCAACATCCACTGCCAAAGCCAATCAACTAGAATTTGAAACAATCTATTGGTTTCTATTTAATACTCAAGCAGGCTTCAGAGTAAAAATAACACTTCAACTTCAACTACAAGGCATTGTTCAAAAACAAACCTCTGATAATTGGTTGCCTCACTTTTAGCACGAGCAACGATTTGTCTCCCATCAGCTGCTAAACCAGCAACAGCCTGATATTTGAAATATGAAAGGCAGAGAGTTGATGTTTGCTTGCATACAGTCGCACAAACAATAAAATATTCTTCACCAAAGTGTTTGATTTTAAGACCAGAACAGTAAACGCACATCTTCCCGTGAAATAACTAGAAAGGAGCTACTCTCACTCTCTTTTTATTGAGGAATACATGAATCAATACATGTTATCTGTTCTTCCATTTAATTTTGAACTAGCCTCTGCGATAGAGTTTTATTGGAGAAGCCAAAAGTCCAGCATCACATCTACCAAACTCTAACTCATAGACTAAGTTAAATCTTCTGTGAAACAGTAATCATTTGCTTAGACCATGTCTCATATAAACCCATCTCGAATCCACTCAAATCAAAACTTGTTTCATCATTGATTTCAACGATGACCCATTACTGCTTCAGAATCAAAGCCTACTGATCCTAAACAAGACCCCATTTTATGAGGGGTGCTAAAAGTGAACTACATATGCATTTTACCCACATAAAGCAACATTAAATTCCATTAGAGACTAAAAACACTGATGTCATGTATATTATCCACGACCATAAATTTGCATATATTTTCAAATATAAATCTCCATCCAAAACAATAAAAACCAACAAATTGAGCTCTAATTAGCTGCAAACACAGTAATGAAAAAAATACCGTCTTTTTTTCTTAAATTTCTGCAGCATTTTACACAAACATAAACAAAAAAAATGAAAAGGCAGTACCATGCCGGAGTGACGATGAACGGAGTGAATTCTCCTATTGGAACCGGGTAACATCATCTTCGACGCTATTAGCTTCTCCACGCCCTAAAATCAAACAGTCTTACAATCAATTTACAATGAATGCATGTAGAAAAATCGATATTTCTAAATAAAGAGAAAGAATTCATACCATGACAATCCCATCTTTGCATTTGATGCCAATAACAGTACTGGAAAAAAAATAGTATGAGCGAAAAAGAAGAAAAACCTAAAACCCTAATTAACTGTAATGATACTAAAACAACACAAAGAAAGAACATTGGTCTAGAAATTTAAAAGAAGGAAGAAATTTTAGGAAAAAAATACCCGCTGTTATCGACGGCTTTAGCAGCATATTCGATCTGAAAAACACGGCCGTCCGGTGAGAAAGTAGTGACGGAGAGATCGTAGCCTGTTCCTATGCTGCTCATCGCTCAAACTTTCTTTTATAAAATTTTCTTCAACTTCTTTCTATCGTCTATCAAGTGGTTTTGGTGTTGTTTTAAGAAGAAAGGTTTTCTTCGATCTCAAGACAACACGGTTCGGAACCTGGCTGCCTGTGTTTCTTAAGCTCGGTGGGTTTTTGGGTTTGGGTTATGGTCTGGGTTTTGTTGTCCGATAGATTTAGTGAGTGAAAGCCCGTGGTTTTTATTCTTAGGTCCAATGGTAGCTTTTTGTTTATATATAAAAAATCTTTGTTAGTCAAATAATTTAATTTCAACTAGACATCACATATAATAGTATTGTCCATTAACTCGCCTATCCTCACGGTTGGAATCATATTTTACTGTTAAAAATAACTCTATTTTGACGGTTAAATTTTCTGGTTCTACAATATAATGATAATTTTATTATCTCAATCCACAGTAATCTGTATTTATATATACAGTAAAAAATGCACAATGAATAATATATTTTTTATTTTTCATTATAGATTTATTTCATAATAATTTTAATTAAACACATATTTTTTTAAAAAAATTGAGCCACGTTTACGTAAGCATGTGTGTTTTGTCAATGCCACGATCGATAGGTTCATTGACCAATTTGCAAATCAAAGCGATGACACAGAACCAGGTAATGAAAGGGACACGTAGCTTTGAAGTCAAGGGCTCCGGCGATACGTCCAAGACTCGGTGGCGCAACTTGTTGCCCCCTTTGCATTGACCGGAATGTTTCAACAGATCGAAACCTAATTAATAATAAAATAAAATAAAAATTCGAAGATCAGATAATATTATGGCGAAAACAAATTTCGTTTACGTCGTCGGCTGGACGGCGGAAAACATAATAATTAAATATTATATTTTTATTGATAACGTATTTAGAGTTTAATGTATTCAGATAGTTCCAAGTAGCCAGATATAATAGCAGAGAGTTTATAATTTGCACAATAGATCTTAAGTTAGAGTTAAAACGTGTATTACTTGTAAAAGTATTGGATAGTTAAAAGTTTTATTCGCTCATATGTACCCACAAAATATATTTTCCATGAAATCAGATTTTTTCACATCAAAAAACAAAGTTTATATATTTGCAAGTTGGATCAAATATCTTAATCATAAGAAGAAAAAAATATCTGAATTGGATTTGAAAACATAACAAAATCATCTAGAAAAAAACAAATTAAAATTCATATTCAAAGAGTAATTTGTTGAAGCAAATTTAAAATGCTTAGTTAATAATTTTATCATGGTTCACTCAAAATTATTTTTACTTCATTTAAAAAAAATACTAAAATTTATTTCTTAAAATCATAATCGCAGCAACTATTATAATAGACAACACATTCCAACTTTAACTTTTATCTGTTTGTGACTATAAAACAATATCATGGCTCGACTATTGGAGATGTTAGCAAATAGTCAGGTCCCATAAGAATACTGCATATGTCTGATTAATTGATTTTTAAAAAATATATATTATTGGAAGTTCTCCAGGTTTCTCCCTTAAATACGAGATTATTTTTAAAAATATTTTTTATTTAAAAATATATTAAAATAATTTATTTTTATTTAAAAAAATCAATTAAAAAAATATCGTTCCATTGGCGAATTCAATCAAACAGCCGATAGAAAACAAAAAAAACTGACGTGGATAGAACCAATTTTCAATTACGTGTGTTTCTTTTTGAATTGGAGCTATTTTTTTCATCCACGTTACAAGATTCCAAAAGAAGGCTCTAGAATTGTGGATATATTTGTTGATATTATAAAAAAAATAATTAAAAATTAAAAGATAATGTGTGTGTTTATGAAACGAATTAAAAAATATATAAACTTATTTAAGGAATTTTTCTAATACTAATTAAAAATTAAAATAAAAGGTTACTCTTCATTCTAAGAAGCAAATAATATATTTACATTTAAATATTAACCTAATAAAAACAAATATTCTTAAGAAAATAATTATTTAAGTTCTAGAACAGAATATTTTTTTTTTATCAAATTTTTATTTTCTTGTTAAAAACTTTTTTGGTTTATTGGATAAAAAAAGGCAATTAATATTTAAATTAACATAGTTTATTGACTTCAAATAAAAAAATTATTAATGCATACAAAATTAATTTATACGCAAGTATCAAAAAATGATGAGATATAAAAAAACTACAATAATAAAATATATATTTTCTTTGTACTAAAGGTTCATGAAGGATTTTTAAAAAATAAACATATTAGGTCGTATATAATTATTAAAAAATAATCTTTAATATTAACATTAAAAACTATGATGTTATTTGAAAAAATATGGCATAATCAATTAATTACTTACATATCATTTGAATATGTTTTTTGAAGTCAAACCGATTACATAATATAAGAAGAAGAAAAAACGTAGGGCCACTTAAAGGGGGAAAAAAAATAAAAACAAGCTTGTCATGATTAGGTTTGCAAGAGAAGTTGTCGGTGCCTTGTCTAAAACCCATTTGCAATTAGGTTTAGGGATGTTTGTAACTGTGTTTAAAAACTGTTCATAAAAAGTTTTGATTTTTTTATTTTTAATTAATTTTTTTTTATATTTTAGATTATTTTTATGTGATAATATCAAAAATAATTTTAAAAAATATATTATTTTGATTTATTTTTTAATGTAAGGCTCTTTAAAAATAAATTATCAAATATATATATATTTGTAAGTGTGGTTGAGATTGTTTTTAAAATTATTTTTCATTCAGAAATACATTAAAATGTATTTTTTATTTAAAAAAAAATATTTTTGAGATCAATATTTCAAAATAATCTAAAATATCAAAAATATTTAATTAATTTTTTTTTTTCAAAAATACTTTTAAAATATAATGTCTAAACAGTGTCTTAGAAAGCTAGATCCATACACAAGTTTTTTTTTAAAAAAAAATAAGATGAAATTGTGTTATTATTTTATTTTCAAAAATTACGCGAATGACATGTTTTTCTATCTATAATATTTTTTTTTTACAACCATATCTATGTTCAATGATGGAAAAACTAGGGTCCACATTTTTTAATCTCAAGACCACCTCATCACTGAACCTATCACTGATCACAAACACACATTTTAAAATGGTTCAATTTTTTTTTTAAAAAAATCAATTTTATAAACGGTCCATTTTATATGTTTTTTTATAAAATTATACTATAACTTAAATAGCCTTTTATTTGAAAGAAATGGTACTGTAACTTAATGACTAAATTATTAATTTTAATTATTTTATTTTTACATATTGAGTTAAATAGTCTCTCTTGATTTAGGGTTGTTTTGACACTGTATTTTAAAAGTCCTTTCGAAAAAAAAATATTTTTTACTTTAAAATTTTAAAGAAAAAGTATTTTTAGATTATTTTTATATGCTGATATCAAAAATAATTTTTTTTAAAATATTTTAATATATTTCTAAACAAAAAACATTTTCAAAAACAATTTCAAATGCACTATCAATCAATCACTTAACAAGATTGGTCATTCTATGCATTGTAGGCTAGGATAAATTTTTACTAACATAAAAATAAGATAATCAAGTGATGCAAGTATTTTTAAAGAAGCAATAAAAATTTGATACTCAGTTATTTACTCAACTAAATTTAATAATATAATTCAAAAATAAAATGATAGTTAATAAATCAAGGCAGATAAAAAAATGACAATGATTAATTACAGAATAATCACTTTCCAATATTATGGAATAAAATTATTTCTATATTTTAAGAAGTCTTCATGATCTTATTTGATGATAAAAACTAAAAATATGATATCCCTATTAAAAAAACAAATTTGAACTCAATTATAAGCAAATCTTGTTTGACACTGCATTTCAAAACCATTTTTGAAAAAAAATAATTTTTATTTTATTTTTTACAATAATTAATATTTTTTGGTATTCCTAGATCATTTTCATGTGCTGATTTCAAAAATGATTTTTTTAAAATAAAAATATATATTATTTTGATGTATTTCTGAATAAAAATATATTTTTAAAAATAACTTTAACCACACTACTAGACACGCACCAAGTGTTTAAAAAATGTTGTAAAAATATGAATTTTAAAAAGGAAAAAAAAAATCGCAGACAATAGTGTTAAACCATCAAAATTCACCTTATGCACTGGTAGAGTGCAAACAACAACTTCCATATGCACCCCTCAAGTTACCCTATTTGTTTGCCTAGCCCACCATATCAGTTTCATTTTTAATTTTGGTACTTTAACTCTTAATTATTTTACATAACACACACACGAGAACTTCATGTAGAGTCAACTAGAACAAACTACTAAGTTAAATCCAAAATAAAATCAAATATGAAAGGATCGGTTAAAAAAATTTAATAGGCAACAAAAAAAAAACTTTTATTGACCTTGCAAATTATTCCATGTACTAGCAAATAAAAGGACTCAATATTTATTTAAGGCTCAAATTAACTCCAAAAAATCCTATTTCTTTTATATCAATAAAATTGATTAAGGTCGTCAAGACCTGTGATGTGGTGATAAAAAAACTTGAGGTTTTTCTTGTAGATCTTAGGTTCGAGTCAGAACGTGCTCATCTTGTAAGAGTCTGGGACAATTGGAGTTTTACCGGCTTAATCCGAACCCGCAAAGAATACCTAAAAAATAAAGTTTACTCGAATACAAAAATAAATAAATAAATTGACTAAGTGGCTATTTGTTTTTGTGGTTTTAACTGCGTTTGAAAAAAAAATTAGTGATTTGTTGTTTGGTTATGTAAACAATCATCAACACGTTTGTATGGAGGCACCAATAAAACCTCTCAAACCACAGTTCATGAAAAGCAGCTGCTAGCTACTTTTCATTGCTTTTCATCCAGAAATTTCATATGTGTGTGTGAAATCTATGAAACCTGCAAAAATAAAATAAATTGGAAAGCATATAATTTCATGGGCCACAAGGTGTAACTCTCATTTCAATCAATTTACCACGAGGGTCTAAGTCTTTCCGTAAATGATTTCTTGTTTTTTTTTTTTAAAATAATAATAATATCAATTGACAATTCAAATTCTTCTATAATAAAATATGATAATATCACAATTGATTAATAAATTGACAACAATATAAAAAATATAGTTACCAAACAAACGATATTATTTTTCATTAAATCTCAAATTTAACTATAATTTTAACCAAACACTTTAATTTCAATTATTAACCGTAGCTAAAAATATTTTTTATAAAATTGATTTTTTTAAACTTCAACCAGCAAACACACTACCACAAAGACCCTAAACATCAACTAGAATATCATTGTAAGGTCCATACACAAGCATAAAAACAAATCTCCGAGACAAGTACCAAAGAAACGCAATGTTAGAACCAAACTAAATAAAAACAAATTAAGGAACAAAGTGAGAGAAAAAAAGAGATCTCACATTGAAAACACTGGTTGTTTTTTAATTAATTAGTCTCCTAGCCAATGTTGACTGTGCTGAATTTAATATTATTTTATTTTGAAAAGATTTTTTTTCTCATCCTTACACATTATTTACTTCTTTTTATCTTTTTCTATTTTTTAAAAGAAAAAACAAAGATCGTAAAGGAACATAAAATGAACGAAAGAGTGAAGAATTACTTTTTGGAACTAGAGAGATTCTTTAATTTATTTTGTAAGAAAAACTATAATTTACTCATTAATTAATGCAGCAGTCGAGCACATACCAAGGACGAGCAAAGTACGTGGGACCGGCTCTGGTGCTGCATTGAATTTTCCATTCAAAGAAGGAGGGTTCCTCAATTGACCAGATTGATTTCTGGCTAACTTGCTTGCTTCATCTTCTTCTTGTCTTCTATATCATATTGCCATGGACCCCTTCCTTTCGCTACATTTTCTGCCTCATCACTGTTATTTAGACCCTCAAATTCTAAGCCCAGCTTCACAAAGTCTTATTGGCCACCTTCTGTTCTTCTTCTTCCATGGCAGATTGAAGTAAAGATAAAAGAATTAAGGATTATCCGGTTATGGGAAACTGTGTGAGGAAGCCTGTTAAGTGTGCTCATGCTTCTTCCAATACTTTTCCTTCTTCTGGTTAGTCATTATCTTTCTTACTATTCTTGCTATTCTTTGAATTCTGGGCTCTTAATTTGTGTTGTTTCTCCTTAAAGATGACTTTTTTACATGAGATTTTACGAGTTCATATCAAAGTGGAGCTGCACATGTTGAGGAACTTATCGTTTTAGTTATAAGCTTAGCTAATTCTCCCTCTTGTTCTGTTCCTAGATAGAATATGCAGGAATTTGTTAGTCTCTAGTTTTCAATGGATTCTGGATTCTTGATAGTTGTAGACGTACTATGGCTAGGCTTGTAATCTTGCATCTAGATGAACGTTCAGAGTTTAGACTGATTTGAAACTAAAGATTTTAAGTATTTTATGGATTATTTAGTGTCTTTAGGCATCATAAGAGGGTTTAATTGAAGGAACTGTTGCCAAAACATGTTTTCCACTGATAATATAGTGTGTGTTGCAATATGTGGGCTAAGAAATGCTACAAAAAAAGAGGAAATTTGAAGCGATGTTGATTCCAAATGCGAAGGATATTGCTGGGATACTGATTCAAGATTGGTTGATTTAATGGAGGTTAGAAACTCAAAGGAGGTGAAATGGCAGAGGAGCAAGCTAGTAAGCTTAAGGTCACTGGTTTGGATTCCCACTTCATCTGGCCACCCATTGCTAAGACAAAGTGAGATTAGTTAAGGATGAGGAGACCGAGAAGTGGGGTTTATGTGGGTACGATGATATGAGAACCTGCGCTGGATACCTTCTGTCTAATCCAAAAGAGGAGTTCAACTGCATACTTAAATGCAAAGAAAGTAATAGCTGTGCATTTATATGTTTTTGAGCTTTAAACTACTTTGGAAGGGTTGTGTAACTGGGTTGTGTTCATAAATCTGTTCTGATCAACTTATGTTGATGGGAAATAAGGCCATTGCTCTGTAGAGAGATTATACCATTACTTCAAACGCAAGGAAGCTGATTCAAGTTATACTTCCTTAGCACTGTTTACTTCTTTGTGGCTGTTCAAAAACACAAGTTACCTGCATAGTATCTTTAAGGTACTGATAATGGCTCTTTTATTTTGCTATCTGTCCTTTCAGGAGCTACTAAGCCTAAGCAAGTTTCAACCTCTCCTGGCGGGGAATTATCATTTGGAAGCTTGAACAAATCTTTGATTGCATCCAAATTTGATGTATCTGTACATAGCAATCTCAAGTCCTTCAGCTTTACTGATTTGAAGAATGCCACCAAGAACTTCCGTTCAGAAACTTTGCTCGGAGAGGGAGGTTTTGGGTGTGTTTTCAAAGGATGGATTGACTTGAACACATTTGCTCCTACCAAACCTGGAAGTGGAGTTGTTGTTGCAGTCAAGAGGCTAAAACCAGAAAGCTTTCAGGGTCACAAGGAGTGGCTTGTATGTGCATTGGACCCCCTTTTTTATGTTGTTTTTCCTTTTGACCTTGCAAGCCTATGTTTGAACTCATCTTTGTGCTCCGTGCTTTAAATTTGGCAGACAGAAGTAAACTATCTCGGTCAGCTTCATCATGAAAATCTAGTGAAACTCATTGGGTATTGTTCCGAGTCTGATAATAGACTTCTAGTTTATGAATTTATGCCGAAGGGAAGTTTGGAGCAACATTTATTTAGAAGTAAGTAAATTTAATTTTATTGATTTATTTCTTCCCAATTTCCTTATATGTTCAAGTATAATTTTGTTTATCTTTGTATTACAGTCCATCATGAATGGTATAGGTGTTTGGTCATAAAGTGTGTCTGAACGTGCTCACATATTTATGTGAATGCCATTGCTTATAACAGGGAGAGGGAGGGATATTATCCTTATCGTATATGCTTGACAACTAATTTCTACCCACATTTTAGGCTCTGTTATGTTGGGATTGCAAGGTGTAACATATGAAACAATTGGAAGAGGATATTATCACAAGTGCTTCATGTAGGAAACTATTGCACGATGATTCCTGAAGATTCTGAATGCTCTTAAAATTGTAGTTCATATTTAGGAAGCACTTGTGTTTCCATAAGCCTGAAGGTGATTTCTGAATGATAATACATCATCTTAGGGGGAAGCAATGGCATTGAAATAAAATTGAAGAAAAAAAACTAACCTGAAACTCATGCTGTTAACTTCTTGTTGAATGTGGCTAGTAGCTCTTCTGGTGAGTGGGAATTGGACCCTTTCTTTCGTGAAACAAGTGATCATGAGCTTGTTTTAGATAATAATTTTACTTTTCCCACAGTGAACAATTTTCTATGAATGATTACTACTGACACTTTTCTACAAAACTAACAATAGATAAAACAATCTCTCTCCCTGCAGAAGGTGTTCAGCCTATCACCTGGACAACAAGAATGAATATAGCAATTGATGTAGCAAGGGGGTTGTCCTTCTTGCATGGGTTGGATGCCAATGTAATCTATCGAGACTTGAAGGCATCCAATGTTCTACTTGATTCGGTATACTGAAACCTCATGAATTTGTACTCGGGTATCAGTAAAGGGTAACTCTACATCCAGAAGGCTGATGATTTTTTTTTTCCAGGATTATAATGCTAAGCTTTCAGATTTTGGCTTAGCAAGGGATGGACCTACTGGAGATAACACACACGTGTCAACCAAGGTGGTGGGAACTCGGGGCTATGCTGCACCGGAGTATGTAGCCACAGGTCGGTCAACTTTCTGCTGCATGTGGTTTAGTTTTCCATGGTAAATGGATCATCTATAGGAGAGTTTAATAACTAAAACCATTAGGATGAACTCAAGATTGATAAACTAATACTCTTGTAGATTCTCAAAATAGTGCTCTATGCATTTGTTCCCCTATCTCTTGCACAAGTAGTGGATACAATAAATGATAAACGATGGCCTTACCATCAGCTCACAAGTAGTGAAAAGTTGAAGCATATGCTTTAAGTTTTTTATCCACCTGCTCTTTCTCATTAATTTCTCCAAACCAAGCAGGCCACTTGACCCCGAAGAGTGACGTGTACAGCTTTGGTGTTGTCTTGTTAGAGTTGCTGTCAGGAAGAATGGCAATGGATGAAGAGAGAGGTGGTTTTGTCGATGAAACGCTGGTGGATTGGGCGAAGCCTTTCCTGATTGACAGCAGGCGAGTTTTGAGAATCATGGACACCAGGCTGGGTGGTCAGTACCCTAAGAAAGCAGCCCAAGCTGCAGCTGCACTCGCATTGCAGTGCCTGCACACAGATCCCAAAAACAGGCCGCAAATGATCGATGTTCTAGCAAATTTAGAAAAACTTGACACATCAAAGGACATCCCAAGAACAGCACGTCCAGTTAAGCTGGATAATCATGGGATCAAGCCTATGAACTTCCCTCACAGGATAGCCAGAACATAAGCAGCAAATTTGTAAAATATCCTTTTCCTGTATCCTAGTTTCGATATCGTTCCGCTCAGGGCTAGTTAGATGGTATGGAGTTGCACTTGAGAGTATGAGGATCTGTAAAGTGCTAGAAGAAGATTTTATGGAGTTGCACTTGAGAGTATGAGGATCTGTAAAGGGCTAGAAGAAGATTTTATGGAGTTGCACTTTATGGAGTTGCACTTGAGAGTATGAGGATCTGTAAAGGGCTAGAAGAAGATGGTATGGAGTTGCACTTGAGAGTATGAGGATCTGTAAAGGGCTAGAAGATGTATGGTGCAGTAGTGGAAGCATGCGCATCTCTGGGAAGATTATTCTCATGGACAAAGACATAACCGGCTTAACTGTTTGTAAAATGTACTCGATTATTTAATTTTATTTGTAGGAGGATGGAGTTGTGGAAGAAAATTATAAAATGAGGGTCATCTCTTTAATAGCAGGCTGTTCGGCTTATATAAATTTTATGCTTTCTTGGAATATTGTAATTAAGGAGGTTTGTTTATTGTGAAGTGATTTTGTGAAATAATTTTCTAAATTTTCTCCTGTTTATTTACCGAAAATGAAAATGATCAATAGAAGATACTTTTCAATTAAAAAAAAATCTGGCTTGATTTTCTGGATTTTTTTTTTTTATTTTGAGTGGAAAATACTTTCTAGTTGCAAGAAATTAAAAATATTTGATTGTTTGTTGTTTCTTAATTGCTTTGTTTTTTCAATCTCATCACTTAGAACTCAATTTTTAAATTAATTTTGGTCCTTATTTTATATTATTACTATTTATTTTATTTGAAATAATTTATGAACTTGATTTTATTTTCAATTTCATTATCTTTTAACTTTTTTATTTATCAGATTTGGTTTTTATTTTTTTATTACTGTTTTTATTTTTTTTTATTTAAAATGACCAGTGAAATTTCAATAAGCTTGAAAAAAAATTATAACATTTATAAATTATTTTCAACTTAAATTCCATGACAAAACCAAAGCTAAACATTGAACTATATTAATTATTATTAATATTATTGCCCAAACAATGAAAATCATTAAATTGTTCCGAAAAACTAAAAAAAAACATTTTTACAAAAAAAATTAAAAAATAATCACTAAAATTATCATTATTATTGCGCAAATAATAAAATCATAAAAATTATTTGATCCAAAGAACAAATAAAAATAACAGAAAACACAAAAAAAAGAACAAAGGGAAAAAGAGAGCAAAATTAATTTTATAACGTTCACCAATATAAATCAAAATTTCAGGATTGAACCGATTAAAAATAAAACCCCAATAAAAACTAAAAACAAAAATTAAAAGCATAGATGAATAAATAAGAATAAAAAATAAACATTGTCCAAGAATGACAAAAAGAAACCAAAGAGATTTATATTAAATAAAAAATTCAAAGAATAAGAGCATAAAATAAAAAATAAAATATATAATTAATTCCAATCAAAGGGTAAAATTAAAACAAATAAAAATCTTGGGACCGAAACAAATAAAGCTATTTAAAAAAAAATTACAGTGTAATTTTATTAAAAAATTAAAAGAATAAGGACCGAAATGATGAGTAACATATATGACCAATTTCAATTAGAGGACACAATTAAAAAAATTAAAAGAATACATATATAATTAATATCAATTTAAGGATAAAAATGAAACAAATAAACACTTTGGAACCGAAACAAATAATGACATTTTTAAAGGTAATTGCTATTTAATTTTGTTAAAAAAATTAAAAGAATGAGGACTAAAATGAAAAGTAGCATATATGACCAATTTCAATTGGAGGACAAAATTAAAAGAAATGAAAACCTGCGTAGCGAAAAATTAAAGGAACCAAAAAGAAATAAAAAATCAAAAGAATAAGGACTGAAATGAAAACCAATATTTATAATTAGTTTTAATTAAAGGACACAATTGAAAACAATCAAACTTTTAATTAAAGAAATCAAGAATAAAAATGAAATCAAAATCGTAAGGACTAAAATTAACAAATGGTATACATGAAGGACTAAGTCGTAAGTTGCGGCGACAGGAGAGAGAAAACACCTAAAACCTTTCGCCTATGATTGATCGATGGATATGCGCGGCACCGGTGGACAGAGGATAGGGAGTCGAACCAGGAGACACGATAGAAGTTCAGTTTTGACTGCGTAAAGATCTTACACGCATCGCCTTAGAGGCATGTTCGCGTTGAACACTGCGAGCATGTCAAAACGACGCGCCCTACAGTGTTTGAGGAAAAAATATTAAAATATTGGCTAATTATGTTTACATCCCTGCACCCATTCAGAATAATGACACAACCGGAGTGGAAAATACCACACTACCCCCGCTACAATGCTCATTTTTGTCTTATTCGGGGGTTATTTCAGTAGATTTACTGTGCAAAAAATTGAAAAAGCCGATAACATCCTTGGGTCCGGGTGTATTATTTTATCGTTTTCGGGGGTTATTTACATCGTTTTACTATGCAACAAACCCAGAAATACCATCCATGTCTATTGGAAAATTCGAAAATACCCCCGGCCCCGGGAGTTAAAAATTTTCAGCTCTGGAGTAAAATGATAATTTTACTGTCGCAATGAATAATAATTTGAGTATGAATGGTACCGAAGTCTACAGTAGCATAAGCACAGGGGATTATTTTATAGTTAATTTTCAATTAAAAATAGAGACTAGATTTCGGAACAGAAGGTTTTTTTCTTTTCCGGGTTCTCCATGGGAGATAACCAGCAATGGCGACCCATCTTACTGGCTCAATAGAATAATGCTCAAATTTACCAAACAGTACCAGAAAAGGCAGGGTCAAAGTCATCAACAAGAGTAACTCTCTGGTTCGATCACTAAAGATTGTGAACAGAATATTACAAGGATCACGAGCTTGTATGTCGCCTGATTACATGCAGCCAGTTCATCAAAATTTTGTTGCTTCCCAACAAATCATTAGCAAAATGATTCAGAGGATGTACAAGTGTGCAACTATATTACTGATCTTTATGAATCACACTGGGTTGATCTTAAGGAAAAACTCAAGATCAAGATCTACACTTTCTATTACTCAAAACATTGTCAACTTGATCAAAAGTCAAGTGTGAAATTCCTACAGAATGCAAGCATTTTGTCCCATTTTTATCTTTGAATAAAGCTACTTGCAAAAGTTTTGCTTCTTCCTTGCTCATTTGTAACAGCTTAAGAATTTCTCTAATACAAGGGAAAAATGCATCAGGGCGATAACAAAATGGTTGAAAAACATGGAACAGTGCTTGCATATCAGAATCAAACTGATTGATCCCTCCACTAGAATATCGAATACCACTTGTGAAAATGCTGCGAGAAACAAATTGATCAAGCGCATCAGCAACACTTCTCCATAAATCCAGGAAGTCTTTCGGGTTGAGACTCATCTTAAGAAGATGAAGCTGACTTTTCAGAGCATCCAATGCTTGTACAATGTCAAAGGATACTGCTAAATCGGTGACTGCTGGAACTCTATGTAAATTCTCTTGCACAAAATATCTTCCATTTTGCAGATATTCCCAGGAAAGGGTTTCAAAATGATGAAGAAGAGCACTGATTATCTCCATGAGCCAGTTAGTCATAAGCTCTTCCAGACTTTTGATTTCTTCCCCAAAGAAGCAACTATTACCCAGAACCTCATTATTTCTATCAATGTCAGAATCCTTTTCAGCAATTCTCATCTCTAGAAAGCTGACATCATCACTCCACTCTTGCATTTTAGATTCAATATATCTAGCAGCATTGATTGATCCACATACCTTGATTAAGGAGGCATCCACATTTTCAAGAGAAAAGTCAGTATTCTTGCACCGCAAGATCAATCCATTAAGAAAATACCAAAAGAATCTTGCTGCAGTTGATCTGATAAAGCGAATACGTGGTTGAAGAGAAGGCAAAGTTTGGGATCGTTCAATCATCTCCCAGGCTATTTTCAGGGCTGATTCTGCTACTAATGGAGCTTTGTGGTCTCCTCTAGTAGAGAGTACAAAATGTTTAGATTCTGTACCAATTACAACATCACATTCCTTATCAATTATCCAAGCTCTTTCATCTTTCAGTAGAGGTTGTATTTTCTTCCATGCATCCTTCAGCTCTATTTTAGCCCAAATCTTGAGCCACTCTGGCCTATCACAAAATATTGTTAGCACTGACAGGCCTCTGGAGAGTCCTTCAAAACTTTTAGACTCCTCTAAGAAGAAAGGAGTTTCTGAGCTTAAAAGTGATCGCATCTGTTTATCAAAAGAAACAGTATGGTCTATCAAATGAAGCCATGATGCAATAACTTCTGATCTAATTTGTTTGTCCCTGTATCTTTCAACAAGAACAGAAAAAACACTTTTTGCTAGAAACCCAGAAAGCATCTGGACCATTGCAGAAACCCATGCTTCTTTAGCACTGCAGCTACTCAACCTTGCTTTGTCAATCAAAGGCTGCAAAACATCATCTACTCCTATAATAAAGTCTTTTGTAATCTTATAGACAAGAGCAAACATAAATTCAGGCTGCTCAGCCCATTTAGAGAAGTGGTATTCCATTCGCGATGCAATTGGAGAAACTAGTTCATCAATGGCCCAAAGCCCCACGCAAGACTTCCTTTGTCCGATAATGTTATGCTGTCGATCTTCCCTTCGTCTCTGCAGATGCTGCAAAGAACAAAGAGCTAAAAAAGTTTGAGAATAACCTTTACTTTTGTCTCCTTGCATTAAAACCCGTGGATATGAAAGGCCAGCAATTTCCCCACTTTCTATTTTTGGTGTTAGAAGTTTGGGTGGCCAGCCGAGGGAAGCAAGAAGAGCCCGGTGATCAGCAAGAACTTGTGGCCGAACAACAACTAAAATTTTATCAACTCTAGCATCGACCGATTCCAATAGATGATGCCACTGAGCTTGAAATTTCTCAATGTAAACCAATACTTCCTCAATGTTGTTCATTGTTTTTATGGCCTCAAGAATCCTTTCTTGCTTTGGTCCAAAGTCCTGCATACCATTGCATTAAAGATCCATGTTTGATGTGCCTATTAATATAGAAATCCAACAAACATTCTGAAATGACAAGAAAACAGAGATTAGAGCCATTACAATTGACTTCAAAGAAGTTTGGTGCTTTTCTGAAAACAAATTTCGAGCATGGAGACCACTGACACAGAAAACTCCATCTTCAAGATCTCCAACCAGAGCTTCCAACTGCAAGGCAGTATCTGAGACAATTTACAAGAAAGCTTAGCAAAACTATATTGGAAAAAGATCTAAAATTAAAATTGATAGGCCTAGCCATGAAGCCAACCAGCAAATTCATATATATAGCCTACACATATTACTGTCATTGATGAATGTGGAAAAACACAGATATATACATATATATATACATATCCATAATTGAGAAACTCAAGAAGGTTATTAGCAAACAAAGAATCTGTTTAAGAGTAAAAATCAAAGTATGATAACAAAGGCCAAATATAACCCTTCTTGTTTTTTTTTTTTTTTTTAAAAATAGAACTAATTACAATTTGTCGAAGAACCCGCATGCAATATCAATTGGTTCCAAAATGACCTGGTTATTACATCAAAGATTGGTGACAGTCATTGCAGAACTTCAGGAACAATTCAGGAAGTAGTAGCACAATATGGATGAAATTTTAGAGCAAGGCAAACCTGTTTGCACTAATTGGTCCCATGTTGCATTAAATGTCATGCTAAATCAGAATCTAAAGCAGCAAATCTCGACCTGTTCTCACCAGATATTTATACTCTAAACCACCCAAATTCGACCCAGAAGGGGATTTGATGTAGAAAATATATGGAAATATTCAAGAAACATCGCTTGAACATGAATGAACACAAAACGTGGTGCCCTGCAGATTTTGATTCAAATAAGCTAAGCCTTGACTTAAATCCTACTCCATTAATAAACTTTTTAACCATCAGAAAAGGGAAACAACCACAATCAGCTAATTTTTAAGTTTCAGTAATTTTTACTAGACTAGCAAATTTACTTCCAATAAAGTAGCAAGGAACCCATCAAAGAATATTAATCAAAAAGCTAATATACAAAACATAAAGAAGCATAACAAATAAAATAAAATAAAAACTCAAACCCACCAATATATTTCCGTATATTTTCAATTCTTTGAACCTGTTTAACAAGTTTTGGAATCTCCTCGACCAGAACCTTCCCTACTTTCCATGAACCAATCCCATCTACAAAATCGAAAACAAAAAACAATCAAGAAACTATTAAACAATTTAATTCAAATAATGATAGAGAGAGAAATACTAACATTGAGAGGTTTGGAGACTCAGATTTTCCAACAAGAAATTGACATTGGAAAGTGATGATTTAGCACTAAACGAACGAGAAATCCACGAAACAGCCAGTTTGGTGAGTTTTCTCCGTAAGTTCAAAAGATGGGAATCGAAATTGGAGCATTCTTTTGTTAAATCAGATAAGAGGAGAGGAGCCCTGGTGAGTAGATCTTGATGGGTTACTATATCTTGATCAAGAAACTGTATGTTCTGTGATGAGAGCTCACTTCTTCGGGGCAGAACTTGAAACGGTGACTTTTGTGGTGGCGGCTTAGGAGGAGGAGAATCCATTGTTAGTGTTAAGAAGTGTATCGAAAACCTTGCACTTTGCGTTATCGTAACTCAAGTTTTCATGAAAGTTTCAGACCAAAGTGAGTGACACGGAAAATCATTGTTATCAATGCGATTCAGTTCAAGTTCAACGATTGGGCCATGGTTGTGCTGAGATAATTTGGGGTGGTCGGAAAAAAAAGAAGAAAAAGCTTTTTCGAATCATGTAAACTTTTCAAGCCAATATTATAAGATATATGAAATATCATGTAAAAATAATATAGCTCAATTTTTAATAAATCCAACACCGTTCAATTATTATTATTATTATTATTGCTGCTACTATTTATACTACTATTACTATCACTACTATTACTATTATTATAATTATCATTATTTATATTATTATGGTAATCAGTATCATTATTATTATTACCATTATTATTGTTATTATTAATATTATTATTATTATTATATTTTTTGAGAAATTTCAATGGATTAAAAAGTGAAAATTTTACAATAATGCTGCTAGCACATTTATAATTATCACCACCACCACTATTACTAATAGTACAATTATTTTTATTCTTATTACTATTATAATTATTGTTATTAGATGGTGTTTGACATTGTATTTAAAAAAAATTAAAGACGGTGTTTGACATCGCGTTTCAAAAGCGTTTTTGAAAAAAATGAATTTTTGTTTTATTTTTTATTTTAAATTAGATATTTTTGGTGTTTTTAGATATTTTCATATGTTAATATCAAAAATAATTTAAAAAAATAAAAAAATATCATTTTGATATATTTCTGAACAAAAAAAAATAAATAAAAGCAACCGTAACCACACTTCCAAATAGACACTTAATATTATAACCACAATTATCATTATCATCATCATCATCATTATTAATGCTATTGTTATAATTATTATCACCATTACTATCACATAGTAAAATTATTTTTATTATTATGATTATTGTTATTAATATTATAATCATAAAAATAATAATAATTATTATTATTATTATCATCATCATCATAATTACAACCACAATCACAAAGTTACTATTTTTATCATTGTTGTTGTTATTAGTACAACTAATACTACTACTACAACTAATATCATTATTTTAATTATTATTAATATTATTATTGTTATAAAAAGAATAAATAATTAACATAGAAGAATATTGACATCAAAATATAAGCAAAAGATACAAGAGAGAAATACCTTTCTTATTATGAATCCCTCTACTTTTCCAAAGTGTAAAGAATACAAGACAAGTGATCTATTTTTAGGAGAAGAAAATGAACTAAAGGGTTATGGAAATCCAAGAGACTAAACTCAAGAGTCATGGACATTCAATACATATAAATATGAATTTATTAGTCTAACTGTATCTTGCCAATAAATTTACTGCAAAAACTATATCTAGTCTTATACAATTTACAAGATACATAAATGCTCAAATAACACTAAGATATGGTACTTTAGGACCAAGAATCTTTTCATCCTCTTTTGGAGGTCAAAAAGGGTCCTTTTTTCACATCAAGTGATTGGATATGCATGCAGTACCGCCATAAGTAAATAGATAACCTGTTTGTGATCTCTTTTTGTGGGGATAAGAGAGATAACCTGCATTTGTATATCCAATCAATTGTGAATTTGATCCATAATAAAATTGTTAGCATGATCGGATAAAATAATCTCCATATACAACAAATATTCTATAGAAATTCAGTTGTAAATAATAGTGCTTTAATAGGTTACTTATCTTTCCATACTTAATCCTAAATTGTAGCTAGGGCATGTAAATCTCTTTTCTTCCTATATAATAAACAAGACACTCAAGAGAGGGGTCATTCAGTTTTCTATTCAACCAATTTGTCATGGTATTAGAGCCTCACCACTGAAATTACATTATAAAATCTTGTTCGTTCCCCTCTCGTTTTCTTCTCGATTTCTTGTTCAGTCTTAAATACATAGGGCTCTCGGTTTCTTGGCTTTTCAGTTTGGGTTTCTTAGTTGTCTTTTGGGATTTACCTAAAATAATGGCATCAAGCAATTCTAACCTATTTGGTGTTCAGTTTACTAGAAAGACCTACTCAGCCTGGGAATTTCAGTTCTAAATATTTGTTACGAGGAAGGAATTATGGGGCCTTATGGATAGGAGTGATCCGGCTCCCACAGATGTGTCAAAGCAGCCTCAATGGAAGATCAAGGATGCTCGGGTAATGTCTTGAATTTTGGGGTCAATTGATCCCCTCATTGTGCTTAATCTAAGACCATATAAAACAACAAAGGCTATGTGGGAATACTTGAAGAAGGCTTACTATCAGGATAACAATGCTAGATGTTTTCAATTAGAAAACGATATCTCTAATTATGTTTAAGAGAATTTCTCTATTTAGGATTATTACTCTGGTTTTCAGAGTTTTATGGGCAAAATATACTCATATTATTTATGCCCAAATACCAGCAGAATCTCTCTCTATTATTCAGCAAGGTCAAGAGCAAAGTAAACGGGACCAATTCTTATTGAAATTAAGATCTGAGTTTGAGATTACCCACTCCAACCTAATGAACTGAGATTCCTCATCCTCCTTGGATGTCTGTTTTGGGGAACTACTATGGGAAGGACATCGTCTAGTTAAGGCAGCTTCAAGCAAGATAACTCAATGGCGATTGCCTTTGCAGCTCAGGGAAGAGGAAGGGGCCAGAGTATGAACAGTGTTCAATGTTATAGCTACAAGGAGTATGGACACATTGCAGCCAATTGCAAGAAGAAAATTTGCAATTATTGCAAACAACAAGACCATATTATCAAGGAGTGTTCCACTCATCCCCAAAACTGTCGGGTAAATGTTGTCCCAACAGTGCTGTCCGACAATGCTTTCCCAACAGTACTGTCTAGCAACACCTCTACATCAACTGCAACCAGTCCTTTTACTCCATAAATGGTGCATCAAATTATTCTCACAACTTTCTCGGCCTTGGAGCTTCAAGGTAATACTAATCCTAAATTTTGGCTTGCTGATTCTGTTGCCTCAAACCATAAAACCAATTCATCTAGTGAGCTTAAAAATGTGCGTATGTACCTCGAGTCATCACAAATTCAGGTTGTTAATGGTGGATATATACCTATTACTAAGGTTAGAGATATTGATCCAACTTTCAAAAGTTTATTTGTCTCACCAAATTATCTACTAGCCTTATTTCGGTCGATCAACTGGTGGATGATAACTTTAATGTGCATTTTTTCTCGTAATGGCTGTCTTGTGCAGTATCAGGTGTCGGGGAGGATAATCGCGATGGGGCTAAAGTTGGATGACTGTTTCTGCTATATGTTTCCATTCCTAGTTGTCTCTCTTTTGCTTGTACTACTGTTCAAAATCAAAGTGACGTATGACATAAATGTTTAGGTCATCCAAACTCTATTGTTTTATCTCGATTAGTGAATTCTGGTTTACTAGGAAATAAAATTAATTTTTCTTCTCATGATGCTTTGTTTAATTGTTCTACATGTAAATTAGGCAAAAGTAAGACTCTTCCTTTTCCTTTCCATGGCAGTGGTGCTACAAAATGCTTTGATATTATCCATAGTGATGTTTGGGGTCCTGCAACGATTTTATCTCATACTCGTTATAAGTATTTTATGACATTTATTGATGATTATAGTAAGTTCACTTGGGTATATTTTCTTCATTCCAAATTTGAAGTCTTTATAGTTTTCAAATCATATATTGCCTATGTTGAGACTCAATTTTCTACTGGTATTAAGGTGCTACGATCTGATTCGGGGGGAGGGGGGGGGGAAGTATATGTCACATGATTTTCATGCTTTTTTACAACAAAAGGCATTCTTGCACATCGTTCATGTCCATATACACCACAAAAAATAGGGTTGCTGAGTGTAAGAATCATCATCTTTTGGATATCACTCAAACCTTACTGCTTGAGTTATCTATTCCATCTAAATTCTGGGTTGAAGCTTTGTCTACTGCAATTTATCTAATCAATCGCTTACCATCCCAAGTGTTGAATTTTGATTCCCCTTTCTATCGTCTAAATCCTAAGACTCCTAGCTATCATACTTTTGGTTACGTTTGCTGTATTCGTTTACCTTCTCCTGAGCGGTACAAACTTTCTGCTCAATCTGCTAAATGAGTTTTTTTAGGGTATAGTATTTCTCACAAAGGTTTTGTTTGTTATGATCTAAGTTATGATAAATTTCGTATCTCTAGAAATGTTGTTTTCTTTGAAAATCAATATTTCTTCCCTACTCCTGTTGAATCTTCCTCGGTTGCTCCTATTCTTCCTCATTTTGAGGATGTGTCACCTTTTGAGCGGTTCAAACTTGGAATTGTGTATGAACATCATCGACCAACTTTGCCTCTTCCGACAACTAACCCATCACCTGATGCTGCTCCTGAGCCGCCGGTTCTTCGTCGCTCTACGAGGGTCTCCTATCCTCTTGATCGGTATGGTTTTGCTACTTTATCTAATACACTTGTTCCATCATGTTACTCACAAGTTGTCTAGCATAAGTGTTGGCAGACAACCATGCAGGAGGAACTTCGAGCTCTTTAGGATAATCATATGATGGCACTCTAAATCAATATCTTACATGCTCCATGTTATTCATTCATATGAAATTCTTAACATTTCCTTCATATACAGAGAACACACAAATTTCAACCCAATTAAAAACTCATTAAACATAATCTTTCATTTGTACATATCATATAGTCATATATATATAAGCAAATTCCAAAAAGATTTCTATCATTTGCCCATTATGGTTTGAACAGTTGGTTCAAAGGGAAGTGTTTTTCCTTGATTTATTTTATTTTTTTATATTTTTTTTTCTAATTCCACCATTATCCATGCTAACGTAACTAATTTTCTTCAACATATTTATTTTCCAAACATTTTTCAACAACCCTAGAATCAAAATTTTAAGCTTATAAAAGATAATTGTACTTTAAGTTTATTGGCCAAGGGACAATTTTGTCAATACAGTAGTATAATAAAAAAATATTTTATTTTGTAGAATATAACACATTCCCTAAATAATTATGCACTAAAAATAACTAACCTAATCTCATATAATTTATAAAAAATAATTATATCGTGTCTCCTTGCGTTAAATACCTAATTCAAAACTACTCTAATCTTATATAATTTATAAAATAATAATAATAATATCATATCACCTTGTGGTTCAAAACCTAATTCAAAAGTCCAATCGCATAGGCAATTTTGTGATTTCTCTAATGCACCAAACAGTTGGGGTAAGTTGCATTTTTTTTCGTAATTTAATTTAATGTGCTAAGGAAAAAGATCTCTAAAAATTCTCCCCATCCTCAGTCTCACGTTGAAATCCTCAAAGAATTGCTGCCAGCCATGGCTTCTGCTTGCTCAAACAAGATGATAGACGTGTTCTGGCACGAGGGCATGCTAAACCATGAAACTGGAAAGGGAGTTTTTGACTCAGGAATTGATCCTGGGTTCCTAGACGTGTTAGAGAAGCACCCAGAGAACTCAGACAGGATCAAGAACATGGTTTCTATACTTCAGAAAGGCCCCATATCTCCATACATTTCTTGGCAACATGGAAGACCTGCTCAAGTCAATGAATTGCTCTCTTTTCACGCCCCAGGTAACTCTTTCATTCTTTTTATTCAGACCAGCAATTCCCTATTTGAATGAAACTTGAACCTATTGAATAGGAAAGTTGCTCTCTTGAAGCCATTTAGAGTTTTAGAGTTTTTGCTTATATGATTATAGGCAGAAAGAAAATAAATTATTTTTTTCAATCTGTTGCATCGTGTATGATTTGTTTCATTTGTGTTAAAATAGCAGAGTACATAGATGAACTAATTGAAGCAGATAAACAAGGAGGGAAGATGATTTGTGCCGGGACTTTCTTAAATCCCGGCTCATGGGATGCCGCACTTCTTGCTGCTGGCACTACACTATCAGCAATGAAGCATATTCTTGATGGGCATGGAAAGCTTGCTTATGCATTGGTTAGGCCACCTGGTCACCATGCTCAACCTAAACAAGCAGATGGGTATTGCTTCCTTAACAATGCTGGTCTTGCTGTTCAATTGGCCTTAGATTCAGGGTGCAAAAAGGTTACAGTTATTGACATTGATGTTCATTATGGAAATGGAACAGCAGAGGGATTCTATCGGACAGATAAAGTACTTACCGTATCCCTTCATATGAACCATGGTTCATGGGGTCCATCTCACCCACAGAATGGATCTGTTGGTGAGCTAGGTGAAGGAGAGGGTTATGGCTACAATTTGAACATACCTCTTCCTAATGGGACAGGCGACAGGGGATATGGTTATGCCATGAAGGAGTTAGTTGTCCCAGCTGTTCATAAATTTGAACCTGATATGATAGTTTTGGTTGTTGGCCAAGATTCAAGTGCTGTAAGTACCTTTAAATGATGATAGACCATTGCCAAATTATTACTATGTTGTGAGTAAGGTTAAGCATGTAAACATATGCATATATTTTGACAATGTAATTATACATGCATAAATATGTTACTGTTTGTGTATATATATATTTCCATATAACATGTCTAATGAGAATACACAGAGGAGTAATAGTGAAAGGGAAACTTCAGAACTGAAATGAAGATGACATTGAAATATGTTTACAGCTCTGCAGGTTGTAGAAATAGGAAAAATGAAAAACTAGATGGAAGAGACCTTCAGATTAATCATTAATTAATCCTTTCCCCCTTCCCCTCTCATATTTTTTTTTGTTGTCTTATACAAGCTGAATGTAGCAAATCACGGGAGACAACTGAGTGAATTATGGATACATGAGAAAAAACAAGCTTGTGAACTAGTCAAACCTTACACTTCAATTTTTTGGATATATTTTACATGTACTAATATTCAATATTTTAGAGAGCTTTCTAGACTAAAACGTCGGTTTTGTGTTTCTAAATAATAAATTATTAGTAATTAGGCTTTGAAAAATAAATATGAAAATATTTGTGTCCTCTTTCAAATGTATGCATCCTAAGTTGCTCTCTCTCTCTCTCACACACACACACACACATTCCAGATCAATTCCCTTTTCTTCTTTTTATGTTTTTCCTCATAACTTGGACTGTGCATGTTTGTTATGAAGTTCCTCGATGGCCATCATCTCTAGCTATAATTCTACTTTGATGAGCATAATCTTAAACGTTAGTTTAAAACTTGGATCTCCTTACTGATTCACAATGCTTGCTTCAGTTTGATCCAAATGGAAGGCAATGCTTGACAATGGATGGCTATAGAGAGATTGGACGGATAGTTCATAGTCTGGCAAATAAGCACAGTGGTGGGCAGATTCTTATTGTCCAAGAAGGAGGATACCACATCACGTACTCAGCTTACTGTCTTCATGCAATACTTGAAGGCGTGCTTGACCTTCCCCAGCCTCTTTTATGCGATCCCATTGCATATTACCCAGAGGATGAGGCTTTTGCTGTGGAATTAGTTGAAGCCACCAGAAAGTACCATAAAGAAGCGGTTCCCTTTTTAAAGGGAACATGATTAGAAGGTATGGTATTCAAAGTCCATATTTTAATAATGTTTCATGTGCTACATGTATTTTTAATATTATGTCATGCTATCATAGGAATCTCAGAAATGGTTTGAATACCTTTCTCTGGATTCTCATTGCATACATATAGCCTACATTTACATTAATTACAGCATCTTTTATATATGGTAAGCTAGATCTAGGGGGCTGTTTTATGGTAATTGAAATCTTCCTATTTACTGCTTATATTTGATATTTACAGCCTACACTAATGTAGAATCTTTCCTATTAATTTCATTCTACTGTCTGCTGTCTCTTTCCTTCTTTCCTTCTACTGACAAGGAACAGTAAGAGTTTAATGTGAATTAGGCTTTTGCTAGATTTCCCAATTTATAGCCCTACATTTGCTTTGGTCATAGTTTTATGTGCCACTGATCACACAATGATGTGCATGGTAGAATATAAACCAAAATTGAGTTTAATATGCTGTGTATATGATGATTTTATCTTAATCCAATTGAGCTGACCAATACATGTAGCCATGCAAAGTTTGAAGTGAATAAATTTAGGATTTGACAAATGACTTTCTTTGCATCTGGAAGAGCTTCCTGAAAGTATTATCTTTCTTAATAGAAGGTTAAATTTCCTAGCTTTTAGGCCTCTATTTCCATGATAATTGTTATCTTCACCGTTGGTTGTATTTATTATGTGAGGAATCACATGTTTTATTTCCCTTTTATGCTTTGTCTGGGGATTTGAATATTTTGTTCCCATTTTAAGATACAAGGTCCATATATGGCTAAATTGGTTGATGCCATGAACTTAACTGGATTGAGCCCTGGTATGAAACTTGCTAAGTGATAAATTCCAAATTTAGAGAAACCCCGGAAAAAACATGGAAGGAAAAGTTTTGAATTGTTCACTAACATATGGTGCTGTTTTCAGTGGCTACTTATGGGTGTAAGAGAAGAAAAAAAACTCAAAACTCTTGATAAAGGGCTTTCTGAAACTTATCCCCTTGGAATGGGCAGTCTTGATTTTGAAATTTTTAATTTGTTAGCCTCAAGTAAGTTTAATTCCAATTGTTTAACTATTTCTGAGCTCTTTGCAGCAGTTCAGAATAATGTAGACTCTCACAATATATTCTGCGCTGCTTCATGTATACAGTTGCATGTTTTTTTCTTAGATTCTTACAGATCAATCCGAATATCCTTTGCCTTGTTAGGGAGTCACTTGCTGTTTTGGTCTGGAACATTCTAAATTAGGAAAATCTTGATGACCTGCTCCCTCCCAACTCTTTACTGTTCATTGTGTTTTGTATTATCATGTTCTGATGACATGTTAAAATTGTCTGTGTATTTATGAGGCAGCGAAAGAGATAATCTTTTATCTGTGTAGATGATTTGGTTTCTAGCTAGGATTTTGCTCACCTCCTAGCAACTCAGATTTGCCAGTGAAGATTTTGCTCTCTATATGATGTGTATTTCTGGTTTAACAATTTTCTGAGCTTCACACGGGAACTATATGCTTATTTGAGTGATCATGTAACGAACCAAATAAGCCATAGTCCAAACAATTTGTCCCACGACCATAGCCTTATGTTTCATGTAATTATTATCAGAAGTTCTATCTTTTTGCCAAAAAAAACTTCAGCAAAGCAGACTCACTGGTGCAGAAAATATCACATTTTCCATCCCTTTTATTTCTAATGAATTTATTATTTATTTCCTCTACTCTTTTTGCAAAAATAAAAAAATAAATAAAATAAAACCTGAATTTGATGGCCATCAAACATTAGAAAGACAATTTTTATTTTTGCAAAAAGAGTAGAGGAAATAAATAATAAATTCATTAGAAATAAAAGGGATGGAAAATGTGATATTTTCTGCACCAGTGAGTCTGCTTTGCTGAAGTTTTTTTTGGCAAAAAGATAGAACTTCTGATAATAATTACATGAAACATAAGGCTATGGTCGTGGGACAAACAAGTTCAAAATATTTAGGTTGCAAGTGTTGCCCCTTCTGATATTAGGACAGATTGGAGCCTTTATGTGCTTTTTGGAGAGCCAGAAATTTAGGGATTACTATATGATTTCAAATTATAGCTGAATAGCTTAGTGAAGATCTATTTAAGATTGACTATGTTGGAATTTGGAGAAAGAGATGATTCTTGGGAGCTTAAATTTGTGGTACACTGAATTCTGTGCAGCAGTTAACTCTGGTCTTTGTGTTTCTTTTACGTTTGATGTTGTGCAACATATGGAAAATCTGCGTGCCCATCATGTTTATCTTCTCTTTGCTTTCTTCCAAGTCTCTCTGCCCAATTGTTATTCTCTCAGCTCCCGCTCCCTGTATTCTCATTCAGCATTTCACATACTTGGCAACTATATTTTGAGGTAAAACTACTCTGTTCAACAAGTAGCTTGAGCTTGAAAATGCCAAATTCATTTATGGTCTAGGCATTAGACAAAAAAAAACATACTTCACAGTTTTTCCATTGATTTTTTGCCGTCTGTCCATAAACTTTTGCTGAAATAATACTCAACATTGTAGGTCAGTGCAGCAAGGTGGAGGATTGACATCAAATTTACCAACTATTCAAGCTGATGAGAAGCTTCCATTTTATGGTGGACATAAAGGATTTGGAAAATGGAATGTCAACATAGGCGAAGGATGATGATCATATAAAACCATCATTTGTGCCAAGAACCTTGGCCTGAGAACTGTACAGTAGGGGTTGATGTTTGTTAAAAAATTTAAAATCCTGGGATGGTACAGTGATAAACTGTGTTCTATCCTTTGCTGCTCATCATTTTAAGTGTTGACACTTAATTCTCACAGTCACAGCTTTATAATTTACTGATATTCTATAACATCTTAGTCATATATTTTGCACTTGGCTTTCATGACAGCTGTGGGTTAAAATCATAAAGTTTTTCCATTCTGGTGTTTTGCCCTATCCTTTATTTGCTGATATGCAGAGCTATCACCACCCATTCATGAATCTGATGATGGAAGCAATCGTCTTGATCTTTCAGATTCTTGCTATTATGTGACTAATTCTACTGTAAAATAGGTGGCACGCTCGAGTATATCTGTTGGCATGGAATGGATAAGAATCTAAGCAGTTGATGGATCTATTTGGCCGAGGGAGAGTGACAAATGTCCACGAAAGCAGATACTTGCACTTTCAAAATGGCCCTCCACCTGCAAGTGGGGTCTTGGCCTAGCGGTTGAAGGGACTTGTTTTCTTCCTCTGCACCAGGGTTCAAGTCCCACCATGCACGCCTGTCACCCCCGCGTGCCTTACATGCTCACTGGGCTTGCAGGATGTTCAGTGAGTCCAGGAATTAGTTGTGGTGCAATGTAAGCTGGCCCGGACACCCCGGTTATAAAAAAAAAATTGCCCTCCACCAAGCTATTGTTGCTCTCAGATGGGCAATGACAATTCGAACCGTAAAGCACTAGCTTTTTGTCCATCAGTGGCGAGATAATGATACAGGACTAGGATTGATGATTTTAACAGATTCGTTCCTTTTTATTTTGTGGCCCAGCTACTTTCGGTTATTAATAATTGTACGAAATGCTTCAACGTCAACTGTCATTTGTTGTTGATGGATTTGGTGCGATTTAAAAACTTATCTTTCTGATTGCACAAGCAAGCAATACGGTAGTGGCTAGCTATATATTTTATAATTTTCTTCAATAAAAGAGATTCGAGTTTCAATGATTTTAATTGATTAGAAAGAGCTAACCTAAATTTATAAACCCAACGAGCCTCCCAAAGAAATCAAATTATTTGCCTATTTCTCCTTGGAGTAGAGTTAAGAGCTAGCACTAAATTTTACAACAGTATAAATTATAGCTTTAAAATTGCAAAGAAAATTTATTTTCTTAAAGAAAAAACTTTAATATGTGCTAAAATCTAATAATTCATAAAATTTTATAATAAAAAATTACTCTACAAGGCTATTTAAGTACATAAAAAATATCTTAATCGGTAAAATCCTAATTAAATTAAAAGTTCTAATCTAAATTGAAGTTTGTCAAATCTCAAATTAATATAACCTTCATTTATAAAGTTTAGTCAAACAACGTTGTTTAGGGTACTATGCATCTATTTTCTTTACTGTTGGCTGATCGAGTTGGCACTTTCAATCGAAAGAACGTGACGACCCTCACTCCTTGAGCTCTAACTACCACCGATTGACAAAGGAGTTTCTGCTCTTCATAGTGGTGCCACCCTCATTCAAAGTTTGTGTTCCATTTGCCATGTGGAAGTCCTTGACTTCTTGTCCCAAGTCAACTTTAATTGATTTAGAAATTTCAACATTTTTTTTTCAACTTTAAATCAATAAAAAAAGAGATATAGGTCTCCGAATAGAGTGTGATTTGGTTATATTAGATGAAAAACATTTCTTTTACAATTTTAATGGTTTATTCTGTTCCAATAACCTCTTATATGCCACAATTAAATCAAAGAAGAGGCAACCCTCGTCAACTATTTTTTATTAGTTTCAGCTCTTTTGTTTTCAACTTCTTTTAGAAGCTCATAAATATTGTTAGGGCCCAAAGACAAGTAAGACTAAAAGAATAAGGTAAAAAGAATGAATCCCTAACAGAACGAGGAAGAAATCCTATACATACTAGTTCTATAATACCACTAAAAAGAAAGGTGGTTTTTCTAACCTCCACCTTTTGAAATGATTTAAAAGGAAGATAATAGGGAGAGAAAAAAAGGGAAGAAAAATACAAAAAAGAGAAGAGAAAAAGAAGAGCAACCTATAGACAATAAAAGAAAAAAAAAAGGAAAAAGGGGAAGTGTCAAGGTAGGAAGAAAGGAATTTATGCTCATTTTCAAAGCTCAAGTAAAAGCTAGAAACCTTCTTCAAATTGACAAGAAATCGAGGATAAACCCATTGACCTATTTGGCTAGGTAAGGGGTGAATCATACCCTATACTGAGGGAAATTACAAGGATTATAAAAACAATTTGACCACAAAAATATATAAAATAATCCACAAATGATCAAAGGTGCCCAAATAAAATTGTGGCCATGAAGAAATTCAAAGATTAATAAAAGCTTGAACATACCATACAAAATAAAAACAATGAGTATAATGATGATACTCTGAGTCAAATAATTCAAATGTTAGGGGTAAGTCAGACCATTTTAAAAGTTAATTTTAAGATTTTGGAATCCCTTGACCAAATAAAGGTTTAAGAATGGGCTTTTGTGATATTTAGTCTTAAGATTAATTAAACATATTTTGATCCTACAAATATCATTTTCTTTCATAACAAAGAGCCAAAACCCACATTACATGTATGATAAAACCTTTTCTAATAGAAAAAAACTAAAAATCTGGATTAGTAAACAATGTTTTCCCATATGAAACAAGCTTTCAAGAAACTTCGATTATGTTTTACTATTCATGCAAGTAAAATGATTGCTTCAAAGATTTTTCTTTCCCTAAAAATCTCAAGTCCTTTGACCAACAAATCATGAAAATAAAATGTCACCTCAAATTTTTGTATTTGAAAGTAAACTTGAAATTTCAAAGATTTGTTTTGTGATATCAATCATTTCTCTTCTGCATAACATCGTCCTTGAGATAACCCATGAATTACAGAATATGATAAAACACTTGGGAGGCATGATCAAAAGGCAACAATTCAACAAACACAATATGAATGACTTTATGATTTTTATTTTAGGGAAGCAACAATATGAAGTTTTTTAAATTCTCAATGTCTTTCAAGAACTTAAGATATAAAAAGAAAAACTATCTTAGATCAGACATGATGAAAATTGAGTGCAGGTTTAATTAAGTTTAAAAACTAATTTTGGTAAAATTAAAAGAATTAATTAAGTGAAATGACTTAATTAGAATTTAATGTGTCAAATTAATTTATCAGGGACTTAATTGGTGAAAAATTAAGTTGAAAAGCCTAATTCATGCTGAATTAAGAATATTCATATTTTGGAGGACAAGCTTTAATTTTTATAAAATCAATTGGGTAAAATCAGAGGCAATATTGTAAGAAAATAAAACTTTAGGGGTCAATAAAGTGACAAATTAAAGAAATTTGAGATTGAAGACCTTTTTATGAAAGACATGCAAATTCAAGGAACATATTTGGTTGGAAATAAGGGTGAAGCTGAAGAACTTAAGAGTTTAAATATTAGTAAGGATGGAATTGAAAATATCCTAAAATTTATACCTTAAAATTGTTAGGATCTAACACAATAAGGTAGAGACTTCCTCAGTAAAGAAGATTTGTGTCGAACCTTATATGAGACCAGAAAATATAAGCAAAAACTTAAATAACAATTAATCAACAATGCAATTATTATAGGTAAGGTGCACCAGAAATGACGTGTCTTTTATTTGCACAACTAGTTTCTTACCCATAATTTTGCAAATCATAGATTTTCTAGTGACCATGATACTAGGTGATGGATCTTAAGAAATCATAATCTTATGATTAAATCCCAAAACTATCGACCTAAGAGGCATATTTGTCATTTAATTCTAGGCTCACCACGACAAAGAGGAGAGATTATTTTGATAAGATACATTGTAAATAGACCAAACAAGCCTTGACATGTTCACTTCGTTGCAGGGTCGGGACTATTTTTTTTCGTAAAAAATAATGTTTAGTTGCCGACAGTGTGTTGCAAAAAAGAAATAAAAAAAAGAAAAAATTCTAGTCATAGACCTAACTGAGACAAATAAGTTGGCTTTAATTCAATTACACAATAAAAAAAAAGAAATGATAGTAGATAGATCAATCCAAGCTAGCATGAAAAACTTATAACCCCAATAATTAGGGTCAAGTCAACCCTAGATATCTCATCAAATCCGTGTTAACTTTTCAAACCCGTGAATCGAGTGATTAGACTTAAGGCATCCAATGCAGAAAAATCATGAAGTCAATCCATGTTTCATGACAAACGTTTAGATGGATCTAGAACCCATTAAATAAGGAAGAATGAAACAAGATAAAAAAAATGACATAAAAAATTGGTCATGGTCAATCTAGACCCAATAATTAATCATGAATTCAATCCATGTTTCATGGCAAACCTACAAATGGATCTAGAACCCATTAAACAAGGAAGAATGAAACATGATAAAAAAAAATTGGCATAAAAATCGGTCATGGTCAATCTAAGTTAGCTTAATAAATCTGTAACCTTGATAATTAGGGTCGAGCCAATCAGATATCTCACTAAACCCATGTCAAGCTCATGACTGAGGTTATTAGACCCAAAGTAAAAACCAATTCCAATTCTTATTCCCATTCAATCAAATCAAGGATACAATTGAACAAAAAAAACAATTAAACAAAAGGATTTAATTAAAATATGAAATTGGAAAAAAAACAAATAAGTAAAAGGACAAAAAATCATAAAATAAGGATTAAAATTGATATAAAAATAAAAATAGTGTTGTAATTAATCATGAAATTAAAAAGAGTAATAATTGTTACAAAAAAGTCAATACCAAATAGAAATCAAAACAATAAGGACCACATTGAAAAACACAATACAATCAATTTTTATTAAAAAATAAAATTGAAAACCACTACAAACTTTTACAAAAAGATAAAAAAAAAAAAAAAAATTTAAAGAATAATGAACAATTTGGAGAATATAATCTTTGGCAAATTGTGATTGAAGGATGCAATTAAAAATAAACAAAACTTCTACAAATGGCCAAAATCAAAAATAAAAAATAAAAATAATAAGGACTTAAGTTGAAATATCAATAACAAAAGGGTCAAGTTATATTTTCATGGGAGGAGAGGAAAAAAAAAAAAAAAAAAAAAGCTCACTGAAGACAAACCAAACCACCAGTGTCAATACGTGTTGTCCCAAGAAGAAAAGGGCACAGCAAGGTTTCCAACAATACGGTGGAAAAAGATATTTTGATATAAGCAGGCACCACAATTACCGCTCGAAGTGTATAAATGCATCCCACAAGCCTTTAAGTGTTTTACACTCGTTCCCACCTTTATTTTTTATCTAGTCAAATACATAATTTTCTCTAAGTTGATTTTATAATTACAAAAAACCATTGTGGAAAACACAAAAACACCCATTAATCTTAGGCTTAGTTGTTTTTTATTTTTATTTTTATTTTTATTTTATTGTTTTACTATGTATTTTAATTGTTTATTATTTTTATATTTGACCACATATCAAATTGCCCCTCCGCATAAATTATAATAACAAAAAAATCATCATGAAAATATAAAAATACCTTTTAATGCCAATTTTATATATTTTTTTGTTTTTAAAAGTATTGTGGTTATTTTACTTATAAAAACAAATTTATTTGTCCCTGGTCTATCTAGAAATGATAAATAGACCATGTGAAAATCCTTTATTGCCTTTTGAAACTAGTGTTAGTTATTCTGGATGAAGAAACACAAATAATCCCAAAATTTAACTTTGGTGGTCAAACGTGGGAGCGTATAAATTCCTGTATAAAAGGAAGCTATGTGCTAAAATAATACAAAAGAAAGTGAATGGGGTCATCACTGAACCGACACGACGTCGTAGACGTAGTTGAGTCGTCCAAATTTGGACCCACGCCTCAGTGATCCCAAGAGATGTTTTAAGCTTCCACTTGCCGACATCAATGGAGCTTCTTTGCTGCATAAGCCATTGGGTCCACATGTTTTATACTAAAGAAAGACTAGAAAATTTATAGTAATTAATTCTAATCTTGAGAGTGCAAAATGTTTTACAGGAGATTTTTTACCCATTAACATATTATTCAAAAATATTATCCAAACTAAATAGTTGAAAAAACTTTTTTAATCTAGTACAATCAGAACAAACATATATGTATTGTATGCGTGTATTAAAAAATAAATCTAAAATATATATAGGATTCACGATTCACACACATAGAAAATATTTTGGATTGGTACATTTACTTTTTTACTCCTAAAAAAAGAGACTAATTGGGCACTATCAATTTGATTAGGGTGTAGGATGTCTTTTACTTATATTATATATGTTGAATGTCCTTGACATGTAAAAAAAAGCTTTGATTAAGGGGTTATTTTGATTAAAAAACACAATAAATTAATGTTATTATCTCTTAAAACAAATATATTTTAACAGGACTTTCATCTTTTACTTTTTGAATGAATACACAAGGGTAATTTTGTTTTTTTAAATATATTTTAAAAAATTCCACCGTAGTGTTTTTTTCATCGCTAGTATGTTAAGCCACTTTGCACACTTCAGACAGTATACATAATGAATTTATATTTTGAAAGCCACCCATCTATGATGACATTAAAAAGATCATGACATCTTCTACAAGATGAAATGACATGTGTGGTGGTTTGACTAGTAATTTGGCTTTGATGATTTTTTCTTTCAGCCTTTGCCTTGGGAAATGTATTGTGCAATAAAAACACCATCGTTGTCCTCTTATTTTGTCTTGGTATTTATGTTGGTCCTTTTGTTTTTGATTATATAATTGTTGTCTTACTCTTTTTTTTTCAATTTTAAATTTCTTTTTGATTTTACCCTTAATTGAAATGTTATGTGTCCTTTTATTTTGTCTTAGTTTCATATTTGATTATTTTTCTTTTGATTTTTTATTTTTCTTTTTATTTATTTTGTTAAATGTTTGATGTTTTTCAATTTAGCCTTTGACTCAATTAGTCTTATTTCACCTTTTTTTTTCTTGTTTAGCATTTGATTCTCATTCTTTTGTATGACTATTTTTTTAAGGGACCTTTTATCGAATTCAATTTGTTTCAATTAAATCCTTTGACATTGACATGTTATTTTTCTCTTATTTTGCTTTGGTTTTATATTTGATCCCTTTTCTTTTAATTTTAAGTTCTTTTTTTTTTAAATGTTTGATTTTTCTCAATTTCACAATTGAATCAATAAATGTTATTTACCCCTTTAGTTTTTTTGTTTAGAATACGATACTTATTCATTTAAGTTATTATTATTATTTTATATATATATATATATATATATATATATATATATATATATATATATATATATATATATAATACTCTTCTAGCATTGGAAATTTATTTAATTATTTTAGATTTGATTATTTCTTTTGATTTTAGGTTTTTGACTTGATTTTTTGTTTGTAAAATGTTTGTTCCCCTCTCTAATTGTACACTTGAATCAATAGTTAATCGAATTGAATTGAATGGATAAATTCTTTTTAAGAAAAAAAGATTTTAAGAGTTTTTGTATTATGCTCAGGGATGATAATAATGTTGCATATACTGTCAATCAACATAACAATATCCAATATTCATTCAATGGTATTTGTTTTGTAATGAGGTAGTATTTTTTTTTTTCAAAGTGTTTTTTTGTTTGGAAATGCATCAAAATAATATATATATTTTTATTTTTTTAAAATTATTTTTTGATATTCGCACATCAAAATGATATAAAAATACCAAAAACAAATGTAATTTGAAGTAAGGAAAAATATAAAATTCAAATTCATTTGTTTTTTAAAAATGCTTTTCAAGCGCAAAAACAAATAGGTTTGAATTCATAATTTAGTGTTGTTTATTTTCTATAAGGTTATCTCAATTTCATGACCCAGATCACATGCTTAGCGATTAGCCCAATTGACTTGATTTTTTTTTTCTGTTTTGTAATTGTTTTTTTATTCAATTTAAACTTTCAATATCGAGTTGATTTAGAATTATATTTCATGATTAATTTTGGTTTGTTTTCTAAGAGGTTGTCCTAGTCTTATGACTTGGGTTACGTGATTTGTGGGTTAACTCGGGAAAACTAAGGTTATTTTATTTTGCCATATCTTTTGATATTTTTCTTCAATTTCATCATTGTTTATTGAAAACTGAGTTTCATAGTTTATTATGATTTTCTTATAGAAGGCTTATCAACTCTTGATCTTTGTCACAACCCAATTCTGGTTTTCCCCCCAAATCTACCCGAAATCAAATAATTTTTTTTTAAAAGGGGATGACACTGGTAGAAAAATCAAAGTCCAAATTTTGGACATTTTCGAGAGCTCGATCGTATCTCTTTTGTGCCAAAAAATGAAGGGAAATGTAGATTCAAGGCTAAAATAATTTATTATTGGATAAATTGGATAAATCTGCGTAAGAATTAAGTTGAAAGACATAATTATATTTTTTATGGGTCAGTTTGATTTAATCACCGACCAATTTAAAGTATAGTTATATTTAGGGATTAATTGAGAGCCAAATTGAAGGATTTAATTAAGCACAAAAATGTAACTATACTTTAGATGAGTCAAATTAATTTTATTAAGGGCTTAATTGGTGAGAAATTAAATTTGGAAGCCTAATTTGAATTAAATGGAGAAGATCATAATTTTTGGTTACGAAACTTTTTGGGTTAAATCAGATGCCAAAATTGAAGAAAACAAAACATCATTCTTACCAGTTTTCCGGTTGAAAAACTTCTTTTTGTCACAACCCATTTATTTCAATTTTTCAAAAAAAAGGCCATGCCGGTAGCCATGTTGTGCCCATGCCGGCAACCATGTTGCAACCCACTCCCGCACTACAACATGCAAGACACCATTCCTGAACATCACTCCCATACCTGCAAATTGCACACATTCAGTCTATAAAAGGGGACAAATTTACACAACACGGGGGAGGAAATAATACACAAAACGGGGAGAAATTTTTACACAGTAGAACAAAAACACACACACACAGACGAACGAGGGGGACAAAAGAAGGTCGATGACCGTTGAAGCTACTTCCTCGGCATTGGCAACCCTTCACCAGCCAATAGCCACCATTCTCAAGAACAAGTAGCAGTTGGCCTCCGTTTCCCACAGTTTTTCTTCCCCATCTCCGGCAGGACATTGTACCGACTTCCCTCCCGCCTTGCAGTGTCAGCTCTCTCTCTCTCTAAAACCAATTGCAGCCGTCTCTCTCTCCTCTAGCTACCTCCCAGCCAGCACCAACATTCCCCTCGACACTAGGTTATCCCCCACACCAGCAGCTCCCTGACAGGATCAACCTTATTCTCTAACGCCGACGACAATGAAGCAGCAACAACAACAACTTAGACCAGCCCTCTTCCTTCGCTCCTCCCGGCCACCACAGGCCACCATTTATGACGCCACCAGCACCAGCAGAACCACCTTGGTCTCCTCTACCCGACGACAGTGGCAGGTGAGTCTCTCGTCCTCTTCGATCAATCTCCCATTTACTATTCACCATTTGGTGAACAGTAGAGAGTGAATTAATTCACTCCCCCATCCCACTGTTCACCTCGTCCCACTGTTCACTGCATATAAACAGTGGGAGTGGCCGGGCTGGACTTTGTGTTTGACCGGGCCATTGAGATAAGGTGGGCTACCAACCCTCTAAGGGACAACCAGGCTAGGTAGTCCAGCACCAAATGATGGGCCTCTCGGCCCATCAGGGTTGGGCACCCAACCCACAAAAATTAAAAAAAATTAAAAATACAAAATTTGCATAAAAAAATATAAAACAAAAAATGTTTTGTTTTCGTGCACACGACCGAATTCCAAGGTTTTTCCATACATATTTTTTGTATGTTGCATCTTTCTCATATTTTGAACAAAAATAAGATATCGTAACCAGTTTATGATTATCTTTTGGAATTTGGCTAAAATATCAAAATAATTTAACAATTATTTTGTTTTAGCTATCGCGGTGTAAAATTATATTGTAGAGTACACTCGCAAATAGTTAAAACATGGTTTTCAAAATATAGTGTAAAATTCTTTATGGTCAGGTTTTCGACTTCCAATGAGGTAGAGACTTTCTCAAGAAGAGAGATCTACTTCGAGCCTTAGAAAATACCAATACATGGAAAATCTAGCTTAGAAAAAAACAATCAAACAACAATGCATCTTACCTTAGGTAGGGTGCACTAGGAGTGATGCCTCTTCTCCTTGCACAACAAGTCATTTTACCTAGACTCTCGCAGACCAATAGGTTTTTTAGTGACCTTAGTACTAAGTAATGACTCCCTAAGAATTATAGTTGTAATTTTATGACTATAAACCACACCTCCTTTTCACCGCGTGTTGTTCTCTCCCCCTCCGGGGATGGCGGGGCGCGAAGCGTGAAAAAAGTCGTCGTGACAATCTTAATTACAAGTTTGACTGGTTAATCAATGTTGACTCATGTCATATTTATTTACTTTCTAGGAGTTTATTATAATTTTATAATTTGAAGTTAGAGTTTAGCAAACTCACTTAGGTCAATTTTTTAAGTTTTTTTTTTCAATTTTATTATTATAATCTTATAATCTTATAATTTATTTTTGATTTATTTTCTATGAGGTTATCATGGTTTCATGATCTAAGTCATAAATTTGACAGATTATCTCGGATTGATCTATATTGATTTATATTGATCCAGTATATTGTCATCTTAATGTTTTTTGTATTTAAAAAAATATCATCTTAGATGTTTTCCAAGTTAAAATTATATTTTTATGGGTAGTTGTTTTTTTATTTATCAAATCTATTGAATCCCATCATATCAACTCCCACGAGATTTAAAACTCTTTTACTAATAAAACATATTGATAATATCTAAATATATCTTTTATATATTTAAAAAATTTACTTCAACTTCACAAAGCATAACATACGCAAATGATGTAGTATTATGTGCCTAGAAATGTAGTTGATTTTTTTTTTAAAATGCTTTTCGTTCATGAATGTATTAAAATGATTTTTTTAAAAAAATATTTTTGATATCAGCACATGAAAATGATCTAAAAACTATAATTTAATTTAAAATAAAAAATAAAAATATTTTTTTTTTATTTTTTTTTAAATAGTTTTGAAACGTAATTTCAAACCGTTCATATATATAATACATGAGTAATTATACTAGCTGTGCATAGATTTTCCAAAAATACTATTTTTTTACTATGCTAATGGTGGAAAAAACCAGGGTTATTGATACCGTTTTGTTTCGGCTAAAATGGCTGAAACATTTCGTACCAAGCAAAAAAACGAGACAAAATTGTGTCGTTTTTGTCTCATTTTAAATACCGGCCCGTACCGGTAATACTGGCCGAAACACCTCGGAATCACTCCGGGTGTGCCGTTTCGGCCATGAAAAAAAAAAGAGTTAAGTGAGCACCCCGGCACCCACCTTTCCCCAAATCAATTTCACTAAAAAATCTCCCTAACACTTCTCTTTCTCAGTCCTCACCTCGATAAAAATCTCAATCGATCAAATTTCTAACACTTCGTCTTCACTTTTCAGTGTCTTCACCGTGCAACGTCCTCACCCCAGGCCAATGCTCCTCTCTCCTAGCCCAACGCATAAACTCACCAAACATTGTTGTTGCTAACTTGCATGAGCCATGAATCACAGAGCTTTGAAGCCATTAAAAAGGAGGAGGAGGAGTTTGAAGACTTGAAGCTTCTCTTCTGGTGTGTTGTGTCTTCGTTGAAAAAGTAGGAAGCCTAATCTTGTAACTTTTGTTGGCTTCGAGATTCTGTGGTAGTGGTTGATCTAGGAGATATAAGGACTAGCAAATCGGAGATTGACATGTGGATCAAGCTTAGCCAAATCTAAAGGATTTCAATTGTTTTTTTTAGTCTTTTTTTCTTCTCAGCCGTGGCTATTAATAATTTAATATATATATATATATATATATATATATATATATATTGAAAATATGAAAATCAAAATAATAAAAATTAAAAAAATATATATTATAAAAAAATAAAATTATTGTTAACTTTGATTTTATAAAAAATAAAAATTATATTTAATTTTTTTGTTTTTAAAGTTTTTTCATATATATAATTAATTAATTATATATAAACAGTACAATTCCAAAATAACACAGCAAAACACTCCGAAACCAAAACATTCCATGTCAATAAAAAAACAAAACAACAACTAAAATAATATTGACAAAATTTGAAAAAAAAACTCTTTCTAGCTAATGCAAATGGATACAGTGATTAAAAGTACTGAATGCTTTTTTCTTCTGAACCGCCACCTTGTTGAGGGTAATATTGCCATTTCATTTAGCAGCGCCAAAAAGATTATTATTATTATTATGTCTCTTGTTGCAAAAATAGGGGAGATCAAGAAAGGGAAGGGGAGAGAGACAGTCATGGTGGTGTACTGCTATACTTTTTAGGTTCTCTGGCTGTTCAAAGATTTAGTTGAAACAAACAAAGAAAAACCCTGAAGTAGTAGATGATAACCTGCTGCAGTCTGTTTTGGTCACAATTTCCTTTTCTTGGTCTTCCCCGTTCTCATTCAAAATCTAATCCTTTTTCTACTTCCATTTCTCGTTCTCCTCAAAAACTTTTGAAACAAATCTCATCACTTTGCACCTAGGTCCGTTGATTACATCCTTTTATGGTAATTGACATGTGGAAGTCAGTAGTTTTTATTTGGGATTATAACGTACAATGGGAGGGTTAGTTTCATTCTCTTAGAATGTTGATTTGATAATGGAAAGTGAAAGTGTGATGCTTTGCAACATTGTATTGTTTTTGTTAGGTTTTGTTACACTGTGTTATAGTTTTACGGATCCCCAAGACCTTAAGATCTTGTTAGATTTCCAGAAGGGGTTGGATAATCCAGAGCTTCTCAAATGGCCAGCCAAGGGTAACGATCCCTGTGGCCCTCCTTCATGGCCTCATGTTTTCTGTTCGGATGGCAGAGTCTCACAAATTCAGGTCCAAAATATCGGTCTTAAGGGACCCCTCCCTCAAAATTTTAACCAACTCTCAAAACTTTACAATATAGGCCTTCAAAGAAACAACTTCAATGGAAAACTTCCCACCTTTAAAGGATTGTCTGAACTGGTGTATGCTTTCTTGAATGGGAACAATTTTGACACTATCCCATCTGATTTCTTTGAGGGACTTAGTAGCTTAGCGGTTTTGGCCTTGGATGGCAATCCTTTGAACGAGAGTACAGGATGGTCTCTGCCCAGTGAACTGGCAAGTTCTGTTCAGTTGACAAAAATTTCAGTGTCTTCATGCAATTTGGCTGGTCCATTGCCTGATTTTCTAGGCAGTATGCCATCTCTTACTAATCTAGAACTTTCATACAACAGATTGTCTGGTGAGATTCCTTCGAGTTTTGGGCAATCTTTGATGTCAATTTTGCTTCTGAATAATCAAGAAGGAGGGGGCATGAGTGGTTCAGTTGATGTTATTGCAAACATGACATCATTGTCACAACTATGGCTTCACGGGAATTCTTTCTCTGGAACAATACCTGAGAAAATTGGAGATTTGTCTTTGTTGAGAGATCTTAATGTCAACGGAAACAAACTTGTCGGTTATATTCCTCAGAGCTTGGCAAATATGCAGCTGGAGAATTTGGACTTGAACAATAATCAGCTAATGGGTCCAGTGCCAGAGTTCAAGGCCGGTAAGGTTTCTTATGATTCCAATCCTCTTTGTCAATCTAAACCTGGAGTTGAATGCGCCCCGGAAGTTTACGCACTTTTGGATTTTCTTAGTGGTTTGAATTATCCCTCAAATATTGCTCCTCGGTGGTCTGGTAATGATCCATGTCATGGGCCATGGATGGGATTGAATTGTGATTCTAATTCAAAGGTTTCTGTTATAAATCTGCCTAGACGTAATCTTACTGGCACTCTTAGTCCTTCCATTGCAAAATTAGATTCACTGGTTCAAATTGGACTTGGAGGAAACGATATAGAGGGCACAATTCCCAGCAATTTGACAAACTTGAAGTCTTTGAGATTGTTTGATGTCAGTGAAAACAATCTACGTCCTCCCTTGCCCAAGTTTCAGAATAGCGTGACGCTTGTTGTTGATGGAAATCCTCTTCTGGTTGGTGGGAATCAGATCCAGCAGTCCCCCTCCCCTGCTAGCAGCATACCTCCGGTGAGTCTCACTCCACCGGGCAGTGCACAGCCTTCACCATTCACCATGCCTTCTAGTCCGCCTTCTCCAACTTCAAGCTCACTCGCCAATCCTTCTGCTTCTGTAGAAGTTCCAGGCCAAACTAAAAGGAAATTTGAAAGAACCAAACTAGTAATTGTTGGTGGAATTTTAGCCTGTTCATTGTTGGCTCTTGTGCTGATTGCTTTGTGTCTATATTCTTGCTTTAAGAAGAAAAGTGAAACATCAAATGCTCCTAATTCCATTGTGTTCCACCCTAGAGATCCTTCTGATTCAGAAAATACTGTCAAGATTGCAGTTTCCAACATAGCTGGAAGCATGTCCACTCAAACTGGAACTAGTTCTGTCAGTAATACAAGTAATCTGACAGAGAGTTCTCATGTAATTGAGGCTGGAAATGTTATTATATCTGTCCAAGTTCTTCGCAAGGTGACAGATAATTTCGCCCAAAAAAATCAGCTTGGCTCTGGTGGATTTGGTACTGTCTACAAGGGTGAATTGGAAGATGGGACAAAAATAGCTGTTAAGAGAATGGAAGCCGGAGTTGCAAGCGGTAAAGCTGTGGATGAATTTCAGGCTGAGATTGCTGTTCTTTCTAAAGTTAGGCATCGGCATCTGGTTTCTCTTCTTGGTTATTCTATCGAAGGCAATGAAAGACTTCTTGTCTACGAGTATATGTCAGAAGGTGCTTTAAGCATGCATCTTTTCCATTGGAAGAAATTAAACCTGGAGCCTCTATCTTGGACAAGAAGGTTGAGTATTGCTTTGGATGTGGCCCGGGGGATGGAATATCTTCACAGTATGGCTCGACAAACATTTATTCACCGAGATCTCAAATCTTCCAACATTCTTCTAGGTGATGACTTCCGTGCCAAGGTTTCTGATTTCGGGTTGGTGAAACTTGCTCCAGACGGAGAGAAGTCTGTTGTGACGAGACTTGCTGGAACCTTTGGTTACCTTGCACCTGAATATGCTGGTAAGTGCTTTCCAAATTCTTATTATTGGTATAGAACAAGGATTATTTAGAATTATAAAAAAGAAACTAAGAAGTGTTGCACAGTTCAGTAAGATTCCTATGGTTTCCCAGCTGTGCCTCATTTGTTCAAATAATACAAGTCTTGGTTAAGACATCTACTGTGAAATGCCCATAAATTCTCTCTCTTGAGTTGTGCATTCATTTCTAATTTATCCTGTTGTGATTGATTACTTATGATATGTATCTTAAATCGTCAAAAAGCATCCCCGTGGAATCACATTAATACATGGATTGATCAAATAGTTATTTTTTACGGCTAAAAGTAAAAAGGGTAAGCATGTGTGATCTTTGTATTATCTTCCTTTAGTCCACACTGTGAAATTTGCAGATCATTGATATATAACATGTGTTGATTGGTGGTTTATTTGGATTCATTTTCCAAGATAACCTCAACAATTTAGATTCTCACAGTTATGGGGAAGATAACAACCAAAGCTGATGTGTTCAGCTACGGAGTGGTGTTAATGGAACTTTTGACCGGGTTAACAGCCCTTGGCGAGGAGCGCTCTGAGGAAAGCCGGTACTTGGCTGAGTGGTTTTGGAAAATCAAATCAAGCAAAGAGAAGCTTATTGCTGCCATTGACCCCACTCTTAATGCCAATGAAGAGATTTTTGAGAGCATTTACACCATAGCTGAATTGGCTGGGCATTGCACTTGTAGGGAACCAAACCACCGGCCTGATATGGGGCATGCAGTGAATGTGTTGGCACCCCTTGTTGAGAAATGGAAGCCAATTAATGACGAATCCGGGGATTTTTCTGGCATCGACTACAGCCTGCCACTTCCAGAGATGTTAAAAGTTTGGCAGGATGGAGAAAGCACTGGGCTAAGTCATACCGGTCTTAATGACAGCAAGAGTAGTATTCCAGCAAGACCAACTGGGTTTGCCGAGTCCTTCACATCTGCTGATGGTCGTTAAATGAAGGTAGCTCCCAAGCATTGAACTAGAGCTGTAAGTTTTATTAAGTTGCTCAATTTTCTGCTACAGCTTAATAGCATCAAGCATTTTATTTAGGTTATTGCACACAGTAAACACAAGGTTATAAGCAACCACACAAAGATGTTCTAGGTTTGTTTCCTAAGCCGGATAAATGTCTCGCGGTGTAGATAGATAGATGCTGTATGTAGTTTTGCACTTTGGTATTCCTTAATACATAATTTGCTTGTTATTTGTTACATTTGTAAAGAACCGTTGTCATTTAGAGTTTTAAGTTACTAGATTCATGTCATTTTTGCCTCCTCTTGATAATTTTAGATCAGACACTGCATTAACATGTTAATTTCACCACCTAAGTGCCTCCATTTGCTAAAACAAATTCATTAAACACCTTCTTGTTATCCCCGAAACATGTGGGAGGTTCACTTTGTGTCCAATAACCCCTTGATCAGGTGGCCATTGTTCGAAAAAACATCTCGTGTCTTGAGCTACAATTTTGGAAGTCGTTGATATACTGTGGCTTGTCTCTGCTCCCAAGTCAAATTCTGGACTGAATTGAAGAATTGTGAAAAAGTATGATGCTGTGATAGCTGAGCGAATTCAGAAACCTGTAGCAGAGAGAGAGAGAGAGAGAGAGAGACGATCAATCTAATTCTTTCAACATATATTTTTTTGGGAAAAAAAACTATTCATGTGTAACTGTCTCCTTGTTAAGCTTCTCTTGCAAAGGCATATTTTCTGATTTGGTTCGAAACTTCTGAAACTTTTTCACACCCTTCAAAATTTTGTTTCTAGACGAACCCCTTCAGAACCTGGCATCAAATCTTACATCCATGTGCGATAGTTACTTCATATCGCCAAGTTATTCCCTGCCAAGTTTGAATTCCTCGTGAATATCCATGATCTCCCCCCTTTCACTGTAAATATTTTATTTATTTTTATTTTCATAGACAATCATTGAATGAAAATAATTTATACCAACACCCTATAATTATTACAATAAAATTTCCAGATCCAGATTGATGGTGGCTCAGGTGGATGCCAACTACTATTTGTTCAGAACATTTCTACTATCAAGACGAGTGCTTAGAAAATGGCAAGGAGTCCATTCATGGTATAAGTCCTTCACTTTCAAACCAAATCGAGAAAGCCCTATTTTCAAAGAATTTGCCCCATGAAAAACTCTAGAATTCTGGGGATTTTGAAAAAAAGAAAATCTTATGGTATGTTGAGAATCTTGTATAATAATCATCTGCGTCTGAAATGATTTTTTTTTTTTCTTGATTCATCTCACATCAATAACTCTACCCCTACCACCAATAAATAGTTTTAGACTAGTGTTTTTTTGGAAGTAGTATAAATGAAAAGGCTTGAAAATAAATTTTGCAATTGTAAAACAAAATAGTGATCTGACCTTTTGAGTATCACATTTGTTTTTTTTACCATTTACTTGTTGATTTTTTTTCTTTTTGTAGATCTAACATTATATGCTAATTTATAGAGAGAACCTTCTAGCCAAAATGATGGTGGTGGACAGAATTATTTGGAAAAGGAGAAGAAAAGAAGTCATTCATTTCTAAACACTCCCTGCTCACGATTATCTAATTTAAAAAAAGGTAGCACAACGAATCCGGCACAGTGGTCAAATCTTGTGATGATTTCTTGGTAGCTTGGCAGAAGAGGAGTAAGGAAAAAGGAATCGTGCTACTTAATTTTATTCTTTTTGTCTTTAAGTGCTCTGAAACATTCTCCTAATTTATCGTGTCTTGGAGAAAAGACCTTTATTTACATGGTTCAAATAGGTTTTCAAAATTGATAAAAATATAAATAAAAGAGATGCAAATCTTAAGAAATAAAAAGTTATACCAAACACTATCTTTTGTCTAAGAAATAATAGTAAAAAAGTTGTAATATTTGATTTAAAAGCTTTAGTAATTAATTGAAATATAATGATAGCTTTATAAACTTTTTATTTATTTATTACGTACGTAGGTAGTCTTATATAATTTATAAATTACAAGATATAAACATAATTTTAAATAAATTAAAAGTAAAAATAAACCTCGTGATGATAGAATAGTTAATTCAATAAATAATTTTCGTGTATTCGCTCTGTCTAAAATGATGATTTCTTTTACTCATGTGATCTTTAGAGTTATAATGATGTGTTGGCATCAATCATTAAGAATACATTTTATATATATTTTTTGTTTTTTTATGTGATTCTTGTAGAAAAAAAATGAAAAACTACTACACCTAGCCATATTATACGCACAAACACATACTAAATGTGTGTGTATCTATCCATATATATATTAGTTTTATTATATATCCCATAAAAAAAAACTCAACCACACACCATAATTTCTCAATTTCAAATTAATTTTTTTGAATACAAGGAAATTACATATCCTAAAAAGTATGTGCTTGTCCTGTTTCAAACTTGAGACTTGTTGTACAGATCACAAGTTCTATGTCATCACATCACGTCTCGTCTCTTGGGACTCAATCCCAAACACCCAATCATTTTAATTGCTAAAAACAGTAAACTTATTAATAAATTTTTAAAGTATAATTTATATTTTTAAATAATTTAAAAAATATTAATTTATCTTATATCATTAATTAGTTTTAATTAAAATATAAATAAGAATGGTGACATTCATCCTTGACACAATATTCTTCATGGAAAATATTATAGTGGATATGATATAATTAGTTACTCATTTATTTATTTTTAAAGACAGAAACAAGCAGGAAAAGAAATAAAACTCATCACCTAATTTTACATGTATATATCGTTTTTTTTCAAAGTGGGCAATAAAAAATAACTGATAGGTTATCATTTTTCTTATATTTGAAACTATTTGGAGTATTAAAAATCAATATTCAAATTATTTTGTAAGAATATAAATTTAAATATTTTTTATTTATAAGTCTTAAAATAAAAATGATAAACGTAATATAAGAATTAAAATGAATTGATGTTATTTGTTAATTTAATTTAATTTAACAATGTAATTGGTTTAGAGAGGGTTTATGAGTATGATGGTAATTATTTTTTAAAGTATTAATTTTAAAAAATACATTAAAAATATTTAAAAATTATTTTTGATATTAATATATTAAATTCATGTAAAAATAAATAAAGTATTAATTTAAAATAAATAAAATAAAATAAAAAGTTTTCAATTTTTTTGAAATAAAAGAGCAAAAACAACAGTTAATGTCGGCGTCGAGCAAAGCTCATCCATACTCGTCTGGTTTCCACTCGAAGTAAGTGAGGAAAATTTTGATATTAATAAATTAAAATCATGTAAAAATAAAAATAAAAATCATTTTTTTTTGAAATAAAATAGCAAAAACAGCAGTTCATGTCTGGATTCCACTCGAAGAAAGTGAGGAAAAGGAGGAATCGCTTGCTTGAAAATTAATCAAGCAATTATTGATAGATGTGTACGCGGGAGTTAAATGTTCATAGCTAATTAGCTCATTAAAAGAAGCCTATACATATTTTTCAATCTAAGTTTTACTCATAAGTAGTGGTTGGAAGTAGAAAGAGAGTGAAGTAAGCGAGAGAGAGAGATAGAGAGAGAGAGAGAGACAGGAAGTGGATTGGATTCAAATTTAATGAGATTTTAATTGAAAACAGTTCAAAGGAATTGCGATTTGAGATGTATGAAGAAGAAGACTCGTCGGCGGTGGAGATTCAGATAATGCATTTTCAATTAAAGGAAAATGTGATTGTGATTTAACAGATATAAGTGAAGAGAAGATCGAGAGAGAGAGAAATGGAGTCACGAATGGATCAGTATGAAATCATGGAGCAGATCGGTCGTGGTGCTTTTGGTGCTGCTATTCTTGTTCATCATAAATCCGAGAAGAAGAAGTAATCTCTCTCTTCTTATAAGTGTTTTTTTTTTTTTTTTTTTTTTTTTTGCAACTGTCTATGTATTTTAGTAAGTGTTTTTTTGCAATGTATTGATTTTTTTTTTTGTTTTATTTTGAGAAATGGTTAGGTATGTGTTGAAGAAGATCAGGCTTGCGAGACAAACTGAGAGATGCCGGAGATCTGCTCATCAAGAAGTAAGTCTCAGTTTTTTTCATATTTCTTCAAAGAATATTTAGGTTTTGTTTTTGATGGAGATATTGAGAATTATATGTAATGTAGATGGCGCTGATTGCGCGAATTCAGCATCCGTACATTGTGGAATTTAAAGAAGCATGGGTTGAGAAGGTGGGACTTTCCTTTGTTTTACGATTTTTATTTATGGAATTGAGCTGATTAGGGTGATTTTTTGTGTGCATTTGCGTTGTAGGGTTGCTATGTTTGTATTGTTACCGGATATTGCGAAGGTGGAGACATGTGAGCGTTGTTTTTTAAGTAATGAAGTTTTGGTTTACAAGGTTTTGGTAATTTGCGAGATTTGATTGTTTTGTTCGTTTTGGGAATTGGTAACAGGGATGAATTGATGAAAAAATCAAATGGTGTGTATTTTCCTGAAGAGGTAAGCAGCCGCAATTACTTCTTTGTTATTTTATGGTTTTGTTTTGACTTGTAGTGTTGTTGATGATTTTGAAATTTTGTTCAGAAACTCTGCAAGTGGTTCACTCAACTGCTGTTAGCGGTGGAATATCTGCATGGCAATTTTGTTCTACATCGGGACCTGAAAGTAAGAAAAATTATCAGTATTTGGAGTAGGAACTTGAATAACTCTATTGCTTTTGGAGGTGTAATGGATTGAACCTATGAAGCACTCTCTTTGCAGTGTTCCAACATCTTTCTTACCAAAGAACAGGATGTTCGCCTTGGTGAGTTGCTCTTTTTATCAACATTTTGCTGTTTTATCATTGATTTTCTTATGTTCATGTCTTGATTTTGCTTTTCTTTTTCTTTGTACTATTTAGGGGATTTTGGACTTGCTAAGACTCTGAAAGCAGATGACTTGGCTTCCTCCGTATGTGCTTTGCTTTCTCTTCAAATTTTTTTTATTGTTTTTGGGTCGTTTGCTGTCTTTTGTTTACTGAGCACTGAGGAGGGTTTGTTCTGCATTTGCTCCCCCTTCAAGATGTTTTTTGTAACTGGTATTGAACTCTATAGTCAAACTCCATTGGGATTCATCTGTCTTCTCTTATTGACAAATCTTATGTTGATTGAAGTCCATGTTGTTTCTGAGAAGATGCTGTATTGTATATTTTAATAACACTATTTTTTATTTTATTTTATGTATATCTAAATTTAAATCATCAAATTGCTTTTCCAACTAATGTAGTTTCTTTATCTATCAAAAACAAAAACCTACGTGGCAGCTAATATTTACTAGAAAATAATATGTAGGATGTCCAGGCTTAATATTTCTAAATTTAAATCATCAAATTCCTTTTCCAACTATATTTACTTTCCCTAAATACCAAAAAAGAATACCTGTATATCATCTAAAATTTACTACTAAATAGTATGTAGGATGTCCAGGGTATATTTTCTCACTTGGATATATCCCTTCAAGCTAAAAATCATTTGTAGCTGTAAGGTCAAGCAAACAATTCTGAATTCTTTGTTGGAGACAGATCTAAAACCAAACTGCAAGAATAAATGAAACTTGTAAACCTGCTTGCTCCTTTATGATGAGGTTAATTGCCCTAGACACCAAGGAAATTACCGAGTACAGTATACTATAATTGAAGAGACATAATAACTATTGGTATTTCCACCTTGAAACTAAAAGTTCTTTTTTATCTTTTGTGCAGGTGGTAGGAACTCCTAATTACATGTGCCCTGAACTACTTGCAGATATTCCTTATGGTTTCAAATCAGATATTTGGTCCTTGGGTACGTGCTTTCTAGGTCATAACTGAGATGTTTATTACTCATAGTGTCATTCTAAAACGTCCCTCTGTTGCATAGGGTGCTGTATGTATGAGATGGCTGCTCGTCGTCCTGCCTTTAAAGCTTTTGTAAGATTTCCCATGGTTCTTTTCACATTACATATCTTATCATTGGAAATTTCTTGAAGTGCTGGGCTCTTTGGTCCATGCAACTTGCTTAATACATAGATTGTGTTATCTCGCTTGATGTTTTAAGAACAGCTTGTGTAATTTATTACTTGAATCACTTGTCAGTATAATAATATCTTTCATGACACTGTAAAATCAGAACATGAAATTCACTTGTATCTTTATCATCAAACTGTTTATTTTTTATTTTTATTTTTTATGTAATGCAACAGAACAACACAAAATTGACTTTTGGTAGTAGTTCCTGGAGTTTGATATTCACTGGAAATTTTAAAGAATTTGGAATACAGTAATGACCCATTCATGGCTCTTGTTCAATTGTTATGCCGCCGAGTTTTCATGGAATGAAATAAGTGTAATACCAGTATCAGCTGACTTACTGTACCTTTTTTTTGGTTCATCTGTAGGCCTCATGTTCTTTGAGCTTCACAATAGAGGGTAGCCCCAAACCTCCCTAAATTCTTTCTATCTTAGGTGTGAGCGGGATTTGATTGCTTGATGTGATGCCAAGTGACTTTATTACCTACTAAGCTATCTAGCACCCATGACCTGCCAACAGTTTGACAGAGCATGGATGCTATCTGATTTCAGCATAATATATTTTCAGAAATCAGGAACCAGCTTATGTTCTATTTGATTTATTCATACACCAAAATTTCAGAGTTAATTTGGCTTGCTAAGTATGCAGGGTTTAATGTCAAGCTTCTCATGAAGGCATTGCTTACTAAATTGACTTCATCGACATCTAATTATACAAGTTTCTTTATTTTCACTCCCTAATTGCTTCAACGTGTCAAATTTGCAGGACATGGCAGGATTGATTAGCAAGATTAATCGTTCTTCTATTGGCCCGTTGCCTTCCTGCTATTCTCCATCCTTGTAAGTCTTCATGGACTGTCGTAAAGCTTATTGCTTGTATATTTGACAATAAACATCCATCTCACATTACCTACCATGATACTGTACTTGGGAGTTGACTAGGCAATTACTATTTGTAGCCATGCCACAGGAGGCTACCAAAAAATCTATGCAGTGATGGCAGCAAACTGAAATTATATGAGATTTTAATTAATCATTTAATTGATAGACAAGGTTCCATCATTTATGGCTGCAAGTGTGATTATTCAAATTGATTGCTGCATGTTAATTATTATGTTGTTTTGTTGATACAAGTATTAAAGATGGACTGTGAAATTCCTCTTTACAAACTACGATAATGATCTAATATGCTCTTGAATCATTGTTTGTAGCAACCGTGTGGACATGCAGTCTCTGTCTTGGTGGGATAATAGCAATTTTACTTGCAACTTTAGTGTGATATCTATTTATGTCTGAAATTTAACTCTTCTTATTGAATACCTAAACTGTGTACAGACTTCCAATAAAGTTTCATTTGTACAAATGCCCTCTTTATCAATATCATGACAAATAGTGAAATATCCTCATAAGGGTATCTGTCAAAAAATATACCCGATTAGCAATTGTTAAATAGTTACGATATTGGAAAAAAAAAGTTGGAGTTTAAAGATTGAATTGGAAGTTTTGAAAAAGCTAAGATGATTAAAATTCACTTACCCCAAATTTCATTGGAGAACATTAATAGATATTATATTCAATTATGTAATAGCTTAAGATTTTATTGCATGGTTTCCCTGGAATCAAGCAACTGTTACTTTTCTCTCTTATTTATACCTTTTGTTGTGAGGTTTAAATGGGGACACCTAATGATTGATTTCACAAGCATCATGGGCAAGCTGAGAATACTTCATTCTAAATTTTCATGGTGAATAAATTTGCACTGAGAAGTAGCTTCATCTTATCTACATGTCATTTTTCCTTCTTAAATTTTCATGGTGAATAAATTTGCACTGAGAAGTAGCTTCATCTTATCTACATTTCATTTTTCCTTCTTACTACTTCTCCTCAAGGCTTGATGACGAACATAAGACTAGATTTTTGAAGATGATGTAATGGATCTCAATTGAGTCCTGGCAATTTAGCCACCTTACCTATACGAAAATGGATAGCTTTGCTGTTTTTGTTTTGTTTCTGTCCTGTGCTATGTTGATTACGATCCACCTTTGAGTCACTTCTTAGCTCTAATATTAAATGTCTGTGCCTGCAGGAAAACACTCATTAAAGGCATGCTGAGAAAGAATCCTGAGCAACGTCCAAATGTAAGACTCTTAAAATTTACGTGCCAACTTCAACAGTTTGTCGTGACAGGACTTCATCTTAACAATGTGCATTTCCTTTGGTCAGGCTTCTGAGATTTTGAAGCACCCATACTTGCAGACATATGTTGATCAATACCGTCCATCCTTCAGTCCACCCACATCCTGCTCTCCTGAGAAACCTATTCCTAGAAGTCGTAAATCTCAAAGAAGTATGGCTGAAAGCCAGAACAGTAATAGTAGTAGTGATAAGGATAGTTTGCTATCAAGTGATCGGAATATCCCAGTAATGGTCTCAAATTGTGACAATATAGCCAATGATACAGATTTAGCTTCTGTGTGTGAAGATGGGACCGAGCAGCCCAGGCCAAGCGAAGAAGAAAAAAGTCCCAATGTTTGCGTTGTCAAAATGAATGAGCAGGGGGTGATGAAACCTGCTCCTGATGAACATGGATGCAATGTTGAACCAAAGCAACCAAAAACTATCAAAAGTATTATGATGGCCTTAAAAGAAGGAAAACCTAGTGAAAATGGTTTCTCGACGAGAGGAAATCATACAAAGACTGGAAGTGTACCAACACAAAGAAGTAACATAGAAGCATCACCAAAAGTTCTTAAACCTGATGCCCTCGCATCTGGTTTAAAGTCCAATCCTGATACATCAACTGTTGCACCAGCAAAAGTAGCCTTGGTTTCTGCAAAGCAGATCCAGGGATCACATCCTTTGAAACACCAGGTATAATCAGAATCGATCATACTTTTTTCCTAGTTTGATAGATGTGCTGAAATAACCATTTACTTCTCAAATTACTTTTGCAGCTACCTCTAATCGAGTCTTCACCTAAGACTAAACTCATAAATGATGATGGACTTGCCATGAAGCCAAGGCAAAGAACTCCTAATCTAATTAGGCAATCCTCATTTCATGGAAGGACAAGACAAACTGGAGCTGATGTTCCAAATGGAAACATAGAGCCGAGTCCAAGTAAGAAAAACCAAGAACGTGAAAATACTTATCGAGTTCCTGATGGTTACCCCTATTTTTCCGAGGTATCGCAAGAGTCTCGAAAGGCTCAATTAGAAGCATGGAAAGGAATGCAGACAGAAAGCAGTAATTCTGTCTCATCTTCAATGTCAATTCAAGCTTTTGAGCTTTGTGATGAGGCAACAAATCCATTTGCTGCCATGCCTGAGCAGATACTTCCTAATCACAAGGGAGTCAGCTGCACGGAAAACTTAGAAAATCATCTGCCTTGTTCTCCTGCTACCACTTTGCATTCTGGCATGTCTGAAAATTTGTCCAGGGAAAACAGTGCATGTGCTCATAAATCGACATTACGGCCGGTGGAAAACTCTAATGTTGTCACAGATCTGCACAAGAAAGCTGTTGGTGATGGGAGAGAGGGTGTAAGTGGTGATCTGAATCTGACTGCCCCAAATTCTAAAGAAATATTTTTAAGGAAAGATACTAATACCCAATTAAGCAGGCCAAGTACTGGCCCTGATATGGTGCCCCAATCAAATCTTATATCTGCATCTGGTGGTGACGACAAGTTCACAGTTAGAGAACTTCTATCATCAGTCTCAGAAACCACTCCTTCCATTACCTCACCATTGTCAACGAGCCAAAAGAATTTGCAGTCAGAAAAAGCTGCCATTTTACAAAATTCAACTGTTGAAAAACCCATTGCTGCCCATCTGTCTCCTGCCTATGATGATGTAATACATGTTATACGGCACAGTAGTTTCCGTGTTGGGACAGAGCAGCAAGTTATGGAAACTGTGGAGATGGGGATTCAAAATGTGGATGTGGGAAAGCTATTAAATGTAGTAGGTGATGAACTTGAAATGAGAAGTGTGAATACTCCGATGGCTCTTAAATCATCAAATTTCTCTGAAGCTGGGAGTCTGAGATCAAGTCTTTCAGATCATTTCAGCATTAAAGATATTGATTTGAGAAACATCAGCCCTGTGGCTCCCCAATTTGATATATCAGAGCTACCGAAATCCATCTCCTCCATTACAGAAGAGGAAGCAGCGGCAAAGGAAATTTTGGATGTTAAATCTTTTAGGCAGAGGGCAGAGGCACTTGAAGGACTTCTAGAGTTGTCTGCTGAGTTGCTTCAGCAAAGCAGATTAGAAGAGCTTGGGGTGGTTCTAAAACCTTTCGGGAAAGATAAAGTCTCTCCAAGGGAGACAGCTATCTGGTTAGCTAGGAGTCTGAAAGGAATGATGATCGAGGACGGTGGACGGAGTTCATGAATCATGATTTCCGTGGTGAGTTGCTCTATTTCTATGCGCATTTGACATCTTGTGATTTTAGCCTTTTATTATGATTTTCACACATTCAAGTTCAATTGATTTCTTACAGAGAACAGCCAGGTCTTGTCTTTTATATATATTTCTTTCTATCCACTCTGTCATTGTAAATGGTAACCATACAATTGATTAGCTTTGTCTCCGAGACAAACTCGTGGTTATGATGCTATTGGTTTTGTCATCGGTGACAATTCATTTCCAGAATAGAATGGGAAAAAAAATGTCAATCTCTCTCTCTCTCTCTCTATTTTTCCTCCCCTTTGGACATGCCTTGTTGTGAAGTTGAGGTGTCGTCCTTCGATGAAGCCTGTTTGAGAGTGTGGTTGAAGTTATTTTTCAGAGTGTTTTTCGATCAGAAAAATATCATAATAGTGTTTTTTTCCCCTGTAAAAATCAGTTCTACCAGAACATAGAACAACCTAAAAACACATTAATTTATAATAAAAAATAAAAAAAATGAATTTTTCTCAAATTTTTTTTTTGAAACGAGCCACTAAAGTCTGCTGTACATTTAGCATTTGTTTTTCATTAAAACATCAGTACAAGCACGAAGATGAGAGCCATATGATAGAGATTTTCTTACGGAATTCGGTTTTAGGACACAGGTCCTGTAAATTAGGAAATGACATTCTGGAACTTGGGAAACTCTTGCATGAAAGTTTGTCCCTAAAAAGTCGTTGTGATTAAATGGAGCACATCCTGGTATAGTAGACTCCAATAACACAGCAGAACAACATGTGCAAGAAACACAAGTTCATATCCACTGGGAGAGGCTTCCATAGATAAAAATCATACCTCCTCTAGGCCCCCGCTCGCAATAGAAGGAGAATTATACCAAGAAGAAACGCTTGGTATTTCTCTTATCAATTCAGATCATGATTAATAGATATTTGGTATCAACGCTTTCATTGTTTGCTTTAAATACAGACTTGATTCATGTTATTAGACCTATAAAACATGAACATGTTTATGATAATTGTTGATTTGAGAAACTTGATAGATTAAACACAGATATTTTAAAAAACATGATCAAACATACTCCCAAACCAAACAACACTAATCAAGGTTTTTCACTACTTTCACACAGTGGTGCTCTTTTATTTTCATGGGTGTATAGAAAGATTTCACTTCTATAGTACGTAGTAAAAAAATTGCCTTAGTCATGCTCTTAATTTAGAATCTCAATATCTTACATGGCATCCTACTCATCCATCCTGATTACCCTTCTCTTCTTCGAGTCTTAATTTCATATTTTACTTGATTTATGTCAGCCATGATTGAGGAATTTTGAAGTACTGGGAGTTCAGTGACGTGGCGATGGCAAGAAGCAGCTTGGAAGATGCCTGGAAATCTCTGAAGTCGCGTTCTTGGAGTTTCCTCTTTCCGGATAGTTACGGTTAAGTTACTAGGGTTTTTCCTTAAATAGAATCACGCGTCTTGTTGATTTCAATCTCATTTCCTCATTCTATACAGCAGTTGAATATTTCTCTCTGGCCACAGCTTCTCTGTCCAAAGACGAAGCCAGGCCGGAATATTCTCATGGAATATACTAGTAACAGCAGCAATCGCACAGCCTCCGATCAGCTTCCGACACGGCAGTCCTTTCAAATTCACTACCCTCCCTCCGATGCCCCTCAGCCTGGCGGGTCAAGGAGGCCCTCCTTTGTTCCCCGGTTAACGTTGATGCTGGTGATGTTCTTCTTTGTACTATGCTCGATCGTCTTAATTGCATGGCTTGTCATCCACCCTCTTGATCCTGCTATTCGACTCAGTTCCCTATCCGTCTCCAACATCACAGTCTCTAATCCTCAGTTTGCTGCAAATTACGACATCGAATTCACTGTGAATAACACTAACAAGAAGGTCAACCTGTGCGTTGACTATGTCAGAGTCGTCGTGGCTTACCGAAAGGGCCCCGTTTCCAGTAAGATTCTTGAAAGAAGTGAGTATCTTGGAAAGATGGGCGAGTCAAGGTTGAAGGCTGAGCTAGGAAGGGACGCGGTTAGGTCGTTGAAAGATGGGGAGTTTAAGGATATAAGTGATGAGTGGAGCAAAAAGATTGTGAATTTCAATGTCAAATTGTCTGTAAGAGCTGGATTTCAAATTGGCGTTTTGCCAACCAAGCAAAAAATCATGGAGTTTCGGTGCATGAATTTACCTGTTGAGTTCTTGTCTACGAAGGGGACAGGGAAGCTCATGAGCGGAGGGAAGGATTGCTTGGTTCATGCCTGATGTCTCCCCACCAATCCATTTGCTTCCTCAATCTTTTCCTTCTATTTGAGCTGCTTTTATCTTTTAATATGAGTTGAGGTTTTATTTATTTTGAACGATAAGGCTCTTAGATCAAGCCATTGAAATTAGTCATGTGATTTACATTACTATTTTTATGGTTTAACTGGGAAATCTTATGATAAAAATAAATTCAAAGCTTAACTTATAATCGAAGACAAAATTAGTTCATCTAAGAGCATACTAAATAATTAATTTATTATAAGAGGACGGGAGGAATCATTAATCACATATTAAATTTTATACTTTTTGGAGGCAAGTCATGTTGTTTTAGTTTTATTTTTCATTATCTATGTAGTTTAGAAATCTAATGTTTTTTTATTAGCATGAGTATTAGGGTCTGCTTGCACACATTTCGACTAATTCCACAAATTCTAAAGTTAACAATCGTGTAAGTAAACATTTAATGATCATCATATTAGCAACTAATCTAAGAATATTGGGGCAGCAAACTTTTTAGTTTCAAACTCTTACCACCAATCCGTCTAATAGATGATTCAATCTAATGTTCAATACATGTGCAGTGGCATACTTAAATTTTAGTTACGAGTTCTTAATCTTTTTCTTGTGTTTTTTGTCCTTTTTTTATATTAAAACAAAATTAATAATAAAAAGGAAGATGATGGGTTGCTGGTAAACCAAACATTAGCTATATGAAGCAATTAAATTGTTAAATTGGTGTAAGCAATTATTTTGTTCCCTTGTTTCTTACAAAATATAGTTTTTTCATGTTTTCACAAACGCTTCCTTTACTAGTAATGTCATAACCCAATTTTAAATCCCCAAAATTATTTTATGAAAATTATTTTTTATTAAAAATAAATTAAATCCCAAAATTATTTCTGATGCAAGAAGAGGTGAGCGTTTAAGCTGCAATGAAGAAAAATTTCAAAAGAATATCCAAATTGGAAAAAACAAATTATAGGACAGGAAGAAAAGCATGTTTTAAAATACTTTTTAAGTTTGAAATATGATTTAACCAAAATTATAAGAAATTAAAAAGTTTAAGAGCTTATTAAACTTCTAATATGTTAATTGACTTAATTAGGGATTTAATTAAAGCAAAATTAAGTCTAAAAGTCAATTTGGGCCGAGATTGGAAGAGTTAATTAAATTCAATGACTTGATTAAATTTTTAATGGCTTTTGAGAATTCAATCAAGGACTCAATTGAAGAAAAATCATGTTATAAGGCCTAATTGGGATCCAATACCAAAGATTGAAAGATTAAGAGCATAATTAAAATTCTAGAAGGCCAAATAAGTGCAATTAGGGGTTAGATTGCAAGAGATTTAAAGTTGAAAGGTTAATTGAGGGTTGCATTAGAAAATTTCAAGACCAAAGACCATTAAGTCAGGGCATTCTTGCATGAAAGTAGTCAATTATTTTATCTTGATTGAAGGTGTTTAAGCTTAAGTTGAAACGAAATAGACCATGGTGAAGCTAATCAAATCCTAATTAAAAAAACTTTTCTTTTTAGGGTATAATCAAACCATATATCACTCATTTTTAATAAAGGAATTGAGTAACATGTTGTCTACCCCAATTTCATTGTCTTCTTTTAATTAAGATGAGTTTACTTGCCCGTGCGTTGCACTAGGCTTTTTTCTATGTAAAAAACTAATTGATTTTCTACGTGTTGTAATTAGTTATTTTAATATTTAATTAGTAAAATTGTAATTAAAGGAATATGTTATAAATGAGTTTTTTTTTTTTGCCTAAAAGGAATAGTGATCGAAATGGAAAGTGATTCGTATATTTTTTAATTGTAGATAATCTAGATAAATTTGTCTACCTATTTTTTTATGAGTTGCCTCCCCCCCCCCCCCCCCCCACACACACACACTAATATTAGATCTAAAATATTATAAATATTGTAATTTTGTTTAAGAAATAAACTTAATTTTTTTGCGTGTTGTAATTAGTTATTTTAATATTCAATTAGTGAAATTGTAATAGATAAAATATGTTAAAAATGAGTTTTTTTTTTCCGCCTAAAAGGAACAGTGTAATCGAAACGGGAAGTGATTAATATATTTTTTAATTGTAGATAACTTAGGTAAATTTGTCTACCTATTTGTTTTTAAGTTGTGTTTTCCCCCTTGTAATATTAGATCTAAAATATTATAATTTTTTTAAGAAATAAACTTAAACAAAAGAGCACAAAATTAAAATTAAAAGCCAAAATAAGTTTTTATTTTATAAGATTCACTCATTATATTATTCTATCAAAAGTATTTCAGAATACTGATATTAATATTTTTCTTCAAAAAATCTTAGGTAATGTTTTTTCTCTCTCTCTATATATATTTTTAGGCGATAATATTAAATAAATATTAAAACATATAATTAGTCTCACATATTTATAAGAAAAAAACCTAAAAATAATCATCAATATCATTTTTCAAATGTTCAACAACACAAATTAAAATTTAAACATTCAATAAAAAAAACCTAATAACAGTGAAAATAATAAAAATTAGAAACAAAAACTAAGAGCATGTACATATAAACATAGATAAAAATAGGGACCATGTAAGAAATATATATAAGAAAATAAAGGAATTAAAATAAAATCCAAGATTAAAAGTATAAGGGCAGAAATGAAAAATATATATAATAAATTTCATTTAAATGACGAAATTGAAAAAAAAATCAAAACATTGATAGCGAAAAAAATTCAAGAATTTAAAACAAAAATGGAAAATAAAAGAATGAGGACCGAAATGAAACTGCAATATATAATATATTTGCATGGAAGGATAAAATTGAAACAAATCAAAACTTTGATACTAAAAAGATTAAGGATTTCAAACCAATCTAGAAAGTAAAAGACTGAGGACCGAAACTAAATTACAATATATAATCAATTTCAATTGAATGACCAAATTGAAACAAATCAAAACTTATATAACAGAAATAAAGACCATAAAAAATAATCGAAAGATCAGAGACTAAAATGAAATCACAATATACAACGGAGCTAGCGTGTACTTGTGTAGGCAAGAGAGAGAAAAGGGAAAAAAATCAACCGATCACTGACACATCTATGACCACCGGGGAACCACACGCGCCGCACCAAGAGGAAGAGAAAATGGATGAGAATCATTGTAAACGCCGGTTGGGCATTTTAGGACGTCGTAATACACCGCCTTCGCCGTCCAAAATCCGTGTGAACGCGAAAATATTATATGGGTTATTTATATATTTGGCCATTTAAAAAAAAAGTGTGCAATGACCCTATTGACCCTGTAGTTTAGTGTTATGTTTTGTCTTATACGGGAATAAATTTGTATTTAGCTATTTAAAAAAATATGTGTAATAACATTAATGCCCCTGATGGTTCCTGTGCTTTTTTTATCTTATTTAAGGATATTATGGTTATTATATTGTGTACAGGAAGGTAAAAAATCAAAAATATCCTCGGATCCAAGGCTACAATCACAGTAAACAGAGGGACAAAATAATAATTTTACTATTCAAATCCACAATGTTTCTGAGTCATTAACAGTGAAAATTCACTATTCATCAATGTATAATTTGCTGATCTCTTTAAGCTTTTTTTAGTAATAAAATATAATTTAATAATAATAATAATAGAATATAATAATAATGAAAATTAAATAATAATAAAACATAATATAATAATAATCAACATCATTTACGTACCTAGAGAGAATTAGTAATAGAATATAATATAATAAAAATTTAATAAAAATAATAATAATAATAATCAAAATCATTCACGTAGAAGGGGAGAATCAAACTCTCGCTACGTGAAACCGGTAGGCAATTGTCTTAACCACTCGGCCACGCAAGTTTTTTGTTCAGTTCTGGTATATAAATTATAATAATATTATTATGTAATTTCATTGTTCTCGTCCACAGTGATCTGAGTCTTGATGAACAATGCAAATCATTGTTGAAATTCGTGAGCTCTTTTAGCTTTTAGATAATGGTTAATCGAGATGTCATTTTCAGGTAAATAAATGTGATATCTATAACCACTTCAAGGGTACCACCACCACCATTCAACAAATGAACTTCCCTTCTACAAGGTTGTGTCACCCTTGTTCAATGTTTATGCCCCTCATCTACCACGTGAAAATCCTTAACTGTTTATTCTAAATTAGTTTTGACTGTTTCAGAAAAAATTCAACAATGTTGCATTCAACTTTGGATAAATGATGGGGAAGCTACAAACCACCAAATAAAATATGGATTGATTGTAATCGAAGGATAACACATCTTATATAGTTCCTATTGTTTGTTTTGCTATAATAAACCCCTATTTTCACGATGAATGCATAAAATATGCATCCTCAATCAACCATTTGTGGCCAAGCTTTAGCTACTATGCTCCTAACATTAAGAGTTAGAGTTGAAAATTAAATCTTATAAGTGATTTAAGAGGAAAAAAAATAGAAGACAAGTATGTTGAATTAAGAGAGAAACGAAATCCAAACAAGTTAAAGGTGGAAAAGGAGCTGAAAATAAAAGGGAGAGAAAACAAGAATCCATATAAGAAAGTTATATCCTCTTCATAAGGTGTACTCTCAAGTTTTGATTGGGATATAAGTTTGATTTTTTATTTATTTAATTTTTGTTGTTGTTTTTAAGAAAAGAGAAAATAAGAATCCATATAAGAAAGTTATTTCTTCTTAAGGTATACTCTCAAGTTTTGATTGGGGTTAGATACCATAATTCCATGGTTTAATATATATATGTACAAATTCATGAAAGTTTATACATAGTTTGATATGTTATGAATGTTAATATAATGAATAATTTTAGCTTAAGAGATGTTTTATAAAGTTTCTTAAATTTTTTGGTTACTTGTTTTGTTAATCATTTAGGAAGTTTAGTTTTAGGTTCGTATTTCTTGTTTTTTTTTTTTTTGTACATCTTTTAGTGAGAATAAGCATAAGTTAATGTTTTTTAAACCTGAAAGATATGGTAAATTAATGTTTTCATATTGTTAGATTTCAAAATATGTTTGCCATATAACTTCATCTAAGTGTTGTTTCATTCATTTTCTAGTTATTGTTGATGTTTTTTTATGTTTGTCATAGTGTATACTAGTATGCTTAAGTCAGGGCTACTATATATAGGCCTCATTTATGGATTGTATTGTAATTTTTCGGGTTTAGGTTTTGTTGATGGGTTTCTAGGTTCACTAATATTTCTACTTTGGCATTCGAGCCTTGAACTTTGCCTTAGGTCATTTATTTTGGTATCATTTTGATTGATTGACGATTCTTATGTGTGCATGCAAATCTTTTGATCTTCAATCTAATATTTTTGTGGCTTAAAAACACCAATTTAAGGGTGTTTAATCTTCATTTTTTCTGGTTTATTTTTTGCATAAAATCAAATAATCATTACATTTCCTTGATTATCATGATGTTTGAGCCTTAGTTTCTTTTTTCAATAGTGTGTTTAAATGTTTTTGTGCCTTTGTTTTTTATAATCTAGCCTAATTTTGAATTATTTTTTTTAGTTCTTCGAGAGTTTTTAGTGTTTGCGAGAAGATTCAAATATTTCTTCTTTCTAATTTTTGTTTTACCTTTTTCTAGTTTCAGTGTTTGGGTTTGGGTCTTGGGCTAGGCAACCTAACCCATGTGGTTGGGCTGAGCTATTTTCTGTTAAACATTGTTTAAATGCATTAAAATTTCCAAAAACAATACACAATATTTCGCCTTAAAGCATGATTGCCAAACATAACCTTAAGAAATTTTTTAAACTTTTGACTTTTATTCAAGGGTGTGTTTGCAAACATGCCCTAATGATTTTTCAGTAGTATTTATATTCTTAATTTTTGTACTTGTGTTAAAGAAACCCTAAAATAATTTCAAAGAATTCTTAAAAAATCAAGAATAATTTTAAAATTAATTTTAGGTTCCTCGCATGTTTTTCAACCATTTTATCTAATATTTAGTATTAAGAATATATTTTTTCTCCCAAATTTTAAAAAACAAATCTCTTTATCTCAAAATTAAATGGTAAAACATGTTTTATTTTGTTTGCATACAATCAAGTCTCTCAAAAATAAAAATAAAAAATCATATTTATCTAAAAAAAAAAATGCATGACATGATTTAGATTCAACATTTTTATATACCAAAAATTGAAAAACAATATCTTTACATGTATTTTTAGATTTAATAATCAGTTTATTGAATCTATTAGAACTTGAATAATATATCAAAAACATCAAAAAAATATTTTATTTACAGACTGATATATGAATTTAAATGGGCAAAACTTGAACAATGCCCAGGGATTGAACTCAAGTTTAACAACACTCAATAATCATCTTGCTGACAAATAATATAACTCACCATTCCAATCCATTAGATTGAATTTACGAACTTTTTTCTTGTTTTAAGTAAATAAATAAATAAAACCTCGACATTAACAAAATCAAATTAAAATGATTCCCTTAGTATGTCTTCTTCGTGGAGGAACCATCTGGGTATGAAGGACCCTTCTCTACCTGGTCGCAATTTTGAATAGCAAGCAAGAAAGGAAGGTTCCACGACGCCGTTTTCCTTCCCATGAAATATGATTCGTCAACAAACAATATTCTTTCAAAATTAAGAGTCATCCTCGAAAGGAGGATTGGCCCCATGTAATCGTTTCAGACAAATTTCATCACCAATTCAAAAGGTGTGAGTTTTTTTTTTTTCATTTTAATAATTGGTTTATAAGTTAATATTAGTTTTAGATTATGATGGATCATGATTTATTAGTAAAAAAAAAAAACATAATTTTGAAAGGTTTGGAGTCAATAAATCATATCAAAATAAGAACAAACAATTTTGTTTGTAGAATTTTTTTTTTGTATATTTATTATATTTTTTTCTCTTTAAATATACTAATTTAAAATTTAAGAGTCAACATATATTGTTTTTATAGATATCATGATATTTAAATCAAGTCATCTCTTCTCTTTGCTACTGATAATAAATTTAATTGTAAGAACTCTTAATTAAGATTATTATCCAACAATAAATAAGCCATATTTGTGAGCATCTTCATTTTAAAATATTACTATATTTTAATAAGTCAAACTTAATATCAATTGAACAAAATTCATACTTGCTAAACTTAAATCTTATTTAAATTAGAGAAATCGAATTTTAGCACAACAAAACTTAAATCTTATAGATTCATGTAAATCTTGTTCATCTTGTGTAAGAGAAAATATCAATTAATTTCAAATTATTTTCCAAATATAAGAATGAAAAGACAACAAATATTTTTTGCTTGAAATTATTTTCTTTTGGTGTCTTCATATTATTTTAATGTATTGGTATCAAAAATATTTTAAAAAAAATAATATTATTATGATTTATTTATGAACATAAAAATACTTTGAATAATAATTTCAATCACACTCTCAAATAAACACATAATGTTTTTTTTTTTTTTTGGCATCACAATTGCAAAAAATAAAAGTTCCATAAATCCAATCATGAATATTATTATTAACCCAACGAAATAATATAAATTATAGTTAAACATTTTAATATATTATTTTAATTATTTAGTTAACAATTTTATATTATATACCAGTGGTTAAGGCATGTGCAAAATAAAGGTTGGGGATTTAACTTAGGGGACACATTTTATTAATTTTGAAGAGACAATGTCATTTGCCTTGGCCATCATTTTATATTAGGTCATGCATAAATGAAGATTACATTTGATTTTCAAATGATTTTATAAATATACCTTTACCTTAGCCATCATTTTGTTACTATACATCTATTGAGCATTACATATAAAAATATTTGTCTTCTCAATGATAAAAGCCAAACAAATAATATAAAGTTTTGTTTTTGGATATTTATTTTGAAAACTATCACATGTAAAAATAAAATAAATAATTGAAAAAAATACAGAATTATAAAGAAAATGTTTTCCATCCGTGTTAGTTTCTAAAAAAAACCCTCATAATTCAGATTTGATTGAAAGAAAGAATAGAAAGGTAGGTATCGCAGACACCACATTGAACCACATAATCCCTTTCCTTCATTCATGACCTTCCCAAGAATCATCTTAAATGGTCCTATTGTATTTATTTAGTAGGAAAAAATGTAAATCTTGATTAAAAAAAAAACATATAGAAACTTTATGAGAACAATATATTAAATTATAATTGATAATTTAATATATTATTAGTAGTAGTAACAAAATTAAAAGAGGAGTTGAATTCACTATTATCTTCTCACAAAGAACAATGATTTGTTTTTTGTTTTTAATTTAATTTTTATTTTATTTTATCATTTAATATTTGATTTATCAGGGATTTGGCTGTATAATTTGTTTTTTTTTCTTTCTATGAGGTTATTTTTAGTCTAAAAAAATTAGCTCGTGAGTTTGGTAGTTTGACTCGAGTTATATTTTTGTATCTTTTTAAAAATTAGTTTTTTTTTTGCAATTTATCCTTTAATACTGAATTGGTTGGGAATCAAATTTTATAATCTATTTCTATGGGGTTATCACTATCTTTTATTCTAAGTCATGAATTTGACAAGTTAACCGGGGTAACCCAATATATTGTGGTCTCAATATTTGTTTTAAAAAAAACATTATCTTGATTATGTTAAACCATATTTTTACCAATTATTCAAGTTCATTTTGAACTCATCAAGTCAATTGGATCATATCAGATCAAACCTCACATTAACAATGCATAAACATATTTTTTTCCATAAAAATAAATTCAAATTGATCCAATATGTTGTCGTCTTAATATTGTTTAAAAGAAAAAAACTCATCATTTTAATTATTTTTTACTCAAACTATTTTTTTTATCAATAATTCAAATTAACTTTAAACTTATCAAGTCAACTAGATCATATCAAATTAATCCCCACATTAATAGTGATTGAATATATTTTTTACATTAAAAATAAATAATTCATCCTCCAACACAATATGGGTCAAAGATTTATTATTGTAAACTAAAAGAGATGAAAACTCTAATGTAGCATGGATTGTTTACCAAGGCATAAACACAATGTGAATTGCATTCTTCCCCTGCAATGCAATCTTTAAACGTTCAATTTGATCATTTATGTTCATAAAAGTTCATTTTGTCCCCTCAAAGTGCTTTTATTTTTATATTTTCATTTCCTATGATATTATATATTTATGTTTCTATAATAAAACTTTATTTTTCTCACATTATAGTTTTTGGATATTAAGGGAGAATAGAGAAAGTTATTGAAAAAAAAGAACATGAAAAGATTTCCCCTAACTATAAAAAAAATGATTTTGTGCTGGGCAGTTCTTCTTTAATATAAGAGTTCAATAAAGGTGATATTGTCCCTTAATCATGTTGAAAAACGTAGATGAAAATATATCATTTATTTTATTTGTTATCTTATTTTTAATTTAATAATAGAGTGTTTTGAAGTTAAAAATAAAGTGATTGAGGTTCATATATATATATTGTTGAAACATGTCTTTTAGATTATGAAAGTTTTTATTCATAAAAATATACTACTAGCATAAAATATTTTTTTTATATAAAAAAAGAGAGTAAATAAGGCAAAGAGGATCTTGACTCAACAAATGCATTTTTTGTCATGAATTTAAATTATTATAATTTTTATGAAAATTTATTTTATTCACCTAGAGATTTATTTGAAAAAATCATGTTACTTGTTGTGCATGTGTGACATCATGGTGACCGTCCTTCGAGGTTAGGATCTTTATGGAAAAAATAAAGAATTCTTGTTTCTTGAAAATAAAAAAGAGATAGAGTCTTCACTTAGTATTTTGATCACTAGAAACCTTAAATGATTTCAAAGTCTAGATAAGATGATTAATTGTATAAAAAAAGGATGTATCATATAACATGCCTTTTCCAAGGTAAAATGCATTGTTTATTTTTCTGATTGAAGTAAGATATTGTTGTATTTTTTATTATTGATCTATCTATTGAATAAAATCAATTCATCCTATTAGAGTAGACCTCACAGGTGAAACCTAGTCATTCTAAAGTTTAAAAGGTATAAAAATTAGAAGAAAAAAACAATCTTTTTATTTATATTAGAAATATGTCTTTTGTATAATATAGAGTAATTAATAATTCAAAAGGTTAGTATTATTAATGAATATATATATATATACACACACACACATACATAGAGAGAGAGAGAGAGAGAGAGTTGCAATAAATGATAGTTTTGCTTTTGATAAAAATAAAAATCTTAATATTTATGTTTTATATTAAAAAGACTTAAACATGAATATATTATTTTCTCATGTTTGACCCATATTAATAAAAAAAACATTATACATTTAATTATATTTTCAAATAAAACAAAATCAATACTAGAATCACTAATCAACTCACTGTTTAGCATTGTCCCATATCTAGTTATTACAATGAAAAAAATATATAATAAAAATAGGTTTCCTTTGTTTAACGAAAAGTAGTTTTTTATTTATTTTAAAAAAATAGTTTTCATGAAAAGTGAATTCTTAAAAAGTATTTTTCATGGAAACTGATTTTCTAAAAAGTTAAGTATTTTTTATGTTTTACAATATCATAAAAAGTGAGTTGAAAACATTTTTGAATCTTTGATTATGTCATAAAAAAAAGATGGAGAATAACTTATTAATAACTTAAATTATTTTTCAAGTTTATTAAGAGAATGAAGACCAAATCTAAAAGATAATAAGGTTGAAGGAGCATGAAATTTAAGAAAAACACATTCCATAAATTATTTCAAATAAAACAAATAACAATAAAAAGAATAAGGATTAAATTTGACAAATAAAAAAATATTGAAAGATGATAAAATATAAAAATAATAATTTTAATATTATAAATTATTTCATATAACTTAAATAAAAAAGACAAACTCTGATAAATAAAAGGATGAGAGAAAAATAAATAACAATTATAACAATAAAGACCAAAGTTGTAATAAAAACAAAATTAAACCAAGTTCTAAGAGATGAAATTAAAAAAAAATCAAAAAAATAATTCAAAAACTAAATATATAACAATGAAATGATTGATGATCAATTTTGATATAATGAACAAATAAAATGATATTTCATAATTGTTTTTCAACTTCTAAAAAGTACATTCTTGGAAACTAAGCCAAAAAAAAATTTAATTGAAAAATATTTTTCACTAACTGACTTTCTTAATGGTAAGCAAATATAAAAAAAACTTTGAAAAATGGTTTGAAACATTTTCCATTAATCTCATAGGGCTAAATGTATCGTAAATAATTTGATAACTTAAGTTTTTAGGTTGAATTTATTTTTTAAGGTAGTGTTTGATATGCTTAACAATATTTATTGGACAGGACTAGACAAGACAAATAATTGTATTGTAATGTGTTTTGTGTGCTTTGAATTAGACCGAACAATTTGTCCTTTTTAGTGTTTAATAAACAATAGACAAAACTTGATCGACCAACGACTTGAACCGGTCTAGGTCAACTTGTGACATGGTTGACATCATATTAATCTAACCTGACTTAATTAAAAAACTTAAGTTAACTTGTGACCCGATCAACCCATGATAAAATATAGTAAAAAAAAATCGACTTAACACACACACAACCCATTGAGTTTTGAGACTATAATAATTATTTTTATTGTTATGTTAATTGGGTCAATGGTCAACTCAACTCGTGACCCGCCCCTATCCTCGATTTGTTTCTTAACTCTTTTTTTAGAACTATGATAATAATTATTTTTATTCTTATAATGACTTGAGTTAATGGTTAATCTGACTCGTACCTTAAGTCGGTTCTTGGACGGATTTTAAAATTTTGATAACATTTGTTTTTATTTTTAAATTGACTTAGATCAATTAGAGTAATCCTTTTACAGAGAATTAAACAAGATTGTTTTATCCTTTAGACAGAATAAAAAATAATTTTTGTGTTGTCTCTAAGATACACTAAACAACACCATAAAATAAATTATTTTATCAAGTATAGCAATGTAGCAAAGCAAACGTTATCTTAATATCTTGCTATATCATCTAATAATTAAAGTTTAAAGTTTTTTTTTTTTTTTTTTTTTTACAAAATGTAAACTTTCCATGTCCAAACCAGCCAACTTGTGGTGTAACGAGGACAGGGAGGTTAGAGCTATGACATCAAAGAAGTCGAGGCCATGAGCAGGCAATGCAGCACCATTTCTAGAGCCACAATCGGCTTATTTATTATTATTCACAGATTAAATTTAGCATATTGTAAATGCAATAATTAATCATTATATCAATAAAAAAGAAACAATAATCACTACTCCAGGAAAATCGACCCCCCCAAAACCTCCGATGTCTCCACCAAGCCATCTCCCCACCACCACCAAAAACTCCAAATCTGACGCAGCAAAAGCCAAAGCACAAGACTGCGTCGTATTCCTTCTCTTCATCACAGTAGCAACCATTCTAATTGTTTCTGTTCCAGTCATAGCTCGTGGCATAATCTCTCTTCAACCTCAAAACCCTCTGTTCAATGTCAGTTCATCCCTGCTAACAATCCTTAATGTCTCCTCTACCACCATAACCGCAAACCTTAACGTCACCTTCTCCGTGAAAAACCCAAATAGCAAAAGCATGTCGTATTACAAAACCACTGCCTTGGTGCTCGATAAGAATGAAAGTCTCTCTAGCATTAATTACTCTTCCACCCTTTCACCAACCTGGGAAAACCCAAAAAACATTACTAGCCGTTTTCTTTTTTCAGGCTAGTGACAGTTATTCCAGTGGTGGTAGAGTGAATTTGACAATGAAGCTGCATGCTAAGGTAAAGTATGGAAGATGGACGTGGCCTGCACACAAGGATTTGATGAAGGCAACGTGTGATGAGAATGTGAAGGTGGAGTTTCCTTCGAAGGTGACAACGTTGGTGTTTGGTTCCAGTGAATGTGATGTCCATGGGCAGTGGAAAAGAATTGTGGCCAAATGCAGCAGATTATTTTGGAATTACATATATGTTGCTGCCATTGTTTTGTTCATTTTGTTTGTTTCGCTTTAGGGTCTGTATGTGCTGATGTGGTCAAAATCATCCCTGCGATTAATCTTTTCTGTCGTTTGATTTTATCAGTTTTTTGAAGAGCCATTACATGCTTCATTTCCTGCAATTACTTGTATATTTTTTCCTCTTTTTAGCGATTCAAGTTCTCACAGTCCATTCTCAAAAGAGAGATAAGAATCACAGTTACTAGTTCGGCAAGCTTCGTGGGTTAGATGAGTTGTTTTCTGGATAAATTCAAACGATAGTGTTCCTTAATTATTATTGTATAAAACATAAAATAAAGTCATTTTACAAATAATTCTTTTGAGTCAAACATAATTTTAATAGAGTTGAATGAGACATCGGTTCACCTCCTGTTAGATCTATTGAATTTGAAATCCTGCTTGAACCATGTCTAGGGCTGACAACTTGCAAGGCTTAGCCATTAAATTAGATCGAGTTTAAAAACATTGGTCATAATATTTTATTTGCAAAAAAAAGAAACTCTCTCCAGTTATAGCAAACAAATACAACCGTTGATAATGTTTAAGGATGATAATGGGTGCTCACACATCGGGTTTCTATTATATTCATGCCTTATATATTATTTATTGGATAAAAAATGGAGGTATTCATACAATATTTATCGGCTTTCAAGTAATAAATGTTAATATATATATATATATATATATATATATATATAAGTGTGCGTGTGCGTATTTATATACATGTATATGTAAGGGGTGTGTAATTAATACATATGTATGTATCTAGAATCAAGTCTTGAGTTGAGTTTGATACTATCTATATACATTATCTACCATATAAGATAACAATCTTAAAAATTACCCATTCATGTTGGTTTAGATGATTATCTATTAAATTCATATTAAATTATTATTCCTAACAATATTCCTTATGTTTGTATTATCCTTTTGCATATGCTTTATTGAACTCATAAGTCAAATATCATTAGTGTTGGAGACAACTTCTAAATTCTTTTTATTCGACCCCTAGCTTATTTCTTAGCCCTGCCCTTAAATAACGTACTCTGAAATTAAAGAAAATTTATAAATTTATCTTTGTACAATTTCATGGCCTTTTTATGCTTGAAGTTACATTATCAATTGTTCTATGTTTTCTTTGGGACTATATAAAGGTTGTTTACCAAATGAAATCATTAGAATTCAGATATCTTAGCATTAAGTCGTTGTGTCTCAGCAACAAGATGGGTTATTAGAATTTCAACTCGTTGGTTTAAAATTAATTATGTATAACTCTAGATAAAATTCATGAAAATAACAAGGAAAGTATTATGTTAGATGTTTAAGAAGAACATTTAGAGTGTGGAGATGATGATGTATTTGAAAAATATGAAATAAATGTCCCAATATTAATTTATAAATAAAAATACATAAATAAATAAATAAAGGAATTGAAAGAATATATGTAGACAAGACATGTATTAATAAGAGGGTATTGGTAAGTGAAAGATACAAGAAGGTATCTGTGATATTTTGGGGGAGAATAAAGAGATGAAAAGATAGTTGTGAAATTTATTTTTTTATGAAAATAATTGTGGAACAAAATTCTTGCGCCGTGAATGAATTAATAAAAAAAATGGAAGAGATAAAAAGGGAAAGTGATGTTTTGGGGCGTAGTTTGATTAAATTTGATGTAGCCAATTAAACTCGACATTGAAAATGCGTTTGGATAGGGAAATATGACCCAATGAACATAAAGGGTACAATGAGGACCGGTAACCTGAAAAATTGATGAATTAGTGATAAATATGGAAACTTTTTAAATTTAGGGTGAAGATATTTAGGTAAGTATTTTAGAATTTTAAACAAATTTATTTGTGGTTTTACACACAAATGACTTTGATTGCCAATATAAGCCTGCATGCAATGTCACAATTTTTAGGAAATAATTTTATTATAAATAGAGATTAAATCTCATAATGAATTGTATTAAAAATATTGATGATTTGAGAAAGTAAAACATTGAAGAATTCAACTTTTTGGCATAAAATCTACATGTTGGCTAGTTTTATGCTATTGAGCAAAACTCTAAGTTTGACTATTAGATCAAGTAGAATTTTAGCAAGGAATCTCCTGAAATGTTTTTGTATCATGGGTTAAAATGTCAGGTCAATCCAAGTTTGAGAGGTTGTACAAAATGAACATAAGTCAGATAAGTTCATGGCAAATACATGGGGGAATAAAAAAGAGGTAAAATGGTCAAGTTAACATAAGTTCAGCCCTAAGAGCTTGTTGGAGGGCATGTCTAAATTAAGGAAGGAAGAAATTATTTTAGAGACTAACAAGCTTCTCCATCACCCCTCCAAAATAAACATTGAGAGAAAAGGGAAAATGATATGCATCTTCGGAAGCCATATCACTATCATCTACCTTTGAATCAACCTTTTATTTATTTATTATTCATATCAACATACTCTAATATTTGACTATTGGGTTGTTATTATTAGCCTTTGTTTAAGAGTTAAGATGGATACAACTTTTCTAGAAAAAAACACATCTCATGTGTTTGTCCTGCTAAAAGATGGAGGTTGAAAATAAATACTTCAAGAAGAAGTTGTTCTTCTTGCACAAAAGGTCATCATTTTTTCAAGGGACAATTTAGAGGAATAATCTTAGTAAGGGGATACTTCTCATGAACATTGTTCAAGTAGGTACTCGATACCCTATAGGGAATTCCTTCTAAATATTATTTCTTTATTTTGAACTATGAATTTATTGATTGTAAGTGTAAGTTGTAATACTTGATGATTTAATTGGAAAATAGACAAATGTGTATTATGAAGAATTGATTAGCAAACAAGGTAGGTTCACATTAAATTTGTATTCATTTAAGAATAGAGAAAAATAAAGGAAAGAGAAAGAGAAAAATAAAGGAAAGAGAAAGGAAGAAGGGGTTATTTCTGAGGTCATAACTTAAATATACCAATAGACTTATAAAAGAATTTTATAGGGCCATAGTTTTTGCTATACGTTTTGGATGTATTTCTTTATTTGCAGTTTCTATCTACCACACATGAGATACAAATGTTGTTACTACTTACCGATCCAACTAGACACATAGTTGCATGAAAGCCACGTGTTATCCATGCTCAATCTATTCCTAATAGTGTTTTATTCACTTTTGGTAGCTATTTGAAGGTCTTTTGAAACCACAAACACGTTTAATCATTTATCTTGAATAATTTTTAACATTTGATGGTTGAATTGTGATGAATATTAGTTTGGTTTGGTTGATGCATTTGAATCTATTATTATATTGGTTTTGTAACTCAAAATTACTCTAGAAGTTGTGAATTCTATTTATATTTCTCATTGAATGTTGTATTATGTGTATATGATTTGTGTATTATAAATATTAATATAGCCTATGTATATTTTTCCCTGTTTATATATGTTCCCTTCTTTGGTGCAATTTATATTTTTCTTGTAACACAAGACTAACATAAAATTTGTAAATCCTAATTAATTTTTTTCTTGGATGTTGCATTAAGGATAAACAAATTATTGTATGTAAATATCAATGTCGCTATTTTTGTTTTTATATTCATGCATTTTTCACTATTTTGTATTATTTTAACTCAAAATCAACCAAGTATTTGTAATCCTAATTGAGTTTTTTTTCTCGAATATCTTATTAAGTTGATGTGTGAGAATCTTATTTTGCGGTTTTATTCTTTTGACATGTCTAGTGAGTTTAGGTTGAATCAACATGATCCTATATAGGCTCATCGAGAGTGAATTGTGGCCTCTAGGTTTATGCTAAACATAATTAAAGAAGATACCATAGCTCAATCATAATTTTGAGCATGGCACAAGAAAATAGGGCTAAGCCAAATGAACTATAAACGTCATTTCAGGTCTAAGGTCTATGTTCAAAAAGTGAGGATTGAACTTTGTTACTAAACTAAGGTCTTAAGTCATTGCCCTAAGCTTTAATAGTCTCATACCTTTAATAACTAAAACATATTTACCAGTTTAAACCATACTTGTCAATTCCGTTCCGTTCCGTTAAAAAATTTGAGACAAAACAACGTCGTTTTCGTCTTGGTTTTAATTCCGGCCCGTTCCGGAAATACCGGCCAAAATCCGGCCGGAACGTCTCGGTACCGTTCCGGCCTTAAAATCCTTTTTGTTTTGATTAACTTGTGATTTTATTTCTAATTTTGAGATTATGTTTGTTTGACTTTGTGTTTGTATTGTATAATTTAAAGTTAATTTATCTTGAATTTTAATTATGCTTGTTAAATTAATATATATATATATATATATATATATATATATATATATATATATATAATTATATATGAACAGTACAACCCCGAAAAGGCACGCCGAAATGCTCCGAAACCGAAACGTTTCGTACCAATAGAAAAACCGAAACGGTATTGACAATCTTGGTTTGAACAAAACCTTAGTATGCATGCATAATAAGTAACTTTTATTATAAAAAACAAACACAAAACATTTTACCTAAGCATAAAACCTTAGGTAAAATGCTTTATGGTGATTTTATTTTTCTCTTAGTATAAACAACTCCTTACTTGGAACATTTGAAGATTAGTTATATTTTTTAGTTACCATAAAATAAGATGGTGATATTTTTTTTATATTTTTAAATATAGTTTGTCAAGATATCCTCTGCTACAAATGTTTTTAATTGTACTTGTATATAACTATTGTCTTAGATTCAAAATTGTGAAATTCCATTTAACCATATAAATTATGTTGACAAGATAAATGAGTTGATAAAAAAAGTGAATGGTACCTTAACAAGGATGTATGAACATTATTTGAAAGTTGATGAAGTGAAGGAGTATTCACACAATATTAGTGCTAAGGCACAAGGCATCTATCTAGTCATTCTTAATAAGATATTAGTGTTGATAATGATATGCCAAACATCTTGACTTGCTAATTCAAAAAACATGGTACAAAGAGCGAAAATGAGATGGAGTGGTATTTGGTAGATGATTGTGAGGATTTTAATGATTATAATTTATATATTTTAGGTGTGGTGCTTTTAAATATAAGGTTCTTTTCAATATTTTTTTTTTTGGTATAAACCACGCGGTGTCCCAAGCGCTGGCCCAGACTAATCCACGTTCGCACCGGGTGGGCCCCGAAGGGGTGAAAGTGCTCCTCAAATGGCCGGCTCCATACAAGAGGAGGGCTTGAACCCCTGACCTCTTTTATGGGATGAGAGCGCCCTCACCACTCACACCAGGACCCCTTGAGTTGGTTCTTTTCAATATGACACAATATGTTTTAGCTATTTTTATTTGTAATGTAGCTTTTAAATTATATTTTTGCATGAAATGTGCGCTGCATTTATTTCAAGGCTTTTTTTTTTTTTTCTCACAGCAATGCAAATAGTATTTTATTATCAAGATTGATTGTGCTCTGCACTAATTGATCGATGAGAAATTTCAAAAACTATAAAAAGCTTGAATTGGATGATTCATCTTATAAATCTACAAATTGTTTATTTTATAGTTTGATTTAACATGTTGAATTTATCATTTTATAGAATATGGTGTTGGGTTGAAAATCCTAGTTGATGATAGGCATGGAAAAGTAAGCCATGAGTGAATTTTTTTCATCATTGTTAAACAAATAATTTGTTTATCATAAATACCAATAAGTACTCCTCCAATCTGATATAAATAGCAGCCCATCTCCGTCTTTCCTCGGAACACAGATACCTAAAAATATCTCGCCCTCCCTCTCTCTTAAAGTGTCGAGATTCCAAACTTGGCATAGAAACCGAAAGACTCTCGAGAGACTCGAAAAATCTAAAACATCCAAAAGATGGCATCATCGGATCCTTCTAGACCCGCAACCGGTTACCCTTTTGTCCCCAACGGCATCCAGCACCCACCACCGCCAACCGGCACCGCCTATCCTTACCAAGCCCCACCACCACAACCCCCTAACCCTTACTACTACAACACCAACCACCCCTACCCTAACCAACGCGCCACCCTCCTCCGCCGCTTCATCGCTGCTGTAATCATCTTCACAGTCATCTTCTTCACCGTTCTCTTCATTTGCTGGCTTGTTATCCGGCCCCACCTCCCCGAAATCCGCGTTACTTCGCTCTCTGTCTCCAGCTTCAATGTCTCCGCTTCCTCATCCTCCAGTGTGACTGGTAACTGGAACGCCAGGTTTCAGGTATATAATCCGAACAAGAAGCTGAGGATCTCGTATGATGAGCTACAGAGTATGATTTATTATAAATCTGAGTTTCTGTCCCAGACGAGGATTCCTCCGTTCAAACAGGGCAAAAAGAATGTTACTGATATCAATGCGGAATATGGGGCGATGGGTTCTTATATTGTGGGGCGGGCGGTGGATGAGATTAATGGGGATAAAAGGCGTGGATTGGTGAGTTTCAATTTGAAGATTATTGCTGATGCGGTGTTTAAGGTTGGTGGCTTTAGGGCTAGAAGAAGGTTGCTTAGGGTTTTTTGTGATGACTTGGCGGTTGGGTTTTCCGGGAATGGTGGATCTGGGAACTTGACTGGCGGTGCGAGGCGATGTAATGTTTATACCTGAGTGGAGGAATTGTGGGTTCTTGATGACAAGCAGTGTTTCTAATGTAATTTGTATTGGGATTTCGGATTCGGAGAAAGGAGAATATGGTATTTTTTTTTTTTACTGTGCTGTTAGTAGGGGACATTGAGGTAGGTTTTTGTGGATTTGTATAGTGCTTTGAGATACATGCTAATTTGATGCACGGTTTTTTGTGGATTTGTATAGTGCTTTGAGATACATGCTAATTTGATGCACGGTTAATATTAATTTTTTTTTGCTATGGAATTGAAATAAAAGTAGAGGAAGGAAATGACTCTTGAAATCAATGGAATGTGAAGGTGAATGTAATTGTTGCAAGTCTTTGTTTGGTTGCTAATTGCTAGTTTATTCCTTGGTTCGTGTAGATTTTTGCGATGCTAAATTGGTATAGGTGAAGTAAAGAAAATGATAAATAGTTGCAAGGTTGGTGATGTGGTGTGGAAATTCATCACAAAGTTTTTAAAACCTCCTCTTACTTTTCCGCTTCAATGGGGGCAGGATTGGATAATAAAAGGAGATAGCTGTATCGTTTGAGATGAGTTGATTTCGAAGAGAATTATGCTTATAGCTGATAGTTTATTTAATGCTAGCTGAATTTATGTTTTGCATTGCTTCTTAGCTTGGGATTCTATACAGTAGATTTAAACTGTATGTATAGCTTTAGTGGAGTGTCTGTGGGATATAGCAGATAATTCTGCAAAACTGACATGGAGCACTCAGCTCTTGCTCTTGTTTTCTTTGATTCGTTGTCATAACTCTCTCTGTCGTATATGTATGGTAGTGTTCCATTAGTTCTTTGTTCTCTTGAATTAGTCTGTTCCCTGGTTCAAGTACAAGTTTTTGTTTAGTTGGAATAGTCACATTCGAAGCTCATATTAATGGTTGAATTCTAATGAAACCACAGTTATTTTCAAAAGCAGCCTCTCTTTTCTTCTTCTTCTTCTTCTTCTTGTAATCAGATGTTTTTAAGTTTCCCATTCATGGGTATGGTGGCTAATTTGCTTGAAGAATTAAGCAGCCTGTGTCTCCCCCTTGCTCAAACATGTGTTTCCTTTTCTTTTTGAGATGACTGGTGAGGGAAGAACCATTTTGTTTTTCCTCTTCCTTTGATTACATGCATTGCTTGTACTATGCCATTTCATGGCTGTGTTTAGGCCTAGGCAGGCAGTTTTAGGGCTAGATTCTCATGAATGATTGTCGAAAATTTCTGTCTCGCAGTGGTGGCAAGATAGGTATCCATCACAAGAAATCAAAGTTTATTTTGAATGCATAGATTCATAAGATTGAAACTACCCTTTCTTCTTCTTCTTCTTCTTCTTCTTCTTAGAGAAAAACATGCATAGATTCATAATATAACCAAGTTATTTTGTCCAGATGTTTTTATTTATTTTATTAAAAACTTGATCCTGCCGACGGTAACCATTATAGTAAAACTCTGTTTCTGCTCGTTCAAATATCTACCTTCATTTTCTTATACATGTAATTTTGTCTAGCACCTTTTACATAATTAGAAAAAATGAATGCTTGATCATATAAACTAATTCAAACATATATTTATTGTCAAATAAAAAAAACTCTTACCACTAGCTGTCTTCTCCCAGTGCTCTTTCTACCATTTCCAACATCATGTAACATTGCATTACATTACAAAATATACCACAATAAAGCCTAGAGAATTTAATGTAGCAGTGAACAATATGCGTTTTCCACCCTTCGGTTCTCAGAAATTTCAAAAAATGTTTCTAAATTATTAAACCGAATAAACTAGTAGAAACTGAAGAGTGGATCCGTTATCTTTAACGTTTGCCGATAATTAAAGAGAGATAAATTTTGCGATGAGTTATGATTAACTCAGAAGCAAATTAAGGAGGTATAAAAATCATAAGCATTACAGCTTCTCCTTTCATCCTCTTCCTCTGCTTTAGTACGTATTGCCATGGCATCAACTCATCAAGCACAGGTGAAGATACTTGAGGTCTGTCAAGTCACCCCGTCCTTGAACTCACTTGACTCGGCCACCGAGTTATCTTTCCCGCTCACCTTTTTTGATATCCTGTTCTTGAAAGTTACTCCAGCTGAACGCTTATTCTTCTACAAGCTCACTGAGGCGACACCGAGTTATTTTAACTCGGTGATCCTTCCGAAACTCAAACTCTCTCTCTCTCACACTCTCCTCCGCTTCCTCCCCATTGCAGGCAACGTCATCTGGCCTGCACAAAGCACCAAACCCATCATCCTTTACGCTCTCAATGATGGCGTCCCACTCACAATTGCACAGTCCGATGCTGACTTCGATCATCTGTCGGGAACTGATGTCTGTGAAATAACTGAGTCGCATCCTTACGTTCCCCAATTATCTATAATAACCGACTCAAAAGCATCGGTTTTAGCTCTGCAAATAACATTATTTCCTAATCAAGGAATTTCCATTGGTGCCACTGTACACCATGGAGTTTTTGATGCTAAGAACGTAGCCATGTTCATTAGAGCATGGGCTCATGTGCACAAACAATTTAGCGAAAATGAAAATGCCGATCAAATTACTTTGCTGCCCGAACTAACCCCTTTTCTCGCTCGAACCATTATCGAGGATCCAGATGGGATTGACATGCTCTACTTGAACAGCTGGTTGGGACTCAACCTGCCAGGTTTGGACACCAATCATAATACAAGTTTGAAGCTTTTTAAGCAGGCTATAACAGATCCTCACAGCAAGGTTCGGGCCTTGGTCAGGTTGACTCTCGAAGACATAAAGAATCTGCGGGAGAGGGTTCTCTGTCAAATTGAAGAACTCCACCTAGACAAGGAAACAAGACCAATGCATTTATCCAGCTTCGTGCTAGCTTATGCATACGTATTCGTTTGTATATTTAAGGCGAAAGGGCTGGGGCGTGATGACAAGGTTGTTCTTGGACTCACAGCAGATTGCAGAGCCCGTTTAGGCATACCTGAGAACTATTTCGGGTGCTGCGTGATGCCCTTCTTTGCTCACATGGATCCAGAAACTGTTGTTCAAGAAAATGGTTTTCTTAACGTTGTAGAGAGACTGAGTGGAATTATCGCAAGGGTGAATAAAGGTGTTCTTGATGGAGCCAGAGAAAAGTTCGCAGAATTTATGGCTATCAGGCCCGGGACACTAATGGTTACGGTTTCCGGGTCACCGCAATTCCAGATTTATAAAGCTGATTTTGGATGGGGTATGCCGAGGAAGGTGGAGACTCCTTCCATTGATAAGACAGGATCCATATCGATGCAGGAGAACGCAGATGGAAGCGGTGGAATTGAGATTGGCTTGGTTTTATTCAAGCATGAGATGGAGATTTTCAGGTCTCTATTCGTCCAAGGTCTCTAAGAATATTTCTTTCCTGCGGGGAAAGCCCAAGAAAATACTCTCTCCACTTGCTGGTTCAGGGAAAGTTATGCCAATTTCGAAGCACTCAACTAAATGATTCGCAGCATCCAGAAAGCATCTTGGGTTTCATCCAAAATCGAACTAGAATATGCACCCCTTGTAAGAGACTGGTATAATTGAGATTTTACTCGCATATCTCGGCACACAAAGTGTACTTTCCAGGAAGTGGGGTTTTCTCACATCTAAAAATAAAAGTTATGCATGAAACTCTAACTAGATAAAATACTCATTATAGACTCAATCAATTTTAGTTTTATGAATTTAATTTATTGATTTATCTATGAAAAACAATGTTAAAAACAAACCCTCGAACCTCATAAATTGTAGCTAGCTTTTTAATGACTAGAACAACTACAAGATCATTTTAACTTTTTTAAAAAACAAATTATTTTTTTAATCTTTATTGGTTGAGTAATATATAATTTTTTTTTCTTAAAATGTTCAAGTATTTTTCTATTATATTCTTAAATAATAAAAATCATCGTTTTGTCATAACCCCACAAGATTTCAATAATAACTAGCCATGGCACCCGCGCTTCGTCGCAGGCGAAACCATATTTTTTTCAACGTAAAAAAATATTAATTATGTGTGATTTTTTTATTATAACATAAATTTAGATAAAATAATAAATCTGTATAAAAATTTTGCGAAGTGCAAGTTTTCTATAAAATATATAAATTTTAAATGAATATAAATTTATCTGTTTAGTAGGTTTTAATGAAATAACTAGTATAAAATAAGTAGTTAATTTTCTATCCATAAAAAGACGAAAACTGAAATTGAAAATCTATCTTATTGTCATTATCATTACTATAACAGCTAAAATTATTATCAACATTACTGTCAAAATAATTAAAATAATGAAATTTCCCTGAAAAATAATTAAAAAAGCAAAATATTTATAAAAAAAACCAATCACTAAAATTATCATTATTATTGCGTAAATAGTAAAATCATAAAAATCATTTAATCCAAAGAACAAATCAAAATAAAAGAAAAAAAATGAATAAAGGGAAAAGGAAGCAATATTAATTTTAAAATGCTTACCAATATAAATTCAAATTTCAGGATTGAACCAATTAAAAAAAAAATCCAAAAAAAAACAAAAAAAAAAAAAACTAAAAGCATAGATGTATAAATACGAATAAAAAATAAACATTGTCTAAGAATTAAAAAAAAAAGAGTAAATATAAAAAAAAAAACCTCCAATAATCAAATAACAAAAATAAGTAGTTAATTTTCTATTCACAAAAAGACCAAAATATAAATTGTAAATCTATCCTTATGTTATTGTCATTATCATTACTATAACAGTTACAATTATTATCAACATTATTGTCAAAACAATTAAAATAATTAAATTGCCCTGAAAAATCATTAAAAAAAGCAAAAGATTTTTATAAAAAACACAATTAAAAAATAATCACTAAAATTATCATTATCATTGCGCAAATAGTAAAATCATAAAAATCATCTACTCCAGATAACAAATAAAAATAACAGAAAACACCAAAAAAGAGGAATAAAGGGAAAAAATATGCAATATTAAATTTAAAATTTTTACCAATATAAATTAAAATTTTAGGATTGAACCGATTAAAAATAAAACCTAAATAAAAAAAAGACAAAAAATAAAAGCATAGATGCATAAATATGAATATAAAATAAACATTATCCAATAATTTAAAAAAGGAAATGAATTAATATCAAATAAAAAAATTAAAAGAATAAGGACCGAAATGAAAAATACAATATATAATTAATTCCAGATAAAATTGAAACAAAAAACAATCTTGGGACCAAAATAAATAAAGAAATAAATAATGATAATTTTTGTGTAATATATCAAAAAATTAGAAGAAGAGGGACTGAAATAAAAGTTGTAAAAATGACAAATTTTAATTGGAGGACCAAATTAAAAGAAATCAAAACATCCGCACCGAACAAATTAAAGGAACCAAAAAGAAATCAAAAATCAAAACAATAAGGACTGAAATGAAAACGTTTTTATATAATCAGTTTTAATTGAAGGGCACAATTGAAAGTAATTAAACTTTCAATTTAAGAAATCAGTAATAAAATCGAAATTTAAACAGAAGGGACTGAAATAAACATCCTCCAAACATCAGGGACCGGAGCTGAATTTGCGGCGGCAGGAGAGAGAAAACCGACAACCAACACAAAACCATCCTCCGCCGCGTACCGGAACTCTTATGAACGGAACGCGCCGCGACGGAAGATAGAGGACATGGCGGCGCACCGTAATAAACGGCGGAAGGGAATTTTTGACCTCCGAGAGGCTACTCACGCGCCTCCTCAAGGGCGCATTCGCCTGGAACGCCGCTGGCGCGTCCGGACGACGCGTCAGCAGTTTCTCCAAAATAAATAAATAAATATTGGCTAATTACCTATGCAGCCCTTACGTTACTGATATTCACCAAAAAACCTGAGCGGAAAATACGGTCCTGCCCCCGGTTACTGTACGCTAGTTTGTTGTTTTCGGGGGCTGTTTCCGTCTGTGCAATGTGCAAATTTTTTGACAAAACCAAAACAGCCCCCGGTCCCTGCGTCACGTTTTTGTCGTTTCTGAGGGGCATAATCGTTAATACACTGTTCATAAATGAAAAAAAAAGAGCACATGCACGCGCGAAGCACCGGATCAAATATCCAGTCCACAATACATTCACTCACAGTGTATAGTGCATGAACAGGAAAAATGCCACACCGTTTATTTTTTAGTTAATATACAATGGTATAATAAATACAATTAAGAATATATTATATATCCCAATTAGTTTAATGAAAACATATTGAAATATTTAGTGTTGAGATAAGAATCCATGAGAAATTTGTATCATAACTTCCAAAGATTTTATTGGAAAAAAAAAACTTTATGACATAGTGATCTAAAGCTTGGCATAACAATTAAGCCCACCAAAAGACTTCGCATCTTAGCTCGCGAAGTCACAACCACCTAAATGAAAATATGGAATGGTGTGACCCAGTGTCTCTCGTCCATTAATATAGAAGGTCACCCGTGTAGGCTTTACAAGTTCATGCTTGAGTTCATGGTAGTTTTTTTTTTTTATATTTGTTTTTTTCTTTTTTAAAAAAATTAACAAGAAGTCATCTATTTATCTAGAATTCAGCCATCATTATGGTAGTATAAAAATTAGAAAGGTTTTATTAGTAAACATCCTTAGAACAATACAAAATCAATTTATCAACACAAAAAATTATCTAAAAACATAAAACTAAACAAGCAAATCTCTCTCTCTCTCTCTCTCTATCTCTCTACTCCAATATATTTTTTCAAGCAAGTTAAAGTTTAAAAAACTTTTCATGAGAATCCTTTTCGTGAATAGTACTCGTTAACACCAATTTTAATCTTTTTGTCATAAAAAACATGGTTAACAAATGATTTTCTCTTTCTTATATCATAATTCAGTGATTTTCTATCTCCCCTCTCACATCAAAGGATTAATAAATAAATAAATAAACTTCTTGGAAAAATTCCAAATACTATACTGACTAAAAAAAGATGAATTAATGATTGGCCTTGTGATTTCTCCTTGTTATACACTTTGATCTTTTTTTCTGGAATTTTTCTTTCCTTAATATATTTTTAGAAATTAGCCATCAATTTGGTCATAAAAGGTTGCAATTGAAAGAAAAGGATTTAAGGATGGAATTAAAATATAAAAGTGGTATTATAAATTATTGCCTAGATGTTTTAGTGTATTACGAGTATAATTGCCCGCACGTTGCGCTGAGTTTTTTCTATATAGAAAACTGATTGATTTTGTGCGTGTTATAATTGTTTATTTTTATATTTAAATATTAAAATTGTAATCGATAAAATCTGTTAGAAATAGGTTTTTTTTCCGCCTAAAAGTGATTGAATGTTGCTATTGTTAAAACTATTTTGATAATTATTTAATCGGTAGATTATACAAAAATAATTATAAAAATGAAAGTATATTATAAAAAAAATATAGTATAATTAACAATTTTGTTACATGTTAAAAAATTTGGTGTTGGGTGTGGCGAAACGCAAGACAATTTTTTTTATTGTAGATAATTTGACACAATTTTTCTACAAGTTTTGTCAACGTGTGACTTCGTATATTGTTTTTACGTGATATGAGATTTGAAATATCATACATAATAAAGCCGTAAAAGTTATTTTTCACAAAAATAACATGGACCAATGAATTATTTTGATTATTATTCTCATTGTTACTATTATGATTGATAAATTGTCATGATTATTACCACTACTACTATGAACGTTATCGCAAATAAGTAATATTCTTTTTATCAGTGGTACAATATTATTGTCTAAATATTTTTTTTGAAAAAGATGAATCCACGAACACCCTTATAGTTTTTTTTGTAATTCAAACAGTGTCTTGAAAAAAGCCAAAGTTTGGATTTGAATTACTTGATTAAGATTTATTTAAATAGATTAGTTAATTTTTTTCTTCGGATACTATTTCATAGGGTATGATTTAAGTGTAATTGTTTTTATTAAGATTACAACATATTGATACTCATTTGTTTTCACATCCTACATAAATAGTTTTCCTGCCATTTAATGTAATCATCTTTCTTTGTGTGTTTATTTTTGGTGTTATATAGCTAGATAAAAAACATGATTTATATATAAAAGAAATTCTTGAATTGGTTAGGCTCATGATTCATGTGGAAGGTTTAACAGGTTAATATTGACTTAAACACTTTATCTAAAACTTTTATAGAAATAAATTAAAACAATAGTGATTTAAAAACAAACTAAATTCATATTGGTTTCGAAATAATGACCGGGTTATGTATGGGCTTAACCCAAGATTAAATGAGTTCTATTGAGTCAACTCCAATGTGGCATGTATAAAAAATATATTTTCAAATTAATTATTAATATAATAGAATAATGTGCAAGTAATCGGTTTTATAATATCATAAAAAGTTTAAATGGGAATTAAAGAGTTGTTGCTTATGTTTAATAAAATAAATTAAAAAAAATACTATTTAATAGATCATAAAAAGTTGGTAACATTAATTAAAATATAAAGTAGAAAGCAAATATTATTGTACGAAGCAAAAGATAATGTGGATATATTTTATCTCGTGTTCATGGGGTATTTTTTTATATTTTCTTATTTAATTATATTACAATAAAAAAATTGTAATAAATATAATGATAGAAATGTTATAGAAATATTTTAACTTTATAGTTAATTCTCTTATATCCTATTATTTTTTCTAAACAAAAAATGTATAGTGCTAGCTACGTGGTTTATTGCATAAAAACGGAAGGCAATTAAAACAAATATCTAAATTTTTATTTTTATTTAAATAAAGAAAAAATATATCTTTAATAAAAACCTCATTCCCTTATTTAAGCATTCTTTTTCTTTCTACTTTTGACAAAACATATTGGTACTGCATCAACTAGTTAGAAGCAATCAAGGCTCTACTATGATATTTTTTAGCCATCACACTTAAGCTACTGTCATAGGATTTACTAGTTAAATTACCCGTTCTATGTTGCGAGCCGAGTAAACAATATTTATAACAATTGGGATTGAAACAGTTAATAAATGTTGCTAGTTTAAAAATAAAATATAACATTTGTACATGCAAGGTTTGATATAATAAAACACATTAACACACCATATTATAACAACAACAATATCAAGGGCTTAACATCTAAAAATATCATTACTTTTATTACTAAAACAATAAAAAAATATTAAATTACTCCAAGAGAGAAAAACTAGAAAACATTAACAAAAGAAGCAAGAAAAAAAACTAAAATTATTATTTTTATTACGTGAATAATGTGAAAATAAACTCAAAAAAAGAATAAAATAAGCCCAAAAACATTAACAAAAGAGAAAACAAAAAAAATGATAAAAAATATTAACTAAACAAATCATTTGACGTTAAGAAAAAAACAAAAGAAAGAACAAAGGGAAAAAAAAGAAATATCAATTTTCAAATGATCATAAACACAAACTAAAATTTAAGAACAAAATTTTGGAAAAAAAAATGTTATCTTAACAAACAAAAAAATAATAAAAATTAAAAACAAAAACTAAGAGCATATATATATATAAACATAGACAAAAATAGGTACTATTTAAGAAATATAAAAAAATAAAGGAATTAAAATAAAAAATTAAAAGCATAAGGGCTGAAATGAAAACCAAATATATTATCAATTTCAATCAAAGGAAAATATTGAAAACATTAAATCTCCTATACCGAAAATATTAAGAGATTTAAAATCAAACCCAAAATTAAAAGAATAAGGACTGAAATGAAAATATAATATATAATCAATTTCAATTGAAGAAAACAATTGAAACAAATCAAAACTTACATAACAGTAATGAGGACCATACAACACAATTGAAAGAGCAGGGGCTAAAATGAAATAACCATAAAACCGGGGGTTGTCATGTAGTTTAGGGTGAAAGAGAGAGAAAATGGGAAAAAAGAGTTCAACCACCCACCGTCTCGTCTCCAGCCACCATGTGAGGACTCGCGTCACACTATGAGGAAGAGGGGAGCATCCACAGAGACACCGAATATACATTTTCAACCACTAGGCGATGTCGTACACGCTTCTCGAAGTGGGCGCAAAGCCGAATACTGTTAGGCGTGTGTATTCGAAGTAAAATATTTTTAAAAGGGTAAATTACCAGGACACCCCTGCAACTAACTCTTCAATTTTGTTTTGTTGGGGGGGGGGGGGGCAGATTAGTATTTAGTCATTTTAAAAAATATACAATTACCATGGCAACCCTCCTGGGTGGCACTGTTTTTCATCTTATGCATGTCTTCCACAAACACTTAGACGTCTATTTGACCATAGAAAGAGATATCTATAGATCTGTACAACGCACCAACAAAAACTCTCTTCAAACTTTAATTCTAATTAGAGTTGATCATACTCTTTACTTTCTCATTCTAGACCTAAGTTGGTAACATTAATTAAACTCTAAAGTACAAAGATTTTTTTTTTATTATAAGGAACAAAAGATAATGTATATTGTGTTGTGGGTTTTTATATTCTCTTATTTAATTATATAACACTGAAAAAAATTATAGGAAAAATTATGATTCAATTTTTGTAAACATGTTATAACGTTTTAGTCTTGATTCGCTTTTTTCCTATTATTTTTCTTAACAACAAACTTATATTGCTAGTTATGTCGTTTATTGCATAAAAATTGAAGGCAATTAAAACAAATAACTTCGGCAAGCGAGAGAAAATAACTTAAAAATAGATTCCAACTTGTAAAATTATAAAAATACATAACTTTAAAAGATGAAATTGAAAAAATAATAATTAATGATTGAATTGTAAACTACGCAAACTACATGCACTAAAATGTAAAAATTAAAATTAAAAAATTTCAGCAAGGGCCCTTTAATTATTCTCTTACAAATAAAAGATTACATACTAAAAAGATGAATGCCCTACACGTTTCTCTTCAAAGCAAGGCAAAGATGATGTTTATAGTTGTTGTGAATCACTTGCATGCCCATCAATCACCTTCACCTTCTCGCAACAACCATTAGCTGCGGTTGTCGTCTTTATTTGATTAATTAATAAACATAGATTTCTGTGGAAAATTCTGATCCAATTAATGATCTCAGCAATAAATAATCTCAGATCATGACCAGCTGGTTGGTAAAATCCATTGAGAGCGATTGATGTCTCAATCGATTAATGTCAAATTTAATAACAAATTTTTTTTTTTTATTTGATTGAAATTGATAATATATTTGGTTTTTATTTCGGCCCTTATACTTTTAATTTTTTGTTTTAATTCCTTTAATTTTTTAAAGTACTTAAATAGTCCATATTTTTTTCCATGTTTATATATATGTGCTTTTAGTTTTGGTTTTTAATTTTTATTATTTTCTCTTTGTTGAGATAACAGTTTTTTCAAAAAATTTGTTATTAAATTTTAGTTTGAGTTTATGATCATTTGAAAATTGATATTTTTTTTCCTTTGTTTTTTCTTTTGGTATTTTTTATTAGTTATTTTTTCACGTCAAATGATTTTTTTTAGCTAATAAGTTTTTTTTATTTTTTTTGTTTGCTCTTTTGTTAAAGTTTGTGGGCTTTTTTATTCTTCTATTGAATTTATTTTCCCATTATTCACGCAATAATAATAATAATAGTAATTTTAGTTTTTTTTCTTACTTCCTCTTTTATTAATGTTTTCAAGTTTTTTTCTTCTCAGAATAATTTAATTTTTTTTTATTGTTTTAGCAATAATAGTAATGATATTTTTAGATGTTAAGCCTTCGATATTGCTGTTGTTATAAGAAGGTGTGTTGATGTGTTTCATTATATCAAATCTTGTATATATAGATGTTATATTTTATTTTTGAACTAGCAAAATCTATTAATTGTTTCAATCCAAATAATTATAAAAAATATTTGTTCGGCCCGCAACGTAGTGCGGGCAATTAACTAGTTTAAACTATTGTAAAACATCTATGAAAGTTTCTATATTTTAAGTATCCAATGGTGCAGTAATAATATGAAAATAAAATACAATTATATAAATATTTTGCAGTAATAATACAAAGTTATTATATGGGTTGATTAATTAAATGTGATTGAAAATTACACCAAATGTGTCTAAAAGTATTTAATTCAATGATTTATACTTTTTTGTATGCAAGAAAACTCCACTTCCTATAAAATATATTTTGTTAGCCCAGATGAGCAAGTAAAATCCCGGTTGTCTCAGATTCTTATAAGGAGTATGTGTTTTGACTCGAACTCGAGATCTACTATGCAGATCACAAGCCCTCTACTATCATATCACGCTTTTTAGAAACTCTATAATATATGCGTTAACATTATATTGGTACAAAAACAATAGCCCTGTGCTATGATTAATTTTATTAACAACATTAAGTAGCACCACACTAGATTTTTCAAGCTAATTAAAATAAAAATTAAGACAACAAAGGCTAGGGAAGCAGACACTGAAAATTTACAAGAATTGAAGACTTATGCTTTGTTTTATAAAATAGAAAAAAAAAAAAAAACGAATACTATATGTTTGTTTAATTGGCCAATAGCTAGAGGTATATGTGTTTTTCCCATTTTTTTGATTTGTATTTCAAAAGTATTTTTAAAATTTTATTAACTTATATTAAATGAATTTAACTTTTTAAAAAGAAATTTTATACATAAAAATCCAATTAATAACTCAAATAAATTTAGTTTATTTAAGTAGTTGAAACCAATTCTAGTCTAATAAAATGAATTCCAAACAGGTTGTAAATATGTTTCTACTTGCTTAACCATAAAATCCACATGTTTAAGAAATTTATCTTTAATTAAAAATTAGGTTGATCCTGAATAATATTAATTTTATCTACTTATTCTTGGATTTAAAATTATATAAAAAAAATCAACTACTTATAGACGTCTACATGAAACAATTTAGTAAACACCTTATGATTCACTACATCTTGCTGATCAAGACTCAATTCACAAATAAATTCATAAATATTTCTCGCGAGTTTGTTTATTATATCAAATCCATATGCCAAGACTGATTATCATATCGATGTGATAAAATTGTAACTTGATAACACTTTTTGTATATGCAAAAGACCTTTCGTTTTATCTTGGAATTTATTTTTTTTGCGTATAACTTTAACAACACTAATACCCTGTCTATATTGTATTTTAAAAATATTTTCTAAAAATATTTGAAATTTTTTATTTTTATTTTTTATTTTAAATTAAATATTTTTGGTGTTTTTAAATTATTTTCATGTGTTGATATAAAAAATGATCTAAAAATATTAAAAAAAAACATCATTTTGATCCACACTCCCAAACTAACACTATTTAGTGTATAGAAACTTTTTTTCTTTTTTTTAATAACATCAACCCGGTAGCATAAACAAATAAAACCTTAATCTTTAAATATAAAAAATTAACCCAAGAAACTAATGAATTTATATTGTAATGATAAGATTTTTTTTCTGCCATTGAACGTGGTGCGATGACAGAGAACTTGCAATCTACATAGCAAGTTTTGAATTCGAGTTAGAGCATGTATCTTTGATAAGAGTTTTAGACAACCAGAATTTTACTCGTTTATTTGAATCCATAATGTACATTTTCCAAAGCATGAAAAAAAAAAGATAAGATTTTTTTAAACAAAAAATTCAAGTCCCATCCTTGTCGGCTTAATTTTAGCTTAAAGTTACGCTTACCATTCATATGAAGTCACGCCATATAATATTGAACTTACGAGGCATCATCACTTGACACTACCCAGTTTCTGGTTACATCTCAATTCCTCTCTATATAATTAAGCACACAATTGACACTTTCTAGTCTCTTCATCAATCTTTCTTTGCATTATTTTTCTCATTAGACGCACCCTTTGACAGCCATGTCCAAGGAAGTGGAAGACTGTGGCCACCACGACGACGAGAAGAAGCGCCGCCGCCGCATGTTCATAGGCATTCTTGCCCTCATTATCACCATTCTGGTGGTAATCTTCCTCGTATGGATGATTTTACAGCCCCACAAGCCGAGGTTCATCCTTCAAGACACTACCATCTATGGCTTGAATCTTTCGGACCCAAATTTCCTATCTTCAAACATGCAAGTTACCATATCCACCAAAAACCCCAACGACAAGATTGGTATATACTATGAAAAGCTGGACATTTATGCTTCTTACCATAACCAGCAGATAACCTTGGCAACTGAACTGCCGACAGCGTACCAGGGTCACAGTGACATCTCAGTTTGGTCTCCTTTTCTGTATGGTGATGCTGTGCCTGTGTCTCCATATCTTGCTGTTTCGATCAGCCAAGACGTGAATGCTGGGGCTGTGCTGTTTAATATCAAGATCAATGGGAAGCTAAAATGGAAGGTTGGATCTTGGTTGTCTGGGAGTTATAGAATATTCGCCAACTGTCCGGCTTATATAACACTTGGCAGCCGGAGTAATGGAATCAATGTCGGAACAGGGATCAAGTATCAGATTGTACAACAGTGTCATGTGGATGTTTAAGCAAAGGAGAGTTTGCTTCTGGCTAGCACTGTCTCTGTTCTTTTGTGTTTTTTTCTTCCCTTCCAATGAAGGGCTTTTTATTATGTTATTATTTTTATGGTTGCACATGAATTGTATTGGTATTGATTGGGTTTAGTCAATGTTATAAATATTTTACAGATATATATTATTAGTAATTGTTTAACTATTGAATGGAGTAATCAAATTTGTAGTAAAACAATCGTATAGTTGAGATTCATACTGATGATTATCTGCTCAATACTGCTCCAGTCTAAACATGTTTAAACTATAAAAAATAATGAAGATAAAAACATAATTTGATAGCAGATCTCGAGTTTGAGTCATATCGTGATGACAAAGAGCTTGCGATCTTCACAATAGATCTCGAGTTCGAGTCAAGAACTACACCCAGCCTGGGACAACTGGTTTTCCTCGCTCACATGAACTCACAAAATACACTTTTCAGAAAATGGGTTTCCTCACATCCAAAAATAAAAAGAGTATATAAAGAATTTGGTTAATTTTATCCTTGATTAAAATTTATTTCAAGCTAAAGTGTCATTGGACACATATATAGGGAGATAAAAAATGTAGGTTTTTAGCCACTTCTATCGAAAAGAATTTGTTTAATAGAATTTCAACTAGCATGATTTTTGGATCTTGCTACACAGAAACAGAACACCATGTCACATAATGTACACTCTCTAGAAATTCTTTTTTCCTTATTTATTAATATTGCAATCAGAATTTCATCTTGTGCGTGCTTTGCCTCCTTGTAATTTGTGATATCGTAATAATAAATACATTGCTTCTTCTTCTTCTTCATCCAGTCGGTTCATATGTGCTCAATCGAAGTGCATACAAAGTTTATACATTCATTTCCTCAAGAACATCTCATCCCCAACAAAAAAAAAAATAAAAAAAGATAGAAGATCTAGAGAATGGACTTTTGTAATTTATCATGTTAGGTGAAAATGATGACCAAATGAATGAAATCATGAAAGTTCATCTTGTTAAGATGTAAGGTCATGAGACATTAAAAAGGGAAATCGTTAATGTGTCTTTACTTCTACTTTTATAAAAGCTGAGGTCCATAACTGGGGTGGTTAACTTCTTCACCTACTTTCATGATTTAATTCTAATATTTGAACCGGTAAGAGCTTAAAGCTAACCCCATTAAAATTCTAAATTAATGATTTAATTAACCAAGAAAAACATTAAAAGTTTTAACAGAAAAGTAACCAAGAAAAAACATAAAAAGTTTAACAGAAAAGTAACCAAGAAAAAACACATCTCTAATTATTATTATAATTGCATATATAATAAAAAAAACAAAATTACCTCGAAGAATAAAAAATACAAAAAATTATAACAAAAGAGTAACAAAAAAAAATGAAAAAAAAAAGTAAAATAAATATTATTAGCCTTAACAAAATCATTTGAAAAAAAAAAACATTTCAAATGATTATTACTAGTATTGGATAAATAATGAAAAAAAAACAAAATTGTCTTGAAGAATCAAGAAAATAAAAAAATATAACAAAAGAGTATGCTAAAAATAAATTAATGACAAAAAAAAGATAAATATTATTAGCCTTAAAACGCTTTTTTGAAAAGAAAAAAAACATATAAAATAATTATTATCATCATAGGACAACTAATAAAAAACAATTACCTTGAAGAGTAAAAACAATCAACATTATAACAAAAGAGGGGGAAATCAAATAAATGAAAAAATAAATTAATAGCTTTAAGAAAATATTTGACCTGAAGGAAGAAAAAAAATTAAGACTAAATAAAAAAAAAACTACAACCCCAACTAAAGAGAAGATAAAAAAGAATTCAAAAGTAAAACAAAAAACATATACACATAAACATGTACAATAATAGGGCTTAATGCATAACTATATAAATACTAATAAGAAAATTAAATTTTAAAAGAATAATTAAAAGTATAATGGCCAAAGTAAAAATAAAATATATAATTAATTTCAATTGAAGGATCCAATTGACAATAAATCAAATTTCTATACCAATCATATTAAGGGATTTAAAACCAAAATCAAAATTAAAAGAATATGGATCAAAATGAGAATATAATATATAATTAATTTCAATTGCAGGATAAAATTGAAAATAATACAAATTCCTAAAAATGAGAATATAATATATAACAAGTGATGAAGATGATCTAAGCAGCTTTCGATGGAAATTGAAGTTCACATTTCATAAATAAGCACCCACGTAGTTCCCAGTTTTAAGAGATTGGCAATAGCTTTATATGCAATAACTTTTGTAACCATAGAATGGAAGCTTTCATTGCAATGCAACTGCCATGTACTTTCTTCCTAGATTAAGAGAAGAACTTGCAACATGAGGCTTTTAGCATGCGTAGAATGAAAGGTTGTGTTGAGGTGCAACTCGAAATCCCCAAGTGTAGGATGATGAAAAATAGAAGCATTTCAGCGATAAAGGAGCTGATAATTGTAGTGTTACAATTATCAGATCCTTTACCATGGTACCTAGAAAATGAAGCTTGTCAGAGACAATAAACATGATGTTTTTCGTTTTTATTAGAAAGAAGGGCTCACCATTGTGAGGCATGTGTCTCACCTGGCAACTTTTTTTCATCTATAAGAGATCCATGCCCAGAAATGAAAAAGACAACTGAAAACGTAAATCTTCATATCACTCTCAAGCCAAGTGCCGGAAAATCTCATATCACTCTCAACTTAAGTGCTGTAAAAAGCATTCCTTTTTAAGGAAAACCACTACAACTAGTGGTTAAATTGAAAATGGCAAGACAGGCAAAAGGAGTGGTTACATCTTGGGTTAATTTGATGAATAATCACCCCATTTTGGAAAGCAATTGAGCAAGCATATGTGGTTAATCAAATGTTTATAATCATCCCATTTGCTTGCCATCGAATGTTAATTAACCTTTTAATTCAGGGAACTGAAACCCCATAGCCTTTTTTTGTATCAAAACCATCAAAGAATAATATTTCAACTGATTGATTACAGAGCTCTTCTTTTAGTTCTCGTTTTCTTTTGAGGTTGCACCTGCAATATATCAATAAAAAACAGATTGCACTGCTGCATGTGGAGCCGAGTTTCTAACGAGAGCTTATAACTTCTTGCTATTTTGTCTGGTTGGTAAGAATTGATTCTCTTTGTGGGTGCAAGGACTAAGGAATGCCATAAAAGCTATGAGCATTTTAGAACACTAGCAAGCATGGCATGAATGAAAGATATGGCTCTACAAATATTTCGCACCACTTTCGTAGATTTTGTTGTTGTGTGGCATGACATAAAAAAGGAGAGAAAGATGGGCCAGAAGAAAAAATTTAATGGTGCAACACGAAAAAAAAATGGAACAGAAGACGATAGTGATGAAGACACTTTTAATGGTGTTGAGATGAGTACTGAAGCCACTGAAGATGATTTTGAAACTTTGAATTCAAGGAGTTTATAGGGTTCGATATTGTTGGAGTTCGATCTAGTACTAGCAATATCGGTGTTAGCACCGGTAGTAGTACTAATACTCATTTTCATTGTGATGCTATTGATGCAATTCTTGGACATAGTGAGGGGGATGAAACTGAGGCTGGTTTTAGTTTACATTGTACGCCAGCTGAAGATTTGTTTTAAATTTGTTAGTTTTTAACTTATAAAATTTTAGGGACATAATTGTTTTGTAATGTGTTTTGAAGTTATTTTAAATCATGTATGAACCTAAACTAATTAAGTTTTATGTTCATAATTATACTATTTTGTATTCAGATATATTTTACTTACGATTTTACGATTTTTCTGCTCACACGATTTTAGCTGTGATTTTATGATTTTTGTACGGACCAATTCGGGTACGATCTTACGATTTTACAATCCGAGTTTCGGAAGGCCCTCCGTGTCGTGTCAAAATCGCGATTTTGACAACCTTGGTAGTAGCCCTACCTCTTCACATCCGTATGGCTTCAGCTACACCCACCTTCAAACTCTTCTCTTTGCTAGCAGCCTCATTTGCTTAGCCCAGATGGTTATGGCTGGAGATCCAGATGTTTCTGATTTCATTTGGAAGACTGATGTTGCCACCATTCAAGCTCTAAAGTCTGGTTTGGCACCCACATCTTGAAGATAGACTTCATTAATAGTTACCACCATTTTCTTTTTGTTCCTCTATCTTCTGCCATGTTTAACTCCCTCCTACCCCACCCCCTCCTCCTGTGAGTTGAATTAAATAATCACCTTGAGGGGGCATGATCGTCCCATTTGTCTCAGCTTGTTTTATATTGGTAATAATTACTCTCCATAATCCATCATTGAACCTTCAGGGGAAAAGTCTGATGTTTATAAAAATCAACCGAAAGATATCATTATGCAGATAATGATACCCTACATTAACCAGTGTGTTCATGTTGTCTTAAGTTAGTCATGATAAATCAAGAGACGAATAGAGTTCTGTAAGGTTGCTGATTATTTCTGAACCTGAGATAGTAGTTGCATTGTTTTCTAGTAATTTCGTCAGACTGAATGAAAAATGTGAGATAACAAGAGGGTTAGAAGCTTTTGCTCTGATGCAAGAGGCCATTCTAAAAATATAATTATATCTTTCAGCTTAATATTTACACAATTTACGCAACAAACAAACGTTCGAACGAACGGCTACAACGAGAACAAAAATGACATTACCCCAAGATAAATCACGTGAGGGCACTTTCTGAATGGTTAACCGAAAGAGAATAACCAGTGCCTGTGAGATTCAGGCGGAATGCTTAGTGCTAAGGCTACTACCGGTTAGAGGATGAAACACCAGATTGAAAAATAACGTCACAAACAAATGACTATCTTTGCAAGTGGATGCCAATAAAAACTCACTTCAATTTAAGTAATGACCTCATTTAGAGCATCTGAGTCAAGCAAAACTCCATATCTTTATGTTTCTACAAAGCTTAAATATAAATTCGAAGTCAACAACTCCTGCGAGGATAATAAAAAATACAAAAACATCCTGGATTGAAAAGAACCACCACCAAGCAATCAAAGCACCATCACCCATAATGGAACTGCTATGATGGGAGACAGCTTACAGCCTTCTTCCTCTCCTGCCACCCTTTCTACGGGTGCTGTCAGTAGGAATTGGTGTGACATCCTCTGAAAACAAACAAGACATCAGCAAAAAAAAAAATGAAATTAACTGCCAGTAGAGGAAGTTCAGGCAGATGCTCCTCTAGTTCAATCACTGACTGATATACTTATCCACTCAAAACACAGCAATTTTAGAACTTTATACTTCAAATCAATATCTTACCAATGCGACCAATTTTCATTCCAGAACGAGCCAATGCCCTCAGGGCTGACTGTGCACCTGGACCAGGGGTCTTAGTTTTGTTACCTCCTGTAGCACGGAGCTTGATGTGAAGTGCAGTGATGCCAAGTTCCTGTTAGTTTTGAAACCAGGTTAGTCATGATGAAAGGACTTGCGAATAAATAGCTTCAAATTAAAATAGAAGATTTTCTAAAATCAACGTCTTATGTATAGAACAGAACAAAAACCTTGCATCTCTGTGAAACATCCTGCGCAGCAAGCATAGCAGCATATGGTGAAGATTCATCCCTGTCAGCTTTAACCTTCATTCCACCTGTACATGTTAGGTTCAAGGAGATAGAGAGTTACATTAATTGCAGGGACAATGGCCTGATGCCATTATGCCAGAGAAGCAGTTCAGCAAGTGAATGCAGAGCCAAAATAAGGCAAGCAGCCCAATTATATGACAATGAAACCATCAAAAGTGGCACTACTGTGAATACTTGAACATCATATGGTAGCTAGATGCTGAATTCACTACGAAATTGTGTTTTCGAATAATTAAAAGATTTCCACTGTACACCAAGTACACATGTCAGATGTGAATAACACGGACATGGGTAAACACTACCCCTGGAATCATGTATGACCTAATTGAGTCCAAACACACCCATGTATAATACAGACCAAAGTCCAGGCTACAAAGCAGAGCACTCGATCAGGATACTTTTAATTAGTCAAAACGGGGAATTGAAAGGGAAATGGCAAATAAAGAAGTAAGCAAGCTTATATATTGTTCATTTATTACTCAGATTCAACAATCAATTATTAGGAAAAAAAAGCCATTGTAAGACACATACCAGTAATGCGAACCAGGGTTTCCCTCCCAGACAAATCAGTCACATGCTGCAATTATTTCAACCAAGCAAGAGATCACTTGCAGATGAAATAAAACAAGACAATAATGAAAAGATTTGTACTCCATTCTAGCTAATATGAACGAATACTCACAATAAAGGTATCATTAAATGAAGCAAAAATGTGAGCCACCCCGAAAACATGCTCTCCCTCCCTTACAGTAGGGCCAAGGGTAACATTCTCTTCCTTTGGCTCTCTTGTCTTTCTCCTCGACTATACGACCATAAAAAAAAACACTGTATCAGAGCAAGAATTCACAAAAAAGAAACAAAATCTAAATCTGATTAACAAATACCACCTCCGAGGCATGATTAAAATAAAAAACCCTCTACTATATACCCTAGCACAGTGATGAACGATCAAAACAAAGCACAATATGTTTTTCCTACGATTTCCAAACATTCTCAGCTTAAAACATATGCAAATTCAAAACCCGAAACATCAGTAAGAACCCACTTCCCTTTGTCTTTCTGTTTATTTTCTTGGGGGAAAAACAGACAAATAGGCAAATTTCCATTTCTTCAATCCTCCAAATCAGATACACCAACATTAACAAAAAAAGCATGAAGAAAAATTGTGCCTAAGAGTATAGCGAAGAGATTTAAGGACGTGATAGAGATTTCACTTACCATGTCTAAAAGCTGAGCAGGTCTGGAAGCTTAGGGATGCTAATAGGGTTGATGGCCGAGCTTGTAAGTTGCAGAAGACGAAGGAAAGAGGCTAAACTAGAGGAATTTATATGAGGGAAGTGGCTAGGGTTTTAGGACCGGAGCAATATCATTTGTATTGGACTGCATATTGAGCTGGGCTTTTCTGTGCTCCAAATATAATTTGAATTCTTGGGTTATTTATATGGGCTTGAGCTTTACCAGGCTTTGAGAAAAAACTGAACCAACATGATTTCTTGACCATGATTTTGAATCAAATATTTAATTTATACATTCGAGATAGAATTCAATTTGAATTCTTTATATATAATCCATTTTTTTAATCCATTTCTATTCGAATTTATAATCCATTTTTTCTTTATTTATTTTTTTAAGGGCTAATTTGAGTTTTAAAATAATTATTAGAATTAGTTTTCATAACAAATTTTTAATTTATAGATTCAAGATAGAATTCAAATTTAATAGAAGTTAAAAAAAAATTGTTTTTAGTGAGAATTTAATTTAATTTGGTGTGATTTTTAAAATTTTCAAACTAAACATAATGGTAAGTAAGTGTTCAAATCAAAATGGAGTTTATATTTTTTATTTGAGGATAAAAAATATTATTGATTTAATTTGTATATAAATCTTGTTTTAAAAAATTCTAAAAATACACATTAAACTATGACCTTAAAATTTAAAACCTAGAAAATAATATATATATATATATATATATATATATATATATATATATATATATATATATATATATATAAAATTTTGAAAAGAAAAAAATCTTTTAAACTTTTCCTAAAATGAATATATCAAAGAGAAAATGGTATAATTTTTCATGGAAAACTACTAGTGCTTGTTTAACACTATGTTTCAAAAATATTTTTGAAAAAAAAAATTATATTTTAAATTATTTTTTTGTATTTTTAGATCATTTTGATATGCTAATGTCAAAAATAATTTTAAAAAAATAAAAATATTATTATGATACAATTATGAACAAAAATCACTTTAAAAAATAACTTCAACAATACTGTGAAACAAGTTTAACCATTTGAAAAGAAATAGTGCTTGAGATGAGATCCAAATTATTATAGTTCCAGGGAGAATGAAAAAACTTGTGATTGTGTTTCCCGAGGATTTTGATTCAAACCTTATTATGATATAACCTTAGTTGCTTAATTCCTATTGGTAGGTTGCTCGCATAACTTAGTTCTTGTTTTGTATTGTGTTATAAAAAAGTTTTTTAATTATTTTTTTTATATTTTTTATGTTAATATATATATATATATATATATATATATATATATATTATTTTAATATATTTTTAAATAAAAATTATTTTAAAAAGTAATATCAAACTCTTCAACCAATCGTTAACCTATTATTTACCTTTTGTCCTATACATTTTTCATCAATTTTATTAACCTATTAACTTCATTTTAATAATTTGTTCATCAACTTTATTTGTAAAATTGGCTCAAGAGGACCGATATTCAATCAACTGCTCTGTTAATTAGGAATGACACAGACAAACAATTTTCATATTGGCTGAAAATCGAACCCATGTATCAGATAAATTCTGTCATATGAAATTAGCTGTACAGATGAAAGGAAAAAAATACATCAGCAATTTAAATAATATAATATATAAATAATTATTCATTATATTAAACGCAAAATAAAATAAATTTTTGGATTAAAATTTATGGTAAAATATATAATTCAAATATTAGACAAGAGAAAAACATTATTGCATCATCAGAGTCAAAATAAAATACAAATTGCCCAATCCATTACATAAATATTAATTATTACTAGTCAACGCCCCCGCCCCTTGTTGTGAGCGGCACAATATTTTTTTCAATATAAAAAATATTAATTGTGTGACATTTTTTATTATAATATAAATTAGTCAAAATAATCAATCTGTGCAAAATTCCTGTCAAGTGCAAATTTTCTATAAAATATATGAATTTTAAATCTATATAATTTATCTGTTTAGTAGGTTTCAACGAAATAACCAGCATAAAATTATCATCATCATTAAAAAAGCAAGAAGATTCGGATATCTGAATTATTGAATTCACTGTATTAAGATTAGTTCATTTTATAATTCAATTTAAATCAAACAAAAACAAAATATAAATTGTGAAAATACCTTCAATAATCAAATAACAAAAATAAGTAGTTAATTTTCAACGAAATAACCAGCATAAAATTATCATCATCATTAAAAAGCAAGAAGATTCGGATATCTGAATTATTGAATTCACTGTATTAATATTAGTTCATTTTATAATTCAATTTAAATAAAAAAACAAAATATAAATTGTGAAAATACCTGCAATAATCAAATAACAAAAATAAATAGTTAATTTTCTATCAACAAAAGAAGAAAACATAAATTGAAAATTCATTCCTACATTACAATCATTATTATTGCTATAACAGTTAAAATTATTATTAACATTACTGCTCAAACAATTAAAATCATTAAATTGCCCCAAAATGTTTTAAAAAAAAAAACATTTTTACAAAAAAACAATAAAAAAATAATCATTAAAATTATCATTATTATTGCGCAAATAATAAAATCATAAATATCATTTGATCCAAAGAACAAATAAAAAAAAAGATAAAAATTAAAAACTAAAACTAAAACTAAAAGCATAGATGCATAAATACGGATAAAAAATAAACATTGTCCAAGAATGACAAAAAAATCCCAAAGGAAATATCAAATAAAATATTCAAAGAATAGGGACCGAAATGAAAAATAAAATATATAATTAATTTCAATCGAAAGACAAAATTGAAACACATAAAAACCCGGAGACCAAAACAAATAAAAGTATTTAAACAAAAATACAATGTAATTTTGTTACAAAAATTAAAAGAATAAGGATAGAAATGAAAAGTAACATATATGACTAATTTGAATTTGAGGACCCAATTAAAATATATATATATATATATATATATATATATATATATATATATATATATATATAATACTTATTGAAGGATAAAATTAAAACAAATAAAAACTTTGGGACCGAAACAAATAAATGTATTTAAAAAAATACAGTGTGATTTTGTTAAAAAAAATAAAAGAATAAGGATCGAAATGAAGATTAATATATATGATCAATTTCAATTGGAGAACACAATTGAAACAAATTAAAATAAAAAAATATATAATGAATACCAATTTAAGGATAAAATTGAAACAAATAAAAACTTTGGAACCAAAACAAATAATGGCATTTGTAAAGGTAATTGTTGTGTAATACCGAAAAAAATTAAAAGAATGAGGATTGAAATGAAAAGTAGCATATATGACCAATTTCAATTGGAAGATAAAATTAAAACAAATCAAAACCTCTTTATCGAAAAAATTAAAGGAAACAAAAAGAAATCACAAATCAAAAGAATAAAGACTGAAATGAAAACCAATATATATAATCAGTTTTAATTAAAGTGCACAATTGAAAACAATCAAACTTTCAATTAAAGAAATCAAGAATAAAAACAAAATCAAAACCTCAGGGACTAAAATAAACAACTAAGTTGCAGTGGCATGAGAGAGAAAACGGAGAAAAAAGTCAAAATCATTCACCGGTGATTCCCCAAACACCAGCAACTAGCACGCGCCTCACCGATAGACAGAGCGGCGCACCAAGTGAACGTCGGAAGTGAAGTTTCGACCACCTAACGACCCCGCACGCATCACCTGAAAGGCTCGTGTGTGTGAAACATTGTGGGCGCGTTCGAACGATGCCCCTGTAATGTTTCAGGCAAAAATAATAAAATATTGGTTAATTACCTATACGCCCCTGCGCTCAGTGAAAATCACGAAAAAACAGGTGAGAAAAATACAACTCTACCTCCGACTGTAGTATTTTGTTTTGTCTTTTTTGTGGTTATTTCAGTAGTTTTACTGTGCAAAATTTTTGGAAAAATCAAAACCACCCCCGGACCCGGAGCTAATATTTTGTTATTTTCGAGGGCTAATTTAGTAGTTGTATTGTGCAACAAATTCGAAAATATCATTCATGTCTCCTGAAAATTTCTAAAATACCCCCGGACCCGGGTGTTAAAAGTTTTCAGTCCTGAGGGCATAATGATAATTTTACTGTAGCAATCCACAGTGAACTATGTTGAGGTGAACAGTGTGAAAATAAATAGTAAATGGCAACGCCATTTATATTTTAGTTAATGTCCCGTCCAATCTGCCCAGTGTATAAACACTATCTTTTTACTGTGCTTGTATTTTTAAGAACTATAATGTTAGAGCCTCTCTCTAGTCCATAAGCAAAGAAAAAAGTCAATTACAATCTTCAAACGTGTGGTAAGATGAACAGCTAAGATCCAGTTGGTTAACAATCAATGTGTGGGATCTATTCAAGAAGCTACATAATTGTTTAGAAGTATGGTTAAGATTGTTATTAAAAATAATTTTTATTTAGAAATGTATTAAAATGATATATATTTTTTTATTTTTTAAATATTATTTTTGACATCAGGACATGAAAATGACCTAAATATACCAAAAGAAATAATTTAATATAAAAAATAAATTTTTTTTTTAATTTTTTAAAAACGCTTTTGAACGCAATGTCAAACATGGCCCGATAATATTGCATCTTTTACCATAGTTGTAGATTCTGATTTCATTTCAGGTCGGATCTAATTTAGATTAGGGTTTAAAGGGTTCAATTACAAATTAACAAGTTAATTTAGATTTATTTTAAAATAATATTATTTCGAGTTTTTTTTAATGAAATGAAGTCTCTAAACAATCTTTTAATATCTCTAGAAACTAGAAAAAGTTGCATGCCTAAAATCATCTTTTCAATCAAGGATATTAATCTTTTCAAAATTGAATCTTGAATAATAATGCTACTATTTATAATTTTAATATCACAAAATATTAAATAAGTTGACCACACTAGTGAATGGTATGAAATGAAACTTTTTGAAATGATTTTGGCAAGAATTTCTCAATATAACTAGCATTACTTAGGTCAAATAATACAAATATCTTCGCAATTTCTACATCGAAAAACTATTGGCTTTGTTATTAACACCTCTAGTGATAATTTTCTCTATTTTTCACTGAAAATGTTAAATATCACATGTGTTTATCTCTCTTTACCTCTATATATTTTTATATTATATGATGGATATTTTTTCCTCGATTATTGTTTTTGAACAAATAAACAAAATTTAAGACAATAACTAATTATTTTCTGATTTATACAAGCACTGAACTTAGAAACTATCAAACTCACCATCTCTAATATTATGATAAATCAAAAATATTTTGTGTTAAAGATATTTTTTCTCATTAATATTATCACAACAATACTCACCATCTCTAATATTATGATAAATCACAGATATTTTATGTTAGAGATATTTTTTCTCATTAATATTATCAAAACAATATTATGTTTTGGCCTTTTCTCTATTGGTGTAGTTTGTACGTGAATAAAAAAGAGAAAAAAATGGCAATTGACACTTGGAACTTAGAAATAGATTTGTCATATTAATTTTAATTAATCTATTTCTTTTTATTTCTTAATATTTGTAATTAAATTTGAAAGATATGACCATTAGAATAAAACTAAATATTGAACAATCATATTGCTTCATTAAAGTGATTGTTCATTGAACAATCATATTGCTTTATTAAAATGATCGTTGATTGAACATTCATATTATTTCATTAAAATGATTGTTCATTAAACAATCATGTTGTTTCATTAAAGTGTTACAAGTATGCCTAATCTACCTTTATATACAGTCTTAATATACAAAATAGAGAGACATGGAAAACATATTTTTCTTTCTTCTGTCTTCTCTTCTTATATATTCTTTCAAGAGGTTTAGAGGGCTTAGTTGTATCCTAGACATGTTTTCTTTATATGAAAAAATAAACACCTTAAAGACAATGTTCTTTTCACGCCTCTAAGTCATTGTTCATATTCTCTAATTTGTTTCCATATCAAGTCTCTATGAGCATCTCCAAGGGAAAAAAGTTATTTAGAGAAGCTAAATTAGTAATATGACTTTTTGAACAGTGTAAATATAATATTTTTTTTATATTTGCATTCCAGTGGAGAAAAAACATTTAGAAAAACCAATTTTATTTTAATATATATAATATTGATATAACTATTTATTATTAATAACTAACTAATACAAGTACAATCAAAATTATTTTTTTGCATTGAAATATATTAAACAACTTTTTAGCTCTTTTGATCAATATGTAGGAATAACTCTTCAACTTAGAAATGTTATTTTATCTCTTCAATAGAATTCTTCCCTTGAAGCTATGAAAATGAAGAATATAAGCTAAAAAAATTGTCTTTTGCTTTTAGCTTTTCTTTTAACTCTCTCCTTGGAATTGCTTTAATATTCTCTCCATAAAAAAAACTTATAAGTTATAAATAGACCTTAAGTCCTTCAAACAAGGGGGTTTATTTCCCTATTACATATTTATTTCTAGAATATCTCGATGTAATATTATTATATTTTCTCTTAAAAAGTCACTAACTTAACCATTTGAAGCCCTCAAATCCATCACTTGGAATCTTTTTGCAAGTATTAAGCACCAACCACCTTAAAAAATGGATTAGATTTCTAGAACCAAGAGATTAACCATTTATCTAAAATGTAAGCCTTATTTCCAAGCTACTTAGGTTTTTAGGAACTCATCAATGACAATGTCTATAGGAAATCCTCAAAAAGCCATAAAATATTCTTCAAGAGTTGATTATTGACATCCCGTATCAATATAAAAGGTGAAAAGCCAAGACCCTTTTAAAAAAGGACACGATATGAATGTCATTATAGCCATCAATTTATCTACTTCATCGGAACTTCAACACTCTTGGATAAGAAATAAAAAACACTATGTAACAAATTGATTGAACATATAAGTTGCTTGTATATAAATTAAATGGTTTAACATAAAATGTTTTTTATTCCCTAAGTATCACTCAAATCTTCCAAAACTAGGATGGATTTATTCTTTTTAGTGTGTATCAATTTATAGACGGGTTTAATAATCTAGCATTATTTTCTTAACTAAGTACTCCCCCAACCGGATTATAGTGGCTTTAATCAAAAACACATTTATAAAATTAGGAATTGAGACTAGATGAAAGACTATATTAAAATCCACCAACATTCTTCTTAAGAGATTAAAGAAGTACATGTTACGCATGGCCAAGAAAATCTTATCTCCTACCATTTTGGTCAAAGCTGCTAAATTTTTAAAACATTCTTGGAACTCTTTAAAAGTGCCTTTCAGGGTCTTTTACTTTGTTTAGAATGATAGACTTCTTATCTAGCAACAACAAGTTTGGCATGTATAATGGCAAGCTCAACTTATATACTAACTTAGAAGGCCTTAACTTTGAGCTTTTGTCTCAAGGGAATCATCTGGTTATAGAAAACCTCAAATGTTTTTTTCCCTATAACCCAATTTTAGGGACAACCTTGAGCTTGGTCCTTTAAATTGGTATACATCACCTTAATATTATATAATTCTACCTCCACAATGGTTTTTTCCCCTTACATCTATTCAAAGGTAGTTTTATTTCCTATGTTTGCAGCCATGATCGCTCTCACATACTCTTTTTTGGTAGCCCAACTCCTCTAGGTGTGGGCATACATTATAAAAGTCATCCTAAAAGAATAGTTAAAAAAAGGCAATCATCAACCGAAAAAAAAAAACAAGGGTTTTTAAATTACATTAAAAGTTAATTAGCTAGTTAAAGCCAAATAACAATGAAAGCTTTTATTAGACATCAACATATATGTTTGATGGGATAGTAAAAACTCCATTTGGTATTCTCACCTCCTCAAGACTAGCCTCTTAGAAGCCTGTTCTCCTTCTAGCCATGGCCTCCTTGAATTAGATTTTATCATCCATCAAGGTTAGAAAATCAAATGGGTTACGACTTAGAACCAAGTATAAGAAAACATCATTAAACTCCTTCGTGCCAACCTTGGTGGAGGTCTTAACTATCATTTTTACTTCGTAAGGTAGGAAATTAAGGGGAAAAATCACTATACAAGTCTCTATCAAAGGGATTAGAGCATGCATTGTCACCTAGATGTAAACTTTTTTTTTTTCTTGAAATGGGTTATGATACTCGCAATAACTATAAGAGAAGTTATGTTTACTTTTTATCTAGATAAAGGAAGATCATGACCCCCAACTTATACAAGGGTTATGACCTCTATTGTTATCTCCATAGAGACGGGTTCCTCAAAATTAGAGAGTTCCCCAATAAGCTTAAAAGAGTTTCCTCTTCCATCTTCACATTTGTCTCTATTAATAGCGTGAGACAAAGACCCTTGTAAAAGCTCTTTATAGAAAGTTCTTATGATGTATCTCTTTCTTTTTTATTTATCAACCCTATACGGATAAAAAGAGGTCATAATTTGAAACAAGGAAAAACAAAAGGGACAAAAAAGGTAAAATGGGTTTATACCTTGCATAATGGCCTAATAATATCCCTTAGTCGTTATGTCAACTTCATAGTTTGTTCAGACCGAATCAAGCATGACATAATTGTTTTCCTTATTTGAGCTCAAACGAGGCTTATTGTTTACTTCGCTCAGGGGAGGGGTGGGGGGGTCTAATAGTGGGAACAACCCTAGGTTGCTTGTAATTTTTCTTATCAATTAACTTTTCCAATATCACTTATGACTAACCATCTCCTCTTCCACTTCTTGATAAGTGTTAACTTTGTAACCAATGTATTCTTCATAACACTATTGCTTTTGTTAGAAAAGGTGACGAACTATCACATGTTGTTGTAATCATCAATGTCATCAACCAGCTAATAGTAGATCTTGAAAACATTTAACGTGGGCTCGAGCCTAACTATTCTACAAACATTTTGAAGAAAGACACAATAGTTCATCTATTACAATGCAATTGGCTTAGCTAAACACCTCTCTTATAAATCCCTAGAGAAGGAAGGAGTATTCATTATATACACACAAATAAAGGTAGCAATTTCAAAATAACTCAGAGAGGTGCTTAGGTTAGTTTGTTGATATGCTCATCAAGGTGAGACATTTGAGAAATATACTCATTAGGTTGGTAACGGGTCATAAATCTTACATCTATAATACTTATTATGATAGTGATGTTGTCTTTAAGTGTTTGAGACAATCTCTCTCTCTCTCTCTTAAATATCTCTAATAAAAGGACGAGAAAGATTTTGAAGAGAAAGCTTTCTTACATACCTATTAGATGAGAATGCTAATATAACACTCCATATTGTCTTAAAACTCAATTTAATGGAATCATGCCTCTTATCAATTTTTTCAGCTTTTGGTTGAAACCTGAACTTCTTATAAAGGGATAATGCACTTCTTCTTTTTAGAAACAGATGATGTTTCCAATGTCCATTTTTGTTTTAATTGAAATAAAGATAGGGAGAAAGGTTATGATAAAAGAAATGTCTAAAATAGGATTTTTCCATTTGGATTAAGGACAACGATGGCTAAAATAATTTGGGTCTTGTGGTGTGATTAGGTTTTGAAAATCATAGTAAAAGAAAAATCATAAGTAAGAATGATTAGGATTATAAAAAAACAATTTCTTTAGTCTCGTCATCAAATGAATGACTTTCCATATCATCATTAATCTTTATAAGTCTAATCAATTACCACATTAAATGCAAGTTGTTGTTTTCCAAGGAACACCTTCTCTTAGTAAAGAAAAATCACTTAGATTTAAATATCCCAACAATTATATATGGGACAGGCAAAATCTTTTAGAAAATGTAAAAAAATCTCATTTGTTGCTGACAGGATATTTTTAAAATCTTTGCGTATAATACGCAAAGATTTAAGGGGCTATTGAGGGATCAATATTTTTTTGTTTTTCTTAGGTCCTCACTTATGAATAAATGAACTAGGTTTAGGGTAATAACTCATTATCTCTAGGCTTAATCAAACTTTGAGCTTAAATAATTGTGGGTCTGGTGAATTGTCAAATCTACTATCTTCAAGCTGAACCAAATGATAAGCTCATACATATAGGGGTTTGGTGAAATTATCTTTAGGCTTAACCAAACTTTGAGTCTGAATATTTGTGGGTTTGGTGAACTGTCAAATCCATTATCTCCGAGCTCAACCAAATGATAAGCTCATACATTTAGGGATTTGGTGAATTATTCGACCCACCACCTTTGGTACTGTAATAAGTCAGAAATATTTTACTCTTGTAAGTTAAGGATATTATATGTTTTGAATGTTTTTTTCTCTCATTAATACTATTAGGAAAATATTACATTTTAGTCTCTCATCTCCATAAAAAAAACTCATATGTTATAAAGAAACCATGAATTCTTTAAATAAAAGGGATCCATTTTCCTACTCCATATTGATCTCCATGATATTTCTTTGTAATATTATTGTATATTCTATCAAAAAGTCATTGATTTAATCATTAAAGAGTTTTTAATTTCACCAAAAATGACTTTTCTATAGGTGTGGGGAAGTATCCATTAGCCGCCTAAAAAACAAAGATTGAATCACATTTACAAAATTAAAAGACTAACCAATTATCCAAAATATAAATTTTGTCCCTGAACAAGATTTTCTTAGGGACTTCATCAATATATATAATTTTGAAAGGTTAAACAAGAATTTCTTTACTATATATATTTTTATATATCATATACTATAAATGATATTTTAATCATAACAATGATTGATGAATGTTTTTTCAATCAATTTTGAAGATTTTTTGACATTTGATAGTAAAAACTCACATGCTATCTATCTATCTATCTATCTATCTATGAGAACTCACATCTGATAATATATCTATTTTGACGATTTCGTAATGAATCATGTTGCTCAAATTGCTGGAGGTTCACCAGCTTTTCCAGGAAATGATGCCCGAAAATATACAACTGATAAGGAGGCGAGTCCTCCTGTAATTCATGTCAGGGCATTCTGGACCATGAATTGCTAAATAATGTTTCTATTTGGTGTGGTGGTGATGAACTGGTGCAGGGAAGGAGTGGGGCATCCATGGATTGCAGTGCTTTAAAAGCTTGCAGGAGTCGTACTTATGGTTGGAAGCCGGGGCTCAGCCACTTAATGAATCTCTACCTACCACACCTCACTGATTAACTACATCATTGCTTTCTAGGCTCAGTGAATATATTTATTTCTTGGAAAACTTTTGTATCTTACACCACACCTGCCTCACAGCCCTGCATCAATGCATGGAATGTTTAGGCACACTTGTTTTACTACCGATTAAAACGATACGTTTTTCGTTTGTGACTAATTAGGTGATTATATATGAAATTATTATATTTATATTATTAATAAGAGCTTAAATTATCTTTAGTATTCATATAATATTAGATTCATGAATCTAATATCCAATATTTGATTTTTAAATTTAGAGTTGAGATGAAGTTTATGGAATAAAAATGTTTCACAAGCAAAATTAAAAAAAAAATGTTATAATTATGAGATTTTTATTGTATCAAAACATGGTTCCTAGTCAATGCTCTCTTAAATACTGAATATTTATTAGAGTTGTAGAGACTACTAGTACATATTATGTTTTTTTTTTCTTTATGATATAAAACAATTTTTCTCATAAGCTAATGTATAAGGACTACATTGAGTTAATATGTAGATGCTTGTTATAAAACATACTCATTGGATTGACCCACATAAGAATTTCATATAAGAGATTACTTATATGTATGGAAAAACTTATGTAACAGTTGTATAAGTGATCATTAGACTAAAAATTACTAAGTTATCTTATATACAAAATATTATGTTATGATCATGTTATAAGTTATCTACCCTAATACATTTTATTTTGGGTCTTATGACTTACCATCTCTCCATTTTATTTATATATTTGAGTAGAATATAACTCATATATTAATTTATAAGAATAAAAATACTTTTCGGTCTCTTGATTGAAGCAAATGACAAGATTTTTGTGCAATAAATATCCCATGAAGCACCTAATTAAAAAAACCATCATCTCTCAATTCTCTATATATTTGCATCCATATTTTCAGAACATTTCTCCCACAAATATCATTTTACTCTCTCCGTATAAAAATACGTACTTAAACATCTAAAAGTTCTCCTATCTATTAAAAAAGAAGTTTTTATAGGTACTTGCTTCCCACACCAAATTAGCATTCACCTTGACTTCCCGCATCAAGCTACCATCCACCTTGACAAAAAAAATCAAATTACAAAAACTAAAAAATTAACCTATTATCCAACCACATAAATTTTATGACCAAGCAACTAGAACTGTAACATCATTCATTATTAAACTTGACAATGTTTTCTCTGGTAAAATCAATGTCAGAACTTATTTCCATTAGATATTTGTAAGATCCAAGAATCTTTTGAGTTTTTATAGTAATATTTTCACGAGAAGCAGGGAAGTGAAATAAATGAAACCATTTTATCAACACCAACTACTTACTTCGGCTCGCCCCCCCTTCATTGAATACGCTTTCCTCTGCCTGTCCCTCTTTTTATTTATAGGCTGCAATATTCACACTATCGTCTCAAATAATTTTGCTTCAATGGCGTTTCATCCACTTGCTCTACTACTGCTTTTTGGATTGACTGTCTCAGGGATTCAGCTTTCAACATGCCAAGTTCTTAAAGGCAGAGTTTCTTGCCTTGACTGCGGTGGCCATTATGACTACTCAGGTGTGTTCCAACCCTAACATTTCATCTTCTTTAAGTCTCGATCGTGTTTCTGATTTGATTTCCTGCCTGTATTAATTTTCAGAGATTAAGGTTGGAGTGAAGTGTGACAAAGTAAGAAAGTTGGCGACAGCAACCACACAAAGCGACGGTTCCTTCGAGGTTAAGCTTTCTTCTTCAGACACCTCGACAACAGCGACTCCTCTGGTTTGCCTGGCTAAGCTTCTCGGTGGTCCAAGCCAGCTCTATGTCTCGAGACAAAACATGGCGTCCAGGATTGTTCGAACCCATGATTCTAGCTCGTACACCATCTCCGCTCCCCTCGCCTTCTCCTCTGCATGCTCTGCAGATGGTGGAAAATGTGGAGTCTCAAACCAGTATGGCTCATCCAAAACAGTCGACCTGCCTCTGCCAAGGGAATGGGGCCTCGCACCATCAAGTTACTACGTTCCTTTCATTCCCATCATCGGTATTCCTTGATTCTGCTGTCTACTAGCTACAAGCGTGGAGATCGATCTTTGTAGCAACTTTTTATTATTTCTACTAGCTACTACAGGTGTGCTTTCATTATATCTAGCTACTAGCTACTAGCTACTAGGGGTGTGTCTTGTGGGCTGAAGCTTCGGACGATATTAGGTTTATTATGCCACTTTTGTATTTTACTTTCTCTCATGTTTTATATTAATCTATGAAATTATCCAATAATGCATACCTAGTTATTTTTAGAGTGTTCATTGATTTGATCTCTCAAACACAATAGCAGCCTAACTCAACTTTCATCATTGAAATAATGTGTTATTATTTGTAATTTCCCCAACCATAATATATTAGGTTCTTATGAATGAATATAGAGAGGGGCTACATGTAACATGAGCCCTCATGCATTCAAGCCCAAAGCGGAGGCCCATGCATTCAAGACTACAAAAACATTGTTGGACTTTGACCAAAATAGAGAAAAGGTGGACTGAAGCTCCTTGTTCTTGTTGGGTTGGGTTTGGAAGAGAGTTAAAATAACTAGATTTTGTAAAAAAAAAATCATTCAAACTCTTCAATGGTACCCAAAATAGTGTTGCACGAGGTTATTTGTCACCACGATGCTGATTAATTTTGTGCATGTTATAATTAGTTATTTTAATATTTAATTAGTAAAATTATAATAGATTGAATTTGTTAAAAATAGATTTTTTTCAACCTACAATGAACAATTAAAAACCAAAACTAAGAGCGTATATATATAAACATGGACAAAAATAGAGACTATTTAGAAATATATCTAAAAATAAAAGAATTAAAAGTATATGGGTCGAAATGAAAATAAAATATGTAAATAATTTAAATGGAATTATTAAATTAAAAAAAAGTGTTGTATGGAAAAAATAAATAATTCTTTTATTTCTTGATTTAGTTTCGATCCCTTTATTTTTCTTGGTAATTTTGGTATAAATTTAAATAATTTGTTTGTACTTTTAATTTTTATTAGAATTTATCTTTGTATTAAATGTAGCTTTGGTTAAAAAACAGATAAGTTCATCTTTGGTGATGTGAAATGAAAGTAAAATCCTCTCTTATACATGCATAGTTAATCTTCAGCTGTTAGTTATTTTTTATATTTTTTAAGGCATTAACATTAAACAGATATTAAAATATATAATTATTTTTAAGAGAAAAAAACCTTTAAAATATTTTTTTCTCATTATTTTAAATACATTATTTATAATAAAATAAATATATTAAAAAAAATAATTGACAGCCTTATAGATTGATTGTTTCACTCTAATGTATAGCATTATTAAAAAAATTAATAACCATTAACATTTTTTGACATATTATAAAATTTGGTTTTGTCTGCAGTGAAGCGTAGACAAGTGACTCATATATTTTTTATTTATAGATAATTTGACAAAACATTTCACCAATTTTGTCTATATGCAACTTCGTATATTTTTTATTTATGTAATATTAGATATGAACTATAATACATAAAAAAGTTCTAAAAGTCAGTTTTTCACATAAACACATCGATTAATGCATTATCTTGATTATTATACTTATTGGTATTATCATAATTATTAAATTATCATAATTATTATAGTTGTTATTGTAAAAGTTATTATAAATAATTAATATTCTAATCATTAATGACAATAGTATCATTGTCACTATCACTATCGTTATAAAAAAAAAATTCTTTTTTTTTTATTTTCCAAGATTTATTCTTCATATTATTATATTTGAAATATTCCGCAATACTAAGATTAAATTAATTTGAGAATTTTTAAAAGAATTTACTTCATTTTTTTATAGCATTATAAAAAAATCTAACACCATTAACATTTTTTTGCTTGTTAAAAATTTTGTTTATGGCTATGGCGAAGTGGAGGGAAAGTGGCTTGTATATTTTTTCAATGTAGATAAATTGCCCCAATTTTCCACCTATTTCGTCTACGTGTCACTTCGTATATTTTTTTTATTAAGTGATATTAGATATGAAATATCATACATAAAAAAATCACAGAAGTCAACCTCTAAGAAAAATAACATCAACTGATGAATTATTTTAATTATTATTGTCATTGTTATTATCATGATTATTAAATTGTCACAATTATTGTAGTTGTCGTTATAAATATTATTATTATAAATAATTCATATTCTAATTATTATTGTTCATACTATCAATGACACAATAATTATTGTTAGAAAAAGAAATTAAATATTTTTTATAATTTTTATTCCCCATATTATCATATTAAAAGTATTTCACAATACTGATATTAATTTTTTTTCAAAAAAAACCTAGGTCATATATATATATATATATATATATTAAGGCACTAATATTAAATAAATATCAAAATATATAATTAGTCTAACATATTTATAAGAAAAAAACCTTACAAATAATCATTATTTTGAATGTCTTATCTATAATAATTAGAAATTTCAACTCCTAATAATATTAACAAAAAAACAATTAAAAGACAAAATAAATGACAAAACAGAAATAAATATTATTAGATTTATAAAAAATTATTTGACTTGAAGAATAAATAAAAAAAAATAATAATAATAAATATCAATGTTTCAAATATCACCAACACAAATTAAAATTTAAACATTAAATAAAAAAACCTTAATAACAATGGAAATAATAAAAATAAGAAACAAAAACTAAGAGCATGTACATATAAACATAAAAAAAAATAGGAATCATTCAAGAAATATATATAAAAAAAATAAATGAATTAAAATAAAATCAAAGATTAAAAGTGTAAGGACCAAAATGAAAAACACATATATAATAAATATCATTGAAAGGACAAAATTTAGCTAGCAATTCAATTTGCCTTTTAGCTTTAACCTCCACCACATGACGTGCCTATTTGAGAGTATGGTTTAGGTTGTTTTTGAAAGTGCATTTCATTCAAAAATGCATCAAAATGATTTTTTTTTTAATTATTAAAAGTCATTTTTTACATCAACACATCAAAATTATCTAGAAACACCAAATTATTTTAATTTAAAATAAAAATAAAAAAATTTAGTTTTTTTTCAAAAACATTTCCCAAACACCCCTACCATCTCCCAACAAAACCACAATTTAATTCACCATTTCAAATACTATTGAACAACGAAAACCACAGTTGAAATCAATGTTCATTACTGCTTGAAATTGCAATCTCCTTTAGCTAATAAAATAATAGTCGTGGTGCGCATAAGCTGGTCCGGACATCTCGGTTATAAAAAAAATATAAGTGGGAAAAAAACAGAAAAAAAAATGTTAAAAAAAAGTGGGTCAGAGGATTATTCGTGGCGCATGTAAGTTACCCAAACACCCCTATTATATATAAAAAAATGAATACATGGGAAAAAAAAATTGTGGTGCGCGTAAGCTGACCCGGACACTCCAGTTATAAAAAAAACCAAAAAAAATGTATAAGCTGAAAAAAACAGGAAAAAAATGTTTTTAGAAAAAAATGGGTCTAGAGATTAATCGTGGTGTGCGTAAGCTAACTTGGATACCCCGGTTATTAAGAAAAAAACCTTTAAAAAAAGAGAAGGAAAACACATTTTTAAACAGTAATGAACAGTGAAAATCAATGTTCATTACTGTTTAAAATCAAAATCCAAAATCAGTTTGTAGGCTGAGAGATTCAAACTCTCGCTGCTTAACATTAGACGCAAGCCTTAACAACTCGGCTAAACAATTTCATTGTGTTGTTGTAGCATAGAAATAATACTTATATAATAAGTAATTTAACTATTCCAATCCACAATGCTTTTGAGTCTAGATGAACAGTGATTGACTGCAGTAACTGAACAGTAATACTGCGAGCTCATTTAGCTGTATAGATAATTAAGATATTCAATGATAATTAGATTGGATATTATTAAGGAATGTTTTGTTTTTGTAGGTATTCAAATTTACATGATCATCCTGAAGGAAGATTATTTCTCGATGTCTAGGGTAAAGTATTAATTTTTTTTTAGATAACTTTTATAGAATGGTCACAATTCTTGTAAACACTTATGATAGCCTTGTTTATATAGGGCAAGTAGTATATGAAGTTTTGGTATGATGGACGATTATAAATTCAGGTGGAATAAAACTTGAAGCCACCATTTTAGTCTTAAAACGGAAAGAGAGTGTCTAGGGTTCTTGATTGAATCACAATAATGATATTTTTAAAACTATATAGGAGAGATTAAGGATTTTTCACGTAAAGAATGAAGAATTGAGAGTAATTTGAGAAATATAAACATTTAACCTAAACACAAGAGCATGAATTGCTTTTTGTAAAATAACCAAAAAAATATTATATATATTATTGAAAGCATAGTTGTAAAATCCGTTCCGGGTACCGTTCCGGTTTTTTGTTTGGAACGGAACGTTCCGGTTTCGGTGCATTCCGGCGTTCCGTTCCGGTTTTGTACTGTTCATATTTATTTAATTATATATATGAAAAAAATAAAATATTAATTTAACAAGTATAATTTAAATTCAATATAAATGAACTTTAAATTATACAATACAAACACAAAGTCAAAAAAACATAATCTCAAAATTAGAAACATCTCTAAAATTCCAAAATATTATGAAAGTAAAATGTTCGAAAATAAAAGAAATATAAATCAAACATCTTCTACATCATTAATAAAAGAACCATTTTTTTTATCTTATTTTAAATAAAGTTCAAGTATTTTATATATAGTTTAATGATACAATTAATTATATAATAAATAGGAGTAAGTTATATAATTAAATAATTGCTTTTGAAAAATCCTCCAACAATAAAATTATTATTTTTAATTATATTTAAATTAAAAAAAATAAATTTAAATATAATTAAAAGACCCACAAATTTGATATTTGAAATTTAAAATAATATTTAAAAATTAACCCTCCAAAAAAAAATATTATTCTTATTCTTATTATTATTATTATTATTATTACCCCTCCCCCGTATAAACCTACTTTATTATTATTATTATTATTATTATTATTATAAGCCCCCCCTAGAAAGTATTATTATTATTATTATTATTAATTTATAATCAAAAGACTGCAGTACAGCTCACTCACTCTACCTTCCTATTACCTCAGCACACCTTATATAACCCCCCCCCCCCCCCAGAAACCTACCTTTTTTTTTTATTATTATAAAGCCCCAACATAACCCTAAAGGCTAAATCCCAATTTCTTTCTCCCAGCTGCCGCCCACCCTTATCTCCTCATCTCCTCTTCTCCATTTATTTTTCTTCCTCCTCATCCTCTTCTCCTTTACTCTCTTCCTCCTCATCTCCTTTACTCTCTTCCTCATCTCCTCATCCTCTTCTCCATTGTTTTTTCTTGGCTCCGTTTTGAAGTTTGAAGGCTACACTGATGCCAGACTTTATCTCTTGATTTTAATTTTTTATTTTTACTAATATATAATTTATGGGTTGAGTTTTTCTTTTTTGTTTTTGAATTTTTTTTTTTATTTTGAACCCGGAACGGAACGCCCGGTACGGAACCGGGGCGTTCCGGCCGGATTTGCCGGATCTGGCCGGGATTTTTACCGGGACAAAAACGTCGCCGTTTTGTCCCGGATTTTGAAGTGGAACGGAACGGGATTCACAACTATGATTGAAAGAATATTCTTGAAGCATATTTGCTTAATTTTTTTTTTAAATCTTGATTTTTTAAGTTGGTGGAATAGTGTACATCATCCATGCATTGGTTCATGTTAAGTTAACCAATGATGATCGGCGAATTTACACATGGATGTTAAGACAATTATATTGCTAATGATGAGAAACAAGTCAATTATGTCTTTTATATATATATATATATATATTGACTTTTTTTGTTCAACTATTTTTTTTTTTATTAATATTGGTGTTTGGATTAGCTTGCGTGTATCTCGATTAATTCTACGGATCTTGAAATTAACAATCGTATAAATATCTAATAATCATTACATTAGTAGTCACAAGACTCGGATCTAAGACAATAGAGGGAAATGGTTGTAGTTCAGCTATTTAATTAGTCTTCCTAGCATAATTTTCAAGTCAGTTTGATACTTGCAATCTGACCAACTTTCTACTACATCGTTACAAGCATAATTTTCTGGTCAATACGACACCGGAGCACTGGCTGGCTCGACCTCTTCACCAGTCCTAAACCCTCGTTTTGAATATTGATTTTCATGTTTAAATCTCTACACGCATGCCCAAGTCATGAACAAATTGCTGGCTGTAAAAGATATACGAAGAGGTGAGTGAGGGTAAATTATACTTTTACCGTGATAGGTTCACTTTAGAATTATCCTTATAGTTTTTTTGAGAAACTCGGATTTACCCTTTACTACTAATAAAAACGACTTTTCTCATATTTTTGTTTTTTTTACCTAAAATTCCATCTTATGTCCTCATATATGCTGTAATATCTCCCCACAACACTTTGAAACAAAAAACATAAAATTTTAAACATATTATTCAATTGGCAGGGGCAACACGAAAGCTTTTTTTAACACATCAATTTGTCTTAGAAACCAATACCACATTTAATTATTTCTTTATTGATAGTTACCTGACATTACATATCATTACTAATATAAGACTATTTTATTTTAACAACTTTATTTGAACTCTTAGCTCTTTCTTTTTTTCTTGGTTGTCTTTTTATTTTCAAATAGAAAAAAAAATAGTAATTAAAAGTATAAGAAAATTAGATCATTGCTACAAAATCGACTAATTTATATGGAAAGACCGACATAATTTTTCTGTCAGAACATGAGTGATAATATTACTAATGAAATGTTATCGTCGTCATTTTTGTTGGTATTTACCGACAAGTATTATTGTTGGTCTTTTACATACATCGTTACCGATGGAATGGTAAACACCGAGGGAATTACAAATGGATTAAAAAATCTATAATGTGTAATGATGTGACATTAGTTCCATTAAAAATTCCATCATACATCTCAGAGGCAAAATGAACGGATTGCATTGAGCACGTGATGTCCGAACATTTCACATGGCGCTCACATTCTTGTTCGTAGAATTGGAATTAGTGTTTTCTAGGAAAAAAAAAGATGAAAACAAATAGAAAAGTTATTTCTACCTTCTTTGCTCTTGTTCTCACCTTTCTCTAGTTTGAAGTTTTATAGTTGTAGAGAGAACAATTGAAGGGGTGTTTGGGATTGCAATTGGAAAATGTTTTTGAAAAAATTGAAAAAAATTTATTTTTATTTTTACTTTAAATTTAAAAAAATTGGTGTTTTTAGATCATTTTGATGTTCTGATGTCAAAAATAATTTTTAAAAAATAAAAAACATCATTTTGATGCATTTCTGAACGAAAAACACTTTCAAAAACAATATCAACCACAGTCTCAAACAGGCACCGGGTGAGTTTTTCTAGTTTATAAACATTGATTGAAAGTGCATTCTTTCAAGTTATTTTTTTGTTAAAATCTTAGAAGGCAAGTTGTGATGGACACTGTTTACAACTATTAAGGAATAATTTAGCCTAAAGATAAGAAATATAATTCTCGATTATAATTTTCTTTCATATCTTGTTTTAATCCGAAATTCTAAAATTCTACATATAATTACTTTGTATATTTGTATTTATCTTTTGTTTAATAATTTATTCATATTCTTATATTACCTCGCAAATACATATTTTATTCACTAAACAATTTCAAAAAAATACTTTGTGTAAAATGCTCACAACACTTTTAAGTTCATATAGTTCCTCTTAATTTGCTTCATGTAAATGACACATTGTTTTTTGGCTAAAACAAAATAAAAAAATTTGATTGAACCTGTCTAACAATAGCAAGGAAAAAAAATTCTAAATTATGTTACAAATCATATAATAAATTTACTTTTTTGGTTATTTTAGATTTAATAGAAAATTTTAATTATTTAAAACAAATATGTTTATATTTCATCAACAACCCTTGTTGTCCTTTGTCAATGTTGTTAAAACAAGCTAGCTAGAAAGTCTATAACTTGAATTTAAACATGTGACGTGCCCTCGTGGCTAGAATACGAAATTGACATAAAAGAGTATAGAGTCAGTCATAAATGCGAAAGAAAAATAAAATTTGAGTTTCTATATAGTTAATACAGATATGTCTATGTAGTGGATAATTAAATTAGCATTCACAAACATAGTGATTGGATTTTTCAAGCGTATCATCTCTTCATCAAATCAAAACTTTTTATGTCTCCTCCATCAACTTACAAATATCTCATCGAATGATACAGAAATGTCCATGGGCATGTATCTTTCCAATCAAGTCAAGTCGTTTTGTTTTGTATTCACATATTTCGCCCTAACTAATTTGTGTGGGTAATAACTTGATGACAAGCGTCCTTGGTTGTCTTCTTCTCCCTGCTGCCGATCGAACAAAGTAAACCTTCTTCGGGGCATGTCTCTTTTTCTCTCCTGTCTCTTTCCTTTCAACACGCAGTAACAGTTCGTTATCTGCTCATAGTTGTTCATGTCTCAAACGCACTTGCGAGTGATCAGACGAGAACAATATCAGCAAAATGCATGCACTGATTTATCAACAAAATACACGTCAGCGCTGACCTCACCTGACATTGAAGGCGCGCATGTAGGACATCGAAAGAGACTGCAGCTTATGTTAATACAGTGATCAAACTGAACAGTGTCTGCCTTAGCACGTGTATTGATTATGGAAGAAGGAAAGGGGCACTGCATGGTACAAAAATACTGCCCTCAAAGACCGGTCGTCTGCGACGATGGAGACTACGTAGGAGAAGTGCACTGACTTGTTCAAAAGACACTCATTGGACGAGAAATAATGTCTAGACAGGTGTGTAAACATGATAGGATAAACATGATCTCCTTCCAACCGCGTGGAAACTTCCACGAAACACAAACTTTGCCTTTTTTTTCTCATTTCACTCGGCAAATCCATCTCTTCTGTTCCTCAGCAAAGTGTGTCTGTCTGTGTATATATGCAGACACAGCTCAGGCAAACAAAAGGAGGGACAAAACACATGCAATAACACTTAAGTGCAAGAATGGAAGAACTCCCCATAGGTTACCGCTTCTACCCAACCGAAGAAGAGCTGGTCTCCTTCTACTTGGATAATAAGCTGGAAGGGAGGAGACAGGAACTACAACATGTGATTCCAGAGATCAGCATTTATGACATCGAGCCATGGGATCTTCCACGTAAAAATCTTTTTCATCCACTTCTTTTCTTTTTTAACTACTGATAAGAATGGTACAGGACCGTTAAAAATTCCCTTATAGTAACTTTAGTTTGTCTCTTGCAATATGTGGCAGAGCTTTCAGGAGAGTTATGTCAGGGCAACACGGAGCAGTGGTTCTTCTTTACACCCATGCAAGCGAGAGAAGCTAGGGGAGGGCGACCTAATCGGAGTACAGCATCCGGGTACTGGAAGGCCACAGGCTCTCCTCGTTATGTTTACTCGTCGGATAATCAAGTGATTGGACTGATGAAAACCATGGTGTTCTACATGGGAAAAGCTCCGAGTGGAAGAAAAACCAAATGGAAGATGAATGAGTATAGAGCCATTGGAGCTCATGGATTGTCCAGAAATGCTACTCCAAAGGTGAGCCTGTTCATGATCTTTTGGCCTTTTCAATTGAAAAAGCTGTACTGATAATGCAATCCTTTCACATAACTAACCATTATTAATTTGGCTGTCCACTTGAGAGCAGCTGAGGAATGAATTCAGTCTGTGCCGTGTCTATGTGGTATCAGGAAGCTTTCGGGCATTTGATAGACGGCCTCTTGGAGCTGTAGCAGGAGAGACACAGCATCCACTAGGGGTCCCGCATGCTGGTGATGCAGCAACTACATCTGCTCAGAACCTTATGATTGTGGAGATGACGACCTCACCTGAAACTTCATACTCAGGAGAAGACCATGTTGATAACCCACGGACTGCAGCAGGTGCCAGCTGGGGACTGCTAGATGGTCTAGAGCCACCTGCATGGGAATGGCCGGAGCAACTTGATTGTCCCGGCACAGATAGATTTGTAGCCTAGTCCCATAATGAAGACTAGGTAGTTGTCCCATGACAGAAGAGGCATGCATGAGCTAGACTACCTTTAAAAGCAGTAAATTCTTTTCTGTTAATTTAATACATATGAGGAAAGTTGTGGAGGAGAAAATATCATTCATTGGCTGAACCAGTTTCAGCTTTCAACCAAGAATGATAGCGTCACTTATCTTTGCAACACAGAAAACTCACAGGCAGGTTCACATTTAAAGGATGATTTACTTCCCAATAGTTAATGCTAATAGCAAGGACTCTGTCAACACAGCTTTGGATAAGAGATAAACCAGAATCTGTAATTTGAAATTCAAAAGTTGTATTTAAATTCAAACTATGTAAATCCTTTGTAATCCTTCTAGTTTATAGGATTGTGAATCTGTATATATATCTGCACCTATCAAATGAATAAACTTAAGTTTGATTCAATCCTTTTATGGTATCAGAGCAATAAGCCAATAAAACCTTTTTTTTTTTTCAACCATTTCTTTCACAAATGGCCACCTCTCTACGTACTGAAACCAGTAGCAATGAAACACAACACTCCCTTATCAGCTTCAACATTGCTGCACAAATCCCCCTCAAACTCAACTCTACAAACTACCTTTCATGGAAGCTACAATTCAACACTCTCTTCATTGGCTACGATCTCATGGGATATATTGATGGTTCTACACCATGCCCACCTCTCACTCTCACCACCGACAACACCACCAGCCCCAACCCAGCATACACACCATGGGTCAGACAAGATCAACTGATCTTGAATGCCATTATTGGATCCATTTCACCATCCATCATACCATTCATTGCCCAATCCAAAACTTCACAAGAAGCTTGGAATATTCTGGCAACAACATATGCCACTCCATCCCGTGGCCGAATTAAACAAACCAACACCCAACTCAAACAGTTAACAAAAGGTTCAGCCAGTGTTACCTCCTTCTTACAATCTGTAAAAGCCAAGGCAGACGAATTAGCTCTTCTGGGAGCACCTCTTCACACTGAAGATTTGACAGACAAAATACTTGATGGCCTTGGTGATGAATACCGTGAACTCACTCGTGCGGTTCAAGCCAGGGATTTGCTCATTTCTTTTGAAGAACTTCATGAGAAATTACTCAACTTTGAAGCATCTGTGCTTCCATCATCAACAGACCCACTGCAATTCCCAGCCACTGCCAACCTTGCCAATAAGAACACTACAAATTGGCGTCCTATTAACCCTTTTGGAGCCAGCAATCAACCATGGCGTCCCAATTCATCTCTTTAAAACAGATATGCCTCTGCTCCTCCACCCAACCAACACCTCAATCAAGGTAATCGTCCATCTCGACCATACTTAGGTCACTGTCAGATATGCAGGCTCCAAGGGCACACAGCAAAACGCTGTCCCTCTTTCCGTTTCATTCCCATCCCAAAATCGGGAGCAACTTCTGGGTCACAATCCTCGTCTGTCACTCCATGGCAGCCGCGAGCAAACTTTGCTGCTAACAGTTCAAGCCAACCACCATCTTGGCTCCTTGACAATGGTGCCTCCCACCACGTTACGGCTGATCTGGAAAACCTTACCATTCACTCTCCATATGGTGGAACAGATGACATCATGATCGGCGATGGGTCGGGTCTCTCCATCACCCACACTGGTTCAACATCTCTAAACACCCGAACTCACTCTCTCTTTAAATAATGTGCTTTGTGTTCCTGCCATGAAGAAAAATTTAATTTCTATCTCTCAATTTTGCACATCTAACCGTGTATCTATTGAGTTCTTACCCACTTCTTTTTTTGTAAAGGACATTCAAACGGGGGAAATCTTGCTGAAGGGGAACACTAAGGATGGCGTTTATGAGTGGCCTGATTCCTCACCTATGCTTGCTTTTTCATGCAATAAAACATCTTTGTCCGATTGGCATCAACACCTCGGGCACCCAGCTTTTCTAATTTTAAAACAAATTGTTTCCCGCAACAAGCTTGATTTGTCTAAATCCAATAATTTTTATTGTAATGCTTGCTTAAGTAATAAAAGTCATAAGTTGTCGTTTTCCCAATCAACAATTAATTCGTCAGCACCTCTTGAAATTATATATTCTGATGTTTGGACATCTCCGGTTACATCCATAAATAACTTCAAATATTATTTAATATTTGTTGATCATTTCACTAGATATCTTTGGTTCTATCCACTTAGACAAAAATCGGAAGTCAAAAATATATTTATTCGTTTTAAAGCCATTGTGGAAAAACATTTCGAAATGCCAATTAAAAAGCTTTATTCTGACAACGGCGGTGAGTATATTGCTCTTGCCGATTTTCTTTCTACCAATGGCATTTCCCATTTTACATCTCCCCCCCCCCCCCCCCCCCACACACACTTGAACACAATGGTATGTCTGAACGGAGACATCTCCACATTGTTGAAACCGGGTTAGAGTTACTCTCTAATGCTTCCATTCCAGTAATTTATTGGCCTTACGCCTTCGCCGCGGCGGTTTATCTGATTAATCGCCTTCCTACACCCACCCTAAATAATGTGTCTCCTTATGAAAAGATTTTTCTCTCCTCACCCAATTATTCCAAACTCAAAATTTTTGGTTGCCTTTGTTATCCTTGGTTGCGTCCATATACAAGAAATAAATTAGAATCCAATTCAAAACCCTGTGTGTTTCTTGGATATTCTTTAACACAAAGTGCATTTTATTATCTTGATCCGTCCACATCTAAAATTTATACATCTCGGCATGTTAGATTTATTGAAAACCATTTTCCATTTAAAAATCTACATGCTGCCACTACTTCTCAGCCGACAGATCCCATCAACACGTGGATCCCCCCACCAATTCACATTCCAATCACAAACACATCAGCGCCACTTGACTCGTCGTCTGCCGTGATCACCCAACAGCAACTGACCTGAGGTAATCCTTCTTCTTCGTCTCCCACTTCTCACTCATCGTCCTCTGGCTTGTTACCACAACCAAATCAAGTTTCAAATCAACCCCAATTGCAGCAATCCACCCGCCAAATGATCACCAGAGCCAAGTCCAATATACGAAAACCCATCACCAAAATGAACCTAAACACTCAGCTTGCCAAAAACACCGATCTTGAACCAAGAACACACACCCAAGCCCTTGTTGATCCCAAATGGCATAATGCAATGTCTGCCGAATTCGATGCTCTGGCTCTTAATGGCACATGGTCCCTTGTTCCCCTTGATTCCAGTCAAAATTTGATTGGATGCAAGTGGGTCTTCCGAACAAAAAGGAAATCAGATGGTACACTTGACAAATTCAAAGCCAGATTAGTGGCAAAGGGCTTCCACCAACGCCCAAGAATTGATTATCAAGACACCTTCAGTCCAGTGATCAAACCTGTCACTGTCCGAATTGTGCTTAGTCTTGCAGTAAGCCGTGGCTGGTCCTTAAGGCAGCTTGATGTCAACAATGCCTTCCTTCAAGGCCATCTCTCTGATTCTGTGTTTATGTCACAGCCACCGGGATTTGTTGACCTTGATCACCCTTCCCATGTCTGCAAACTTCACAAGGCAATCTATGGCCTCAAACAAGCCCCTCGGGCTTGGTACCAAGAGCTGCGGTCCTTTCTTCTGCAATTTGGTTTTCAAAACTCATATGCAGACACATCCCTCTTTGTGCTTAATGCTGATGGTAAAATTATTTATTTGCTAGTTTATGTCGATGACTTAATTGTCACAGGGAGCCATGAAGACACTGTCAACCAGTTCATTCGGATTTTGGCTCAAAGGTTCTCAATTAAAGACCTTGGGCTGCTGGATTATTTTTTGGGTGTAGAGGTCATTGCTAATAGAAGTGGTCTGTTGCTTTCTCAATGGAGATACATCCTTGATCTCCTTGCACAGACAAAAATGCTGGACGCAAAGCCAATACAAACTCCCGTGCCAAAAAATCCACCACTGGTTGCCAATTCTGGAACCTCTCTTTCAGATCCTACTGAGTATCGTAGGGTTGTTGGTAGCCTGCAATACTTGCTCATTACAAGACCTGACATTGCTTTTGTTGTCAACAGGTTATCCCAATACATGCATAACCCCACATCAGATCACTGGTCTTGTGTAAAGAGGCTTCTGCGTTATCTTGCAGGAACCACTAATGATAGTCTGCAACTTTACAAAGACTCTGGTATTGGGCCGCATGCATTTACAGACACTTCACTCTCCTTGCATGCATTTTCGGATGCTGATTGGGCAGGTGACAAAGATAATTTTTGTTCAACTGGAGCTTATGTTATTTACCTCGGAAAAAATCCAATTTCCTGGAGTTCTAAAAAGCAACGAACTGTTGCTAGATCATCAACCGAGGCAGAGTATCGATCGGTTGCCAATACTGCTGCGGAGATTAATTTTATATGCTATCTATTGACTGATCTTGGTGTGCCACTTGCTTACTGTCCTGTTATTTATTGTGACAATATTGGTGCTACACAACTTTGCTCCAATCCGGTTTTTCATTCTCGCATGAAGCATGTGGCAATTGATTTTCATTTCATAAGAGACCAAGTGCAAACAGGTGCTCTTCGGGTTGCGCATGTTGCTTCTGCAGATCAACTAGCTAATGCTCTTACTAAACCATTACCGCGACAAAGATTCCTTGAACTCAAAAACAAGATTGGACTTCTATCCAGAGCTCCATCTTGAGGGGGCATAATAGCAAGGACTCTGTCAACACAGCTTTGGATAAGAGATAAACCAGAATCTGTAATTTGAAATTCAAAAGTTGTATTTAAATTCAAACTATGTAAATCCCTTGTAATCCTTCTAGTTTATAGGATTGTGAATCTGTATATATATCTGCACCTATCAAATGAATAAACTTAAGTTTGATTCAATCCTTTTAAATGCAACACATATGGTAGAGAATTCAATTCCATTGTCTTACATTGATAAATCAAGAAGTTGGTGATATCTAGGAACTTGAATGTTTGTAAAATGCTCTACCTGCCACATATTGGTTAGCAGTCATTAAATAGATATCACCGATCAATCTAAATGCCTTCCTGCCACAAATTGCATTCCTCATGAGAGTGTGTTCTAATCATATTGATTAAATCAGGAAATAACCTATATTCTCCATGGTCAACCCTTTTCTTGTTTGACCAACCATCCATGATTCATACTTGGGAGACCTGACATCTCCTAGCTAGCTTCACCATGTACACCTACTTTGCTGGAGCCCCGTGCTGTGCAGAAGCAGTAATCTGACATGAAGAAATCTGGAGCATTGTGGCCGTTTTCCAAACAAAATCAGCAAGAGTGCAATCCCTCTAAACAAGGATAGAAGATTCAAGACAGTGAAAACAGGAAGCACCATTTGTCATCTGACGCCTAACATGCTGCTCATTGTTAAAAATTTTCCATCAAGAATCAGTCAACGAAAACTATTTTTGTGCTGGGGACCATTCCAACTCCAAGAGGAATCCCAAACCTTACTAGTTGGGTTCCAAGTACTTTCCTAAAGAAGACTGGAAGCTAGAATTTTCCACTGCTAGTAGTAACTGTCAAACAACAATATAAAATTATTTATTTAATCTTATTTTGAGATGAAATAAGTATTTAATATAGTATAAAATTTTAATGACTAAACAAGTAGGGGTAACATAGCTGTGTCAAGTGTAGATTCTCTGAACCACACCTGATTACACAAGTACAGATAAAGATGACCACCATTTTCTTTCCAGTAAGCTTACGGCATTCAATATTGTTAGTTAATTTTCTTATGTCTGCAAGTTTACGTTCATTGTATATTTAAATTCATCGGTTAATGTTTCAATTGTTACTGTTTTGATTAAGTCTTTTGTTTGTTCTAGTCTTTAGGAAGTTATTAGTTTGTTGCAGCTTATTCTAGATCATGGATTTGAGATCATGCCTTAAGAATATGAATCATGATAATTTATGGTCTATAAATTGTATGCTTGCTTTCCAATAAAAATCAATTAAATTTCTGCAATTTTCACTGTATTAACAGTAAAAACATTTATTGTTCAAATTCATTTCTAGATTCGTCTATAGTAAAAACAATTACTGTAGAAATTAATTTTCTCTCTCTCTCTCTCTCTCGTTCTAATTGTTCTTTCTAAATACTTTCAAAAACAATATATTATAGCTCACATGATTCAGCCCCATGATTTTAAGCTACACCTGTGATTTGCCTATGGATTTAATACTAAATGCGGTTTTGGTAATGCAACACGTGCTGCATTTAAAAACCATTCTCGCCGTGTTTTTCCCAAGTTACCAGTTTTTTATGTTTTTTGAAATAAGTTTCACAGAGATCTAAAATTGGGTTATAACAAATAGTTTGGCTGAAATAATACAATAGTCGTTGTATGCCTTCAGCTTTCCTTACTATAACTAAGCTCATAATTGAATCTGTCACCCCCAGGTAAAGGAATAAGTCTTCATTTTCCTTTGGTTAGGACAAAATCTTGGAAGATGGGAAGTGAATTTTAAGTTTTTCAAAGTTTTTTAACAATCCTTGGTCCACTCAAAATTTATTATGTTTCTCAATATCTTGGAAAAGAAAGATTGCATTCTCTCAAATGTTTCTTCAAGACTTAAGAGATGTTCAAAATTCATGCTCTTTCCTAACATGTCATCAACAATTCATGCTCTTTCCTAACATGTCATCAACAATTCATGCTCTTTCCTAACATGTCATCAACATATCACTCCATAATTCTTCCTAACTATTGTTTTTGTATTTTGTTAACTATTCACCAATATATTGCCCCTGTATTCTTTAATCCAACTGTCATTGCTTTATAGCAATAAATCCTTGTTTTAGTTACCAATTTTTTTGGCTTGAACCCAAAAAAGAAGAATATAATCGTTGTCATTTGCTAAGCATGTTACGGGCCTGATGAAGAACGCATGGCACTATAGAGGAGCGGGATGAAGGACGCGTGGCATTGCACCAGGGAACGTAACAGAGTGGATGACACACGAATGGCAACAAAGGGAAATGGGTCAGCAGCTGGATGGGTGACGCGTGGCATCTAGGATTACTTTATCAACCATAGTTATTTTATTAATTAGCCATAGTTTATGTATTTTAAGTCAGTTTTCAGTTATGTATTTCATACATTATTTATCAGTTAATCAATAATAGTAAATAGGTAGTTAATATGGGGGTTATGGCCATGACCAAGGGAGCAATTACTCTTTCAATTTGTATTTAACTTATCATCTGGTTGAAGAAAAGGTATCAAGAGAATTAATCCAAAATTGTGCCGTTTGCATTGGACGTTATTGGATCCTTGAAATTCCGGAATTAGTTTTGTTAATCTCTGTTTATCAGTCACAGCCCAGAAACCTCAAAAATACAATTCAAATTAGCCAGAAACATAACAGAGCATTGTCTTTTCTTTTCTTTTTTTAACTCATTTAGCAAGGCAGCATGATTGACTATTTCACTTTGAAGTCAAGCATCTTCTTAGGTTATTTACTAAGTTCCTAGTACTAAATGATGGATAGCTATTACAGGGTCTAATAAAGAATGACTGTTTGTGGACACTCATTTGAAAGATTGGGAGTTATTTAATAGTGTCAACATTTAGCTTGTTTTTGCAATAAATTCCATTTCTCTATAAAACACTTAAAAATCATGGAAACATCAATTTTTCTTAATATTGCATTGTTTATCACTAATCAATGTGCTCAAGTTAAGCTAAAGTTTGTACATTTGAGCATTGATCCAGGTCCATGGCTTTCAGCTGTCTAAAATGAATTTCTAAGATTCATCAAGTAGAGTTAGAATAAACCAAATACAACAAAGCAAGAGTTTTACTTTTTTTTCTCCAGCCTTGTGCCTCTGGCATAGGCTGGTCTATTTTTTATGGAATGATGCTAAGCTTATCTTTATCTAATCAATAAAATAAGTAAATGAAAGCAATCACATACATGTTAGAAGAGATTGACATAAAGAATTCTCTTCCATAGCTGCGTGTTTTATTATTATTATTTTTGTTACATACAGGACTGCATCTCATTAACATCCTTTGTCCTCTATTTATTTGACCTTTCAAATTATGAATTGTATTCTCTTTTCAAATAATGTGCTAAGAAATAGAAGTTAATTTTATAGTTTTAAAACTATATAAATAAACAACCTTAATTGCAAACTTGTTGTCGTTTGGTTTTCCTAGTTTGCTCATGCATCACACAATATTTTGTTCCGGATTATTGTAGCCTTTTAGTTTATCTAGAGATTGTTCAGGAAAAAATAAAGAAGACTGTTTAGGGCTTTTGAAGGTAATGACCATGCCATTGGCTTCTTGGGCTTGTGCAATGTTAGAATCTCTTTGTACTTTTTTCTTGGGGGTGAGGGAGAAGTGGTGGCAGTTTGAAATATTTTTTTCTCCTTCATTTTATACTCACAAGTGCTGGAAAAGTGTGCAGATCCGTACTTGATGTCAAGGTCCTTGGAGCAGCCTCACGCTAGTTACCAAGAACAGAGACTAACACAGATTTTCTCTATGTGCTGGAATCACTCCAAGAAAACAATTCAATTCAGAATCATAAGGATGGCCAAAAAGTTGTCTTATGTTTATTTCATCCTCCCTTAAATACCAATACAATCTCCTGTTCCAACTAGGAAAGTATATGGGGTGAGAACTGACCGCAAGACAATATATGAAAAACAATTGATTTGATGATGTTTATTCCTTTCCTTGCCGTGCTTATGAATACATCAGCTCCCTATCCTTATCCTCTTTATTCATCTACGGTTACATTATTCAATTGCAGAGTAAATGGAAATACAATTGTAACTGATTACAGTAACTGGTCCCTTAATACAACAGTAACTGATGCCTTAATATTTGTCTTTTAAACTCCTTCATTATCAGCTACTGTTACCCCTGTGTATGATCATGCTTGTCTTGTTGGTGCTCTTGCAATTCCTTCACCTGCACTTCCACCTCCATACTTGGGATTCGGCTTTGATGTTCTTCCTGACCTTCGTGGCTTATCAAAGGACCTCTCAGTGAGGGAAAACATTAGCTCATGCAGTAAGCTATTTGTTTATTTATTTATTTTGATTCGAAATTGTGTAGATCACATTTAAATTTCTTAATAGGAGTACCCTGGAATTTTCGAGGGACAAGGGCAGTTATAGGCTAGAAAATGTAAGAAGTAGAGAAAAAGGCAGAAGCGCTTCTCGGTGGGGATAACCTTTAGCTCGTTTCCATCACCAGATGCAAAAATTCTATATGCTTTTAAAGATAAAGATTAAAAAGGACCTTTTTTTAAATGGGTAAGCAAGATTCTAGAAACCCAAATAAGGCACTCTTATATCCTCTGTTTACAATGTCAGTTAAGCCACTCCAGGTTCATCTACTAAGAAAGATGATGGCATTTAAATACTTCAATCTTGATGATGTTGCCTAAATTAACTTGATTGAAACTGTCAGAGCATCCAATATAAACCTTTGGATGGATTTTTTTAGCAAAAACAGATGGAGCTGTTATAAACCGTGTCTTTGACTCATTTTCTTCCTCTTCCCGTTTTATTACACTATTTTTCATGCAGTCTCATGATGAAGCAGATGCAGCTTCAAATTCGAGTTTGTGTATACATGCAAGCAATTAGAACCCTCGATTCCATTCAATCATCCTCTTTTCAAGCTTTTCAAGAGCAGGGCTTGAAGCTTTTGCAAAAGTTGCAAAATTGATGGTAGATACTATTAAATTTCATATGATAATATAAGCAGCATCAAAACCTTTGTTCCTTTTCTTCTTTAAGTGCACAATGGGAGAATGTGAAATCCAGTATGAGGTTGGATTTAAGAATGCCTTTGCTTAAAATACTTTCGATTCTACTGCATGATGGAGCATTTTTTTTTTAAATAAGGATATTGTTAATCTTTTTTTATCATCAAGAAAAATCTTAAATGCAAACTACAAAGTTAATATATAAAATAAAATAAAAAATGATTTGTTCTAATAAATAATAATAATAAAATTGATTGCGTCTAAAGATTGAGTCCCGGAGCTGAGATATGGATGTTAATTTTGTTTAAAAAAAAGTTGTATATATTATTTCAGTTTGAAATTAAAGTTTTAATTGATTTGAATTAATAGAAGTAAGTTTTATTTTATTTTTCTAAATTGAGCATTAAATTTGTTCTTAGCATTGTGAGAACCTGATACAAAGCTAACAAAAAAAAGATATCAAATTTAATCTAATGTCATCTGAAAATAAAAAAACAATCAACTTAAGAGAAAAAAAAACATTGAGGGTAACTATTGCAACCTATAGTAGATTATGTCTTTATCTTATGTTGCATTTGTGGTGTTTGTTTTTTAATATTTCTTCCATCTTGCATTGCTTCACATGTTCACCTTTCCAAATACCATGTCATGGTTTATAGAGTATTAATTTTGCAAAACTGAGCTAGAATTGTTAAATGAGAAGCAAAAGGTCCCAATAAAAAAAATGTAAATGAAAAGGAAAGATTTGAGGTGGTTAAAAAAGTTTAAAGGATCAAATAAAAAATTGAAAATAAAAATTGAGGTGATTCATTGTTGAAATGAACATTGTTTCCACCATATAACTTTTGTATTTGTAAAAAAAAAAAAAAAAAAAAATCTATGTTTGTTTCTCAGAAAATATTTTATAGATAATTGATAAATGTGATATTTTGCAATCAATTTTAAAATCTAGTTCATTTGTATCACATTTTCAGTTCATATAAATCTACTCACAACATTATTCAATTACTTCAACCATCATTATTATAATCTTTGTGCCACTTCTACCTCTAACCCATTGTAATTACTCTACAATTACCACCATCAATACTGTTTTACCACTACCATCATCACACTTTAAAGAGGCCTTACCTTGAAAGATTGGCTGTTCTGCTAGTTCTTTGAAGAGTTGGTTGGATTTGGTTTCTTGCGACAATAAGAATCGTGATTGCAAAGTAACTGCAATGCAGGGACGTGCAGGTGCATCTATAGCATATGGTTCTCTCCTCCTAGGAGGTAAGCTGTTTTTCTTTTTCTTTCTTTCCCTTGCGTTAATTGAAATTCATAGGGATGGTTTTCATATTATTCATAGGCAGGGTCACAAAAGCTGAAGAATGCAGAATGATCCAATTTGTAACACACTAAACGCAATGTGTGTATACTCCAACTAGCATGAGTTTCCCCTATATATACACACACACACACATAAAGTAAACACGAATTAGGTACTCTTTACTACCACTATATGAGTGCAAATTCCTGTTTTGAAGATCTTAAAACACACAATAATGCAGTTACAAATGCTAAGATATCAAGCAGTAACATAAGATTTACAGATAATTATACGCGGGATTGTGTTTTGCCAATCCCTTGACACTGAGCGTGAAGTAATGCGCTTATAATTTTTGTGAGGCTTTGATTCAAGACAGTTGGCATTCTGCATCATTGGTCTCTCTTCATGAGCAATTTGTGTCATAACTCGCAAGTCCCAGCAACTCTGGACCTTCCAGTCGAGGATTATTCTCAAAGCTACGAGCAAAATTTAGAATTACTTTGTTTTCCCACAGGGAAAATAATTGTTTTCTTCTTTTAAACATGTTTCTTCACTTGTTCAGACATTATATACAGGGTTCAAAAGCATGCACACTTGTTCACACAAATATTACATCCAAGTCTAAAAGCAGCTAATTTGCATGCAAGTCACCCTTCCATCTTATAACTGACGTGCTAATACAGATACATAGGCAGAAAACAGAATATGAGAAATTCGTTTATCTTGCTTCCAGGTAGTTTCCAATTTGCAACACACAAACCAGTAGCTTTTATGCCACTGATTTGAAGAGAAGCACTTGAAAGGCTCAAATATCCATTAAAATTGACAGTAGCATAAACCAAGCATCATATCATTTAAATATCAGCCAAGATAAGCAACAGCTGGTTGTGATATGGTTTAAATATCAGCACCAACATATTGGAAAAACATTTAAGAAGTTGGATGTGAAGATCTGAACTTTGGCAGAGAATTCGCATAAACACAGGAGTATTTAGAAAAACTTGACTTTCAAGGCTTACGATCAAGCTGAATGGCATAGAAGGTTCCATATGGCTGACCACAACTAGTTTGGGATTAAGGCTTGGTTTTTGTTAATGGATTTTGAGAATCAAGCACTATTTTCATAAGATCTAAAACTCTGAGGAAAAGATAAGAAATAAAAGAACCTAGCATCACACTAAGTTCCATAAGTACCACATAGGGGCCATCACAACCAAGAGAGGATGAGATGCCCATCAAGGTTTCAAAATACGGCTCTCTACTAAATCAAACTCTATTATTTCAGAGAAAAAAAGAAAAGGTGGTGCCTAAGAAACAGCAGAAAATGCAAGTGAATATCCAGCACACATCAAGCATTATGAAATGGAGGAGCCCAGAAATGAAAAGCAAGATTTACATATTTAGAAAAGGGCAATAATGACCAAATAAGAAAGTGTCAATACAGCAAATAAAAAGTAAGAATTCCTACTTGTTCAACGGGATGTGTTCAAAAGGTCCACTGGTAGGAATTGTTCCACATAAATCATTATTTGAGACATCCCTGGAGATACAGGAAAGATAGTTAACTACTTTAACCTTCTGACCATTTAACCTAGCTATCAGAAGCAAATAAATAAACATATTCACAAAATAATTTCTAGGAAAATATAGGATTTAGTTAGCATTTATTAGTCACGAAATAACATAGGATGGGTTTTATTTAAGATGAGAAAGCCTGGCTTTTTCACCTTGCATTTTTGTTATGTTCCACCACAGTGAAGACTTTCACAGACATCTTTTCTTACTCTGTTCAACAGCTCAGAACATGTGGCTCCGGTTTTTTTCCCCTGTGAATCATGGACAGTCTTGAAATTGGTTTCTTTTGAGGCTTTCGTAAGAAGAGAAAATTAACAAGCAATTCATTGTTTTTTAGCTAATGGCTTTGGTTGCACGAAGATGAATGCTAGGGTTTTCTAGGAACAATTTTCCTCAGGGGAATAAATGGTAGTAGACACAGTGCTTTCAAGATTAATTTCCATAGCTGATTATCAGAGTACATCTTCTCTTCATACTAAGACATCCTTCTTTTATCCAAAACAAAAACAGGAGGGAAACCCTTACACAACTTTGAGGCTTGAAACATTGGAAAGTTCCCTGGGGATTGGTCCAGTTAACCGGTTGTCATTAAGTCGTCTGCCAAACAAAAACCATGATGAGAGAAATGAGGAACAATATATCTTACAATTCCACAAACTGTGAACCAGAGCAAGTATACATGTGTTAAACTCTGTTTGTGTGTGTGTGTGTGTGTGTGTGTGTGTGTGTGTGTGTGTGTGTGGAGAGAGAGAGAGAGAATTCAAGACAAACTAGTGAATTTGGAAAGCAAATGTACCGAACTTTCAAACCAAGAGGGAGATAAATAAAAAGAAAATCCTTGAAGAATTTCAATCATACATAATGTTAAGAGTTCCTTATACTCACAGAAAGACAAGGGACTTCAGCCTCCCAAGGGAAGTAGGAATGGTCCCTGAAATGTTGTTGTTATACAAGTCCAAGCTAATAAGGCTCTTCAAGCTACCTAGCTCACCGGGGATGATTCCTTGAATGTTGTTTTTATAAAGTTCCCTACACCAGGAAAGATGAGAGAGGTTTCATGTAAGGAGGCAAAACACATACATCAAATGAAAAAGACTCCACATACTTGAACAACATGCACATGTAGACCAACAGAGGTCACTGATCCCAAATTAAAGAAAAAACAAAGCTAGAAACCATTCTGATAATTTGCAAATACTATCAAGGAGAAGATAAAGGCGGGACAGCATACAAGTATTGCAAATGCTCTAGCTTTCCAAGTTCAGGTACTAGATGTCCAGATAGATTTGAGTTTCCCAAGTCCCTGTAACAACATGAGATATGAAAAGAATGTTACACAATAATTCTAAAGACTTGTTGAAATAATTAATAAACATGAGGAAAAAAGACAGCATATTTTATGCTAATTAAGGCAAAAATAAAATTCTATATAATGGAGCAATCATTGCCCAAATAGCACTAAAAACCAAAGGAACAGAATTCATCAGAGGCTGTAAATCAGAAAACATGGCATCCTTATCAGAATTTGACACATGACAAACATAGACAGGATAGAACAAGGTGTTCTCCCAAACCAGTGATGCTTTCTATAGACAAGGAGATAATTTCTAGTGTAATTGTAACCATTAAAAGAGAGGTGCTTCTTTTTCATCTAATTACTGAAGTGTAAATATTTCTGGCTCTTTTTATAAAGGAAATAATCAATAGGACAGGTACTGTTAAACAACAACAATGAGAAAAAATGACTGCTTTAATAAAACAATGGAAAAGGACATGAAACTGATCAAATAAGATTTTAAAAAGACCAGAAAGTTATGCAAGTTCTAATGAGCAAGACAAGGACATAAGGAAAGAAACAGATTGAGTCTAACAAAGGGAAGAATGGTGCTATAGCTAAGGATTATGTTGATGCAGGTTCCAATGGATTGAAGTATTCTGTGCAAGCTGAAATTCCAGCGATGTACGTTGACATGAAGGAGCAGTTGATTTCCAATAAATGATGTCAATCATCCAAGGAGCAGTTAATATTAACTATTGTTGTTTTTATCTAGTTAGCTATCAGGTATTAAGTAACAGTTATTTGTAAGACTATTTAAGATGAGACTGTAATTCCAGAATGTAGGTTGTTGTGCTAAGGTTCTAATTGGTGAGATTCCAATATAGGAGTGATTCCTTGAGTGGTGTGAAGCTACATGTTATTTATCTTGTAATTCTTAAATTGCAATAAAATCCAGAGATTCCCTTTCCTTCTTGTCTTCTTAATCATGTTCTGAACAATTTATAGTGTTGTTGGCATTAGAAAGTAAATTAATAGCCTAACATGACAAGCACAAAAAACAAAATATTTTAAACGAATCACTCAAGCATAAATGAAATTCACAAAGACAATCTTCAAAGACCTGAAATCTTACCTGCATATTTTGGCAAAGTATCCTATAAATTAAGATCAATTTATCAAAGAGCAACGAAAGGAAACCATGACTATAACCTCACACCCAATAAAACAAAATACTTTCAACAATTTTCAACACTACTGAAGATTCTAAGAAAATTTATAAGGCTATGAAGTAAACATACTCTCAAGTCTCAACAATATGGATACGTATCTTTTTCTTAATTTCAAGAACACCCCTATAATAACCCCACAAAAACTGAACCAAAACGTAAAACTTTCAAGCAAAAAGCCCTTAAAAAAACCCTGGGAATAAAAAAATGAGACAGATACAAACCCTAAAACTAAAATGAACAAATAGAAAACACAGATCCTTAAAGAGCACAACAGATCTTACAGGCGAGTGACGCGATTATCCTGGTTGCACGTGATATGAAACCAAGTACACGGGTTAACAAGAGTCGGATCCCAGCTCTGGAGGACATTATCCGGATCCGATAAGCTCTTTCTTAGTGTGAACAAAGCATCTCCTTCTGAGTTACCATTGACCACTGTCAAAATAAAAGTCAACGCAACAGTTAAACTTGTCCATAGCCATGTCTGTGTAGCCATGGTAGGAGATGGTAGTGATTTTGACTTCAGCTCCTCTGCTCTTCGAGAGAGAGGAATCAAGTTTTTAGGGCTTGGTTGGGGGAGAGAGAGAGAGAGTGTCAGTGGAATAGGAGGATCGGCTTTGGGAATAACAGAGCAAAACACGGGGAATCGGCTTCTTACTTCTCTTTTCTTCTTTTTCGTTTCTTTTTTCAATTCACTTTTTACTGTTTTTTTATGTATATAAAATGAGTTTTATTTTATTTAAAACTATAGTTTAAGAAAAAACTAAAAGTCATAACTTTGTGGGAGGGAGAGTGATTGTTTTTATAGTAATTTTGTTAGAAAATATTTTTTATTTTATTCTTAATGAATATTTTTTATATCAATACACAACATAAAAATATTTTAGAAAGAATTAAAGTATTTTTTTCAAAACACATTTTTGAAACAAAAAAAAAACAAACGATTAATCACTTAACGTAGTCATTAACATTGATATGAACTTCATCAACAATTGTGATGAAACCCAATAAGAATGATGGTTTAGAACCCCAAGATCGTGTAGACAAGATTGGTTGAGCCTTGACCCGTCACCTAACAAGATGAAAACCAAGATTACGAAAGATTGAAACGCAACAATCAAGGTGATTTTTTTTTGGTATAAACCACGCGGTGTCCCAAGCGCTGGCCCAGACTAATCCACATTCGCATCGGGTGGGCCCCGAAGGGGTGAAAGTGCTCCCCAAATGGTCGGCTCCATACAAGAGGAGGGTTTGAACCCCTGACCTCTCTTAAGGGATGAGAGCGCCCTCACCACTCACATCAAGACCCCTTGGGTAACAATCAAGGTGATAAGTTTGGTTGTTTGAACGCCACAAGATTAACTTGATAAGTTCTAGTAGTTCTTTTAAGAACGAAGAGGAACACAAGACCTCACAAATATGATAATTTTTCTGAATACATAATCTGTTGAATCATTTCGAAAATACCCCTTTTTATACTTGGAACAACCCTCCAAGAATAGAAAAAGTCATAACTAAAGCTTTAAAAGAGCTCAAACAGTAACATAAACAAGTCCCTATGTTTTTAGGTCTCTTGGACTTCTAGAAGCTATCATAAATAGCTAAATGACTAAATTCAATGTATTTAACATAACCATTTAAGACCAACTTCATTCCTGTAATTAATAACCTTGAGAGTCATCAAATTCATGCCCTTTGATGGTCAGATCATGCTGAAACGTTTTTGCATAATTATTACCCTCTTCAATTGCTTTGATGATGTGGACTAAGCTTTGATTATCATTTGATCCCATCTTAGTCTTTTTAGAATCAACCCAAATCTCTTGGATTAGCCCATTTAGTGCTTCCTTGAAGCGTTTGGCTCTAAGTCTTGTAATTGGGCCACTTGGAAGTGACAAAGGGTCTTATACGAATTCAGACGCATTCCCGAGTGTATGATCAATATGTCCAGCTCCTTGGTTTGCATCAAACATTTTAAATTAGAACTAGATACTTCAACAGAACCAAGAGTTGTAGGAATATTCTAGATGAATTAGAAAAACATCTTTAAAAGTTAAATGCATAACTATCATTTAAAAGAGGTTTGACAAACAAAGTAGGAGAAAAAGAGTATTGATTTAAATATAAACAAAAAATATTTAAAAAAAAACATAATAAAACATTAATTTAAAAAACTATAAACAAAAAGTCAAGGTTGTTGTGGTTAGCCCATCTCATTAGGCCCGTGTATCTAGGCCTTTTTCATATCATCCATCTTTATTTTTTAAAAGAAAAAATTAAACAATGCGTCACTTGTTGAGTGTCGTCTATTTTCACATAAATTTTGACCACCATGGTTGCTGCAAAATCAAGTAATCATTTGATATTGATGCTTTATTACATTGGCTAGGAAATTTTTTTATCCTAAATCTTTTTCAATCTATTTTTTTCTCAAAACACTTACAAAAACACCTTACAAAATGCGATAAACATGTCCGTGGCCTCAAAAAACATAAAAGACTATCCTAAAACAAAACAATCCCAAGCTTAGGTCTATTTGTTTATGTTTTGGGGTTTCTCAATGTAAATAATCATATAATATGAACTCTCTTCATCAAATAGAACGATTTGACTTAAATATAGAACGATTTGACATAAATATAGATCATTTTGATGCCTTAAATCGGTGTCAGTCAATGATATTTTTTCTCTCATTGCTAGAATCTAGCGACTCCCTAAATCTAAAGAATCCAAACATATACGAATAAAAATCAGGGAGAAAAAAGTATTAACAAAAAGAAATCTGAAAACAACAAAGCACCAACAAATTCAGGTGAGGTTGTCAACGAGATCATATGAAAAGGATAACCCAATTGAAAGTAAAATAGTAGGTTGACATGTGACATGGGTGACTTAGGGCTTAAAGAGAGGCGGGTTTCAAAATAATTTGAGAAGAATTGACCTAATATGAAATAATTAAAAACACGGGTTGACTTCTGACTTAGTCAACCCATGGCAAACCTAGTCAAAAGCTGGGTTTGTCTCAGATGAACGTGCAAGACGTTCTTGAACCTAAAAAAGAGCTTTACAGTGACGACAAACAAATTTCTTCTCACTGAAATCAATATAACAAAGAAAGACTCTAAAAAACAGCAACAATTAGAAAAAGATATAAGAATCTAATAACATATAATGCGATGGAAAAGCAAATATGGGGAAAAGGGGACACAATTCAAAAGAAACAACATACGTTTTCTTTTTCGTTGATATTCAACCCATATGACATAATTGCGGTGACATTCATTAGCAACATATGTATTGCCAGAATCAGGTGAGTCAAATGTTGAAGCCCTTGAACTTGAACCGTGACACGAAGTTTGGAAAGTATCTGATTGCGATGGACAACAAACATGTTCTTTATTGCTATAGTTGTGCATGGTCAGATAACAGTTGGAAGATTCCATCGAAACATGTTTTTGGGTTTCAAAAGCCCCGTGATCGTTATTCAACTCACAATCAAAATAATAAAAAGCTTCACTAAAGTTATTAGATGAATACAAATTAGTGTCAGTGTGTTGTAATGGTTGTAGTCTTTGCCGACGACTTGTCATTGTACTATTTGTCTATAGCCTGGAAAAAATCAACAAAGAAACCTAGCATTTCTTTTGAAAACAAAAGACTGAAAAAAAACAATGTGCACTCATATAACTAATTGAAGATAAACAAATGAGTACACATAACATTGTTGCAACTTGAATGAAAATGTCATGCTTCTCTGTAAAGATCATTAACGATCACTATAAAAACAAGCAAGGAGAAAAAAAATGTAAGCCTATCCATCGACACTGCAAAACAAAACATGAAAAAAAAAACAACACCAAACAGTTCAACCCTGGTTAAAACATGCCTTAACACCCCAAATCAAAAAATCTTGAAGAAGCAAATGGTAAATCGCTCCGCGAGTTATTTTCTAGCATGAGAAAAAAATTGTTCTTTCATGCACACTTTATTTTATTAAAAAAAAAGTTGTTGCTTTCATCGACATTGTGACTGAATGTGCAAAACATTGAAAAATTATATTTAACAAAAAATAAAAACAAAGCTGCAACAAATAAACCCCTCCACCAATAAATCTAAGTTGCTTTTATCTACAAAAAAATAAACACACTTTTCCAACAATATGCAAATATAAATCTATATTGTTGATAACCCTAATACATGTAGAAAAGTGAACACCTGTAACAAAATTGAAAATCCATTTGGAACACAACAAACTAATTATGGAGCCAACCAAACACCAATTTGTAAAAGAATGAAATGAGGAAAAAAAATAGGCTCATTAAAAAAAATCTCCAAATAGCAGCATACACACTATACTGAGTAAAGTTGCACAATATCAACATGTTAACAATCTTAAAAATTCAGCACAAAAAAAATAATAAATGAACACCTAATATATATTCTTGCAAAAAGAAAACAAAGGTGCAATAAAATGTTTCAATCAATCAATAAATCTAATTTTCCTTGTCAAGAAAAAACTTAACAAACATTTGTGGTTGTAATCTTTGTCGACGACTTATCATCTCACTATATATCTATAGGTTGGAAAAAATTAATAAAGAAACCTATTATTTCTTCTAAAAACAAAAGACTAAAATAAATTGTGTGAGCTCATATAATTAATTCAAGGAAAACAAATAAGGAGTACACGCATCATTGTCGCAACTTGAAAGAAAATGACATGTCTCTTTGTAAAGATCATCTACGATTACCCAAAAAAAAAGTGAGGAGAAAAAAATGAAAGCCTCTCCATTTACAATAAAAAATAACATGAAAAACAACAATATCAAACAACTTAATCATAGTTAGAACACGCCTTAACACTCCAAAGCAAAAAATCTTAAAGAGAACCAAATGGCAAATCATCTTGTCAGTTATTTTCTAGCATGAGAAAAGGGATTGTTCTTTCATGCATACTCTTTTTTTTTTTGTAAAAAAACACTAGTTGCTCTCAACAACATTGAGATTGATGCACAAAACATTGGAAAATTAACGCTAAATATAAAATTTACAAAAAGAAAAAACAAACAAATAAACCCCTTCACCAATAAACCTAAGGTGCTTTATCTATATATAAAAAAAAAGCAAACACCTGTAACAAACAAAATATATAGGCAACAAAACAACAATTTGTATAGGAAGGAAGAAAATAGGGGGAAACAAGTTTATATAAAAAAAAAATTAATAGCAACATACACACTACACAACAAAATAAAGTTGTTTAGCACAAACATGTTTACAATCTTAAAGATTTGGTGTAAAAAAAACAACCACCTTATATATATTCATGCGAAAAAAATGTTAAAGGCACAAAAAAAACAACCACCTTTACAATCTTAAAGGCACAAAAAAATGATTCAATCAACCAATAAACCTAATTTGCTTTGTCAATAAAAAAATAAACAGCCTTTCAATTTATGTAAATCATAAAAAATACACTATTCATTCTGAGGTTTTTATTAATAATTTAAATATTTAAAATTCAAAACTACATAAAATGTTAATTAAATGCTTTTTAAAAAAAAAAAACTATTCTCAACACATGTATTTATTGTTTTAATGATATATACCCTTTTTTTTAATGAAAGCAATTTTATGAAATTTATCACATTTTAAAAAATAGAAAACTAGTGGAAAACAATACAATTAGAGAAATTCTATAGATTCCAAGTGATATTTTTTTTAAAAATAGCACTTGTAAATTACAATACTTTATGATATGCATCAAAATAAGATGACATAAATTCAACCAAAAAGAGAAAAAAGAATGAGAACTCACACACATTGAAATTGAAATTTCAATTACAATATCCAATCATCATTAAAAAGAATTAAATGGGGTAATCAATCAACATAAAAGGAAGCTATGCCAACAGTTTTATTTTGCTTGGAACTTTTATGTGATTTCAATAATTTTTTTCCTTTTTAATCTTATTTTCCTCCTTTTCCATCCTTTAAATTTATACTATTCCATTCTAATAAATTCGTTAAAACACCATAGTTTTGAATTTATTGTCCAGTAAAGTTTCACAATACAAACATGTTAAAAACCTTGAAGATTTATCAAAAAAAGAAAACCTAATACATATATTCCATTTAAACAAAATACAAATTTAGTAGAAAATGACACAATTAGAGAAATTTTATAGTTTTCAAGTGTGATATTTTTTTTAAAATGGCACTCGTAAATTAAGAAATATAAGATATGTATCAAAACCAAAGTGGCATGAATTCTACCAAGAAGAGAAAAAAGAACGAGTTCACCAGCATATTGAAATTTCAATCACAATATTCAGTAATCATTAAAAAAATTAAATAGGAGAATCCTTAAACATAAATGGATGTTGTACAAACAATTTTATTTTGTTTGAAACCTTTATCTGAGTTCAATTTCTTTCTTTCTTATCATTTTTATCTTATTTTACTCTTGTCCTATCCTTTATATTTATATCATTTCATTTTAATAAACTCAATGAAATACCATAGTTTCCATGTTTATTTTTCTAAGACAATACGGTATGAGATAAAGGTGGTGAAAACGATGGTGAAAAAGAATTTTTTTTCTTTCTTTCTAGGATGTTTATCTTCATCTCAGGACTTCAGCACGAGCTCCTCAACATTGAGTTTGCTTTTATTATTTTGTTATTGTCACATTATTCAAGTCGTGAATTTGACGGATTAATTGAATTATTTTTTAATTTATTTTTTTTCAATTTTATAATTTAATATCGTGTTTGATTGAAAATTAGACTTCATGATTTATTTTGATTTACTTATTATTAGATTAATTTGATCTCATGATCTGATAATAATGCTTAGCAAGTTAACCTAAGTTATCTTGACTTTTTGTGTTATTTTTTTAAATTTGATTATTTAATATTGAATTCAACAAAGACGACTAGAATTTTTTTTATATAATTTTGGTCCATGTTTTAGATTTTTTTATAATTATTTTTTTAATTTTATCATTCAACATTGAGTTAATTGAAAATTATGTTTCATAATTTATTTTCTATAGAATTATCATAATTTTATAATCCATATCATGAATTTAAATGTTAACTCAGGTTGATCAAAATCAATCAAATATATTTTAAAATAAAATATATCATTTTAAAATTCTTTTTAGTCGAATTATATTTTTACTTTTTGTATGAAGTTGTTTTTTTACCTACAAAAACAACCGGATTACATCATGTCAATCCTCACACAATTAAAATAATAGCAGCATAAAATGTTTTTTTAGGCAAAAAGAAGATTTTAAACAGACTTTGGGTTTTCTATATGTGTGAAAAAGAACAATTTATAAAATCTTGAAAGTTCAGCATCGAAGTGTCGTGTAGGTTGACTTTTCTGTGCTTCTATTTTAAAGACGTGGACCGGCAAACAGAGGGGGTAAATAACAACGTGGATTTTCTTTTTCAATAAAATAAATAAATAAATATAAAACCGGATCACAGACTTAAAACCATTTGACTGAGGAGAGATGGAAGCAAAAGCAAAAATGACTCGGTCTCAGCTACCACCAGAACTAAACTGTGTCTAACCCAAAATAAGCCAGCAAACCCACAGCTCTGCATGTCCGACACGTGTCCCCCTCTACTTTCCCCCTCACCCCTTCATAAACCCCACCTGTCTTCTCCTTCTGAAACACAAAACAAGAGTAAATTGCACCAGCAATACAACACAGAAAGCAAGAAAGCTAGACAAAATGGGAAATAGAGTTGCTCATCTGCTCTTGCTGCTTGTGCTCTGTTATGGGCTCACAATGGCAGTGGGGCTATACAGGGAAGAAAAGGAAGACTGGAGAGGAGACAGTGAAGAGACACAGACAGGCAGGGAACAAGAGTGGTTCATGTTGCAAGATTCAAAGCGCGTGGTGAAAACTGATGCTGGGGATATGAGGGTGCTCAGGAATTATGGGGGAAGGATTATGGATCGGCCTATACATATTGGGTTCATTACGATGGAGCCCAGGTCTCTTTTTGTCCCTCAGTATATCGATTCCAGCTTGATCCTCTTCGTTCGGACAGGTGCGTGTTCTTCGTTGTAATCTCTCTATTTTGTTGCATTCGTAGGTTTCTGTCAAAACTGCAATGCTTGCATGCATTTAGAACATCTCCAAAAGTGGATGATTAAGGAGGACTTCAGTTTTCTCAACTTATAATCTGGTAGAATAGATGACGAGTTGCTCGCAGAATTAGTGCACAAGTATCTTCCACTTTTTCTAAGCACTTTACAAGGTTTCATAACCAAACATTGTTTATTTGCACTTTGGGTTGTAGGGGAAGCCAGGGTTGGATTGATCTACGAGGATGAGTTAGCAGAAAGACGATTGAAGATCGGGGATATCTATCGAATTCCTGCTGGCTCAGCATTCTACTTGATGAACGCAGAGGAGGGGCAGAGACTTCACATCATTTGCAGCATTGATCCATCTGAGAGTTTGGGATTGGGTGTTTTCCAGGTACGCCATTACTTGAGCGACTTGAGATGAGAAATATTTTGTCGCTGAATCTTGAGGGCTTAGTGGAAGTTCTAGGGATTGTTTATGACTTAAATATGATTAAAAAAGTTTCTGTGCTGCTTTTTTTTTCTTTTTTTTTGAATTATGGGGTTGCACAATGACTGCCATGTTTTCTGATTTTATGTTTGCAGTCCTTCTTCATTGGTGGGGGGACTTATCCAACATCCATTCTTGCTGGTTTTGAGCTAGAAACCCTTTCAACTGCCTTCAATGTAAGCAATCAGATCAAAGTTACCCACAAAATATCCAAACTTTGCCTCTGCTCCTTCATTATTTTCTTTTTTTCCCAAAAGTTTGATAAGTTTTGTGCATTGCAGGTGACAACAGATGAAGTGAGGGAGATAATGACCAGGCAACAAGAGGGTCCGATAGTTTTCATCGGTGATTCTAGGGCACCAAGGCTAAGCCCATGGACAAAATTCCTTAACCTGAAGGAGCAAGATAGACTACAGCACCTAAAAAGATTGGTGAAAATCCAACAACAACCCAGTGAAGGAGAGGAGCAGATGACATGGTCATGGAGGAAACTCTTGAATTCAGTATTTGGACAGGAAAATAAGAAAAAGGGTGAAAAAGCTGGCAAATCCCCTGATTCATACAATATCTATGATAGACGGCCTGACTTTAGAAACAACTATGGATGGAGCATTGCCCTTGATGAGTCTGATTATCAGCCTTTGAAACACTCTGGTGTCGGTGTCTATCTGGTCAACCTCACTGCGGTAATTGTTCTTGTCCAGTCTCTTGATTCTGCTCATTAACCATGTTTTACGATTTCCAATGCATGTTTTCTTCAGAACAGAAGCAATGTCAACTGAACTTTTCTTATCTTCTGGGGCAATTTTTGTATCAGGGATCAATGATGGCACCTCATGTGAACCCAACAGCAACAGAGTTCGGGATTGTTTTGAGAGGAAGCGGCAGAATTCAGATTGTGTTTCCAAATGGAACACAGGCGATGGATGCACGAGTAAAAGAAGGCGATGTTTTCTGGGTTCCAAGATACTTCCCCTTCTGTCAAATCGCAGCTCGGTCAGGTCCTTTCGAGTTCTTTGGATTCACAACTTCAGCTCGCAAGAACAGACCACAGTTCTTGGTTGGCTCAAGCTCAATTCTTCAAACCCTGAGAAGCCCTGAGCTGGCGGCTGCCTTTGGTGTGAGCGAGGATAGGATTAATCGTATCATCTCGGCACAGCGCGAGGCTGTTATATTGCCTTCAGCAAGTGCAGCGCCACCGGATGAGGAGGAGGAGGTGGTGGCCAAGTTCGAGAAGGTGCAGAAGGTGATCAAGAGCTTTGGTAACGGAATGATCATGGGTTTCGATTAGAAAATAGTGCAGGATAAAGTTCGAGAGGTTGCAGAAGGTGATCAATAATTATCTTTCGAGTAGCTTATATTTTTGCTTTTCTCAGTTCTTTCTGTTCGTGTTCCTTGCTTCGTTGCTTTCACTGTTTTGTCTCTGAGCTGTAAATAAGAATAAAATCGACTTCTCTTAGCTACTGGTTTCCCTTTTCAATTTATTTCCGCCATGGCCATTTGAGATTGGATTACATTGGGAGCAGCGGCCTAAACCTTGGATTCTGAAAATGATTGTTTGAAGATCATTTCAGTAATTTTGTGTGTCGCGATGAACAGGGGAGATCATGAGGCTATAGGGATTTTTAGCAGAATTTATAATCCAATTCTATGTAGTTTAATTTTATTCGAATCTCTTTCTAAAAGTAGAAAACACATTTTCCAAGTAACATAATTAAAATAAAACGAAGAAAAATGGTAATTAAACCCTCACAACTGTGAACGTTTTGGACAGTTGGGTTGAGATTTTATAAATTTTTGTGTTTTACGTGGTGGAAGATTATGCTAATGGTCTGAAAACAAAATAAATTAAATAGGAAATTGATAAACCGAATAATAGTTCTTAATGATAATTAATTATTTTAAAAAAAGTAAAAGATGGATTTTAATCCTGATTTTTCTTTTTAATTTATATAGTTTTACTTCTTTTATTTTTATATATACATCATACAAAAATATAAGAATAAATTATAATAATATCTTTAAAACATTATAAAAAAATATAAATAACAAATAGCTACTTTAAATATACGCAATAAAAAATTAAAAAATAAGACAAATGCTACAAATTCGAATTTAAATAAAAAAGTAACACAAAGTGAAAAAAAAAAACATAAAGAAAGATATTTAATTAAAATTAAAATTAATAAAAAAGGATATTAGAATAAATATTCAAAATATTATGAATGGTCTGAAATAAAAATAGAAAAATAATATTCTTAATTAAAAATGATATATTGATGTGATTTAACAGAATATTTATTTTTAAATAAAAAATTATCAAAATTATAGAAAATAATATAAATTATACAAAAAAAAAATGCTGAACAAAAAATGATTTTTGTTGTTGGAATGTGACCAACTGGTAACTACTTTTTTTCCAGTTAAGTTTTCTTTCCCCTCTCAAATCAAAAGACTGGGAAATAAATAAACTGATTTTAAAAAAAAAAATTAAAATTTTAAAAATTAAAGAGATCAAATTGGGAAGAAAAGAATAGAAAAATATTTTGTTTTTATGAAATTGAGATTGACCATTCTTTTTTTAATATTATATATTGTATTCATTTTTTCTAATTTTATCTTTTTTCACTATTTAAAATTTCATTCCATAAAATTAGGTTATAAAATAATTCAATTACAAAAAAAGTTTAAGCACAAAAACGATAAAAAAATTTGTTGTGCCCTCTAGAAAAGAAAGAGAAACTGAAGAGCATCTTCATTAGTTACTGTTTGGTGATGTTGTTGATGTTGATTTTGAAAGTATTTTTCGTTTAAAAATATACTAAAATAATGTTTTTTTTAAAAAAATATTTTTGATATCAATATATAAAAATAATTTAAAAACATTATCTTTTTAATTTAAAATAAAAAAATAATTATTTTCAAAATTATTTTTAAAACACAACACAAATCACCCTCTTGGTATATTAATTAAAATCAATATACGAGGTGCTCTTTAAAATTCTCCTATTGAAAGTTAACACAACTATATAGGGCAATTCTTCTCGCCTACCGCGTCATGTTGTTAGCACTATTGTTTGACAGCATGATGTCAACCAATAGTTTCCAATAATATTTAACTGTCACAACAAATTTCGAAGGGGAAGAAATAGTCTTTAACTGCTTTTCTTGCTACAATCTCTTCTGATCTGCTGCGAGTTTTGAGGTCTTGTTCATTGCCTTGGAATGATAATTTTCTATTGCTCCTTCTGTGAACAAGAGAGCTGCTCGAGCTGAGCTGTTGCTGGGAAGATTGCTTCTGTGACGCTGCTATTTTGAAGAAGATTGCTGCTGGTTCAATTTGTTTGCCGCCGCCGCCGCCGCCGCCGCGATCTGCTTGAAGGATTGCTTGTTCACTGAGGCCGGCGTGGTTTCAAATAAAAGCTGCTGTGTTTTCTCACCTCTATATTCCAATTGTTAGAAACAAAGAATGCAAATTTTTGGATCAATCTCCTAGTCTTTATTCATTAATCACTCTTAACACACACCCTCCTTTATCGTCTTCACTTGAATTCTAAGTGCCAGCCCTTATATTTATATAAGGAAATTGTTATTCTATCGAGGAATATATCTATCTAATTAAACAATATTCTAATAACTTAGTTTGATCAGTTTTTTTAATCAAGATTCCTACATTAACTAGAATTTTATCTAGCAATTCGCCATGTTTGGCAAAATTGGCTACTCTTCTCGTGGATTCAATACTAATTTGGAGATGGGAATGACTGAAAAGTTTCCAGTTTTTAGACAAATGAATGGAAGCTGGCAAGTTCATGGCAGTCATGTCCATCTAACATTGCCATGCAAATACTATAAAGGGTGACATTCTTGTTCATGGACAAGGTCTATTAATGGGTATTAAGATTAAAAGTGTGTTTGATATTGTGGTTTTTGTTGTTGTGGTTTAAAAAAAATAGTTTCATGAAAATCATTTTTAGTTGCGGTTCATAACTGAAATTGAAATATTTGGTTAAAACTGTGGTTAAAAATTTTTTGAATTTGAAATTTTTATACAGGTCCACACTACTTTATGCTTGATTTTTATCAAATAGAATAAAAATAATGAGATTCAAACTCGTGACTGTCTAATATCATGTCAAGGAACCATCTTCTCTAAAAGATTAAGTTGTTAGATGAAACTCTAAAATATAATTTATATTATTTTCAAAATTCCCCCTCTTTTTTACATTTAATATACCGTGTGTGTGTATTTTAACACCACTTCAATCGAACTGACAGCATCATTTGGTTCATCATTTCAGGGAAAAGATGACAATGCAAGCCTGCGAGGTTACTTATAAAATTTCTCCAACGTCGCAACTGGCTCACCATATAGGAAAATAATCCCTTTATTTTCTCTGCATTTTTATTTTTCAATTACACAAGTAGCAGTAATTTATGATTTAAGCTGAAGAAAACATGTCCTGGCGTAATTGCCAACTAATCGAAAGCACCACCTGTTCTTCTACACATGGTTTCATGCTAACTGATATTACCTTTGTCCATGTCATATCTTGTATCAAGCAATGTGAGGAGATTTGCAGAAGAGTGTACAAACTGGCATGATCATCGTATGCGAATACTGGAACGAAAGTTGTGGTTCGTGACAGCTCTCATACGCTAAGCTTGGGACAGAAATCGGAGTCGATAAATCGACTGCTAAATTCATCTAAGCAAGCCATCCGGATTCGTTCAGGTGTTGCAGGGTTACTGAGAGGAAACCACTCATGATGCCCAACTTCTGCTCTTGCAGCTATAATAGCATCTTTAATGGCAAAAAAGACAGCTGAAGCCAGGAAAAATGGAGGTTCACCAACAGCTTTAGATGAGTGGATAGCCTTTACATTTGGATGACCCTGAAACCAAAATGGAGAAATAAGTTGGAAATCATTTTCAAATTCAATCTTTAATTCAAGCTTTTCTGTAACGCGAAACTTAGCCTATCAAGTGAAAGAAAAAACTAATAGATCTGGAATGTATATCGGCTGGATTTAATAAAAGCACTGCAACCATAATACCAGTAATAACCAGTAACCTTGACATCAAATGGAAATAACAGACATGATCCAATCTCTTATGACATTTAGGAAAACAGAGATGATGAAAGCCAGGAGGGCCATAAAGGAACAAGGAAGTGGTATCTGAACCATCCGGTAGCAGAGGAAAAATATACCTTGAGAAGCGAAACGCTGAATTTAAACGGAACATCATTCATGGAAGGAATCTTGTAACTTCCAGGCCCACTTGTATACAAACAGCCAGGAGGGATCCACTTATGAGCTGCATCTCCCCACTTTAGTTCTTCCATGGCCACCCATCCCAAACCTTGTATAAATGCCCCTTCAATCTGAATTCAATTGGAATGCATACAAAAAATTTATAAGCGAACATACACATGATTACTGGTGTAAGAGGCAATAATTCAATGCCTCAGTTCTCAGAGTTTTGTACAGACATTAAGAAATAGTTGAACATAAAACTGTAAGGTGGATGTAGTTTAATATAGATGATGAAAATCCCAATTGAAAACACAAGAGAAAGGAAAGGCACCTGTCCAACATCAATGGCTGGATTGATAGAGTAACCAAGATCCAGTATAATGTTTGCTGTCCTTGTGTGGAAATCTCCCGTCAACGTGTCAATTTCAACCTCAGCAAATGCAGCCCCGTAGGTGTAGTAATTAAATGGGTTTCCTTTACAAGTTGTCCAGTCAAAGCCAATGTCAGGTGTAATGTAGAATCCATGAGCTGAAAGGTCTATTCGCTGCATGTAGCACGCTCCAGCCAGCTGTGGAAAATTAAAATACAAAATAATTTTCCTCATATTATACTGGTCACAATAATCAAGTAGCCTACATCGATTCATTCCATGAAGCTTTTAATAGATAAAGCAATCCAAATCTCTCCAAATACTACAAATATGCATCTACCATCTGCTGATTGATTCAAAATTCAGTCTGTTAACTTCTAAATAACCCCAAGATCCATACAATTCTGACCTCAAAACATCGTTATTAGTTTTCACCATTTGAATTTGTGAAATGTATTCTATGTTTTATTATAAAATAGTTCTACAAGGTACTGTGTTCCCTCCTGAGCATCAGGGTCTGGAATGACACATATACCAGTCTTCAAGAGCTGATCTGTAATCAAACATTTTAGAAATGCTCTCGTTTATTTAATTGTACGCAAGCACAGCTACAGAATTTTATGCCGAGGCAATGAGCCTTTTATGTGGCCATGCAATGGTATAGGCCTGAAGCAGAAAAGTATATGTTTTTGAAAAAAAATTAGAGATTGTTTGTTGAAATGCACCCCATTAGCCTGGAACTGATACAGGCCTCACGATAAAGGGAGGGTGCAACAGGTATAGAACCTTACAAGAAAATTCTGAAGAGATGAAAAAATGAAATTTTAAAATCCAGTGATCAAGTTCAAATCCAAGAAACAAAGTCATCAGTTCTATTAAGTTCTTGCTGTGCTAGCTGATTAGTGAATCCATTTGCTTCACAAAGGTATAGACACGACACTAAAAAGTATGGAAATGAAATATGAAGGGGGTGTCTTGATGCAAAAAGGGAATGCACTTGAAGCACATGAAATACTGAAAAGAAATAAAAATAAAAATGAGGACACCTAGGAAGATGCGACTTCAAATAGAGCATTGATGTCTTTACAAAAGGAGCACAAAGATGTATGTGGAGAAACCATAAAAGCAACATTAGTACATTACCTCAGCAAACGAGCTGAAATTATGTTTTAAAGCAACAGGCTCCATTCGTGCCTTTATTTGCTCACATGCATCCAAAACTGCTGCTCCATACAAATCAGAGCTTGCAGAAGCTGCTGTTGGTGATGTATTTGGTACCTAATTTGGTGACAAAATGCAAAACCACAAACAAATAGATAGCATAAGCATTGACTATTCAAATATTTATGGAAAGGATCTTATCACTTTATTGCTACTCTGAACCAGCATATAAGAATGAGAGGTTCAATAAGAGCACTATTAATGGACCTGAGTTATGTTATCCAAATTTGGTGCAGAATGTCAGGCTCCAGTATGATCAATAGGTAATTTTTCAGATCTCAAAAGTTTTATGCATACTTCTGACTAAAAATGACAACAAAGAAATACAGCAAAAAGAAAGCTTAAGAGTATTTATTGGGAAGATGCAGTGAAAATTTTGACAGATATTTCTAAAACTAGAAGTGGGAAGATCCTCTTGCTACATTAACCTGTAATATAGACTCCTAAAAAACTGCAAGTTTTTTGGCACTACCACTTCCTCTCCCAGTATGCGTGAAATGAATTGACAAAGTTATTTCTGGTCTTGATGAGACTTCTCAAATGTCACACTCGTTACATCTTGCATTGGTCCATCTTCCCATGTGCAATTTAAGCCTCCCCACCCCCAACACAGAGCACAAAAGAAAAAAAAATCACAGACACAAGGGCCATGCCATATTGAACTCTTAATCTGCACACTACAGTCAAATTCCATACAAGAGCATCCCACTGATAATTCTAAGGTCACTGAAACTACAGCAATATCAAGCTTCAGGTTGCAGTATCTTAATACCTTGTCAGTACTTGTCTCTGATATAAACACAGAACTTAGAGGAATATTGAAAGCAGAAGCAGCAACTTGAGCAACTTTTGTATGTAAACCTTGGCCCATCTCAACACCTCCATGTGTAACCAAAACAGTTCCATCTGTGTAGACATGAACAAGAGCACCTGCCTGCATATTTAAGAAGACAGTCAGACAATCAGCGTCCTGCAAAGTTACTCAAGAGATACACTACAAGAATCTGAACTAACATGGACAACTGAAAGTCAGGAAAAACTTAACCATTCTGTTAGATGATCCAGTTGTTGTGTTGGACTACAATTAGAGATAGGTTCTGTACCTATCATTTGATCATTTATGATAGTACTGGATAATTGCATATTCTGTTAGTTGGTCAAGATTCTGAGGCTACAAGAGCTCAATGAGCTGAGTGACACATGAAAGTCAAGAATTTCATGAGCCATGTTCAATGAAAATGCACTTTTTTGTAAGTTTAACATCTGATCCATGGTTCTGTCATCTACAGAAGAGAGACAAAACAAAAGATATAGAGGATAATTTTAAATAGCTTATAACTGGTAAATGACCTGGTATCAAAAGATTTCAATTACGAAGTCGGGTGCAATATATATTTAGCAATGATCTCCATCAAATATGAACTGATTAAAAAAAAAAACAATGGTTGCTTGGGCAGCACCCAAGTGACAAGCTTGGTCTCTCTCTCTCTCTCTCTCTCTCTCTCTCTCTCTCTCTCTATTCTTTTTCCCTCACTACTCTTTTCTCTCTCTCCTCTTTTTTGTTCTCCAACAATTTCTCTATGCAGCACACATGCACACAATTTTTAGGCACTCGCATAATTTCTATCTACTCAGGTTAGCGTTTACACCAACTGCTACACCAGGTCCATGACAGTTAGCCATCATCTCCACCAATGGCGCAACAACCATGATATGATGCAACAACAAACGGGCCACCATGCTAGGCAATGGATTATCAGCTCCACAACCAATGCCCATCGCCAATTTTTACACCAATGATACATCTACTTCTTCATTAAAAAATAAATAAATTCAAAGACTAGGTACATAAATACACTCAATCACCATGCAAAAACCAGATTTCTTCTTGGCCACACAGACACCGTACATAGGCTACACCCAGATACACAAACTCTACCTTCGTTTTTTCTTCCTTTGCACTATTTTTTCCTCTTACACTAACTCAATTATGGAGGGTCCCTGTCCTAACAGGGAATGGTTTTCCGAGAACAAGTTGGCCCAGGACCAGCCATGAAAAGCCCATTTTCTGTCTGATGTTTTTCACAACTTCATCATGAACTTTATCCTAATTTGACATTCAGCTTGAAACATAAAAAAATGATATTTGGGAAGTCAATGTAGTTTAATGCATGAAATCTTACTGTATAGCATGTTAAGTAACAACTTAGTATAGAATCATAATCTATTAAAGAATCCGCTGCTCAACCTATCAAAGTCTACCGTTATGTAATATTGCATTGCATTTGATGACCCACAGAAATAAATGGGGTAGGATGAGTTTGATCTGACAAGCAAATTTGAAATCAACAGGAACAATACAAAAAAAGGTAGAAAGAAAGAATATCTTAGTTTAGGAAGATTTACAATACCTGGTTCATGAACTTTGTTGTAAATGAAATGCCAAATTTTGTAGGAACCATTGCAACACCACGTTTTTTCCATCGATTCTGAAGATTAAATTGCTTAGCATCTTCACGAGCCCTCAAAAGGTCAGAAGATAACTTCAGTTCATTCCAGAGCTGACCAAGTGTACAGTATTGAAGTTGTTGGCTGTAATGCAATATTGATCCTTCTCCTTGAAAGTTAATTTCCTGGAGATTCAATTATTGAAAAAGAAAACAAAAACATGAAAACCTGTGAGGGAAGTAGTTATAAACTGCAGGTAAAATGATGAAAAATCAACAAGATTGCATATCATACTCTTATCTCTTCTGGATTTTTGTTAAGCTCCATGGCAATCTTTTGAATCCAATTCTCAGCTATAAGCATACCTTGAGGACCTCCAAATCCTCGGAAAGCAGTGTGACTGGGAAAATTAGTGAAGCAAACCCTTCCTCGTATCCTGATATTTGGTATCTCGTACACGTTGTCAGAATGGAACATCGCACGTTCAAGGACAGAAAGAGACAGGTCTAATGAATTTCCTGCATTATTGTAGATTTCAAGATCCAGAGCAAGCAATCTTCCTTCCTTTGTAAAGCCAACCTGAATGAAGTATACCATCAGTTCTTTTGTTCTGTTAAACTTGACTCCACAAAAACAACAAGAAATATAAAATCACTTCAGTAAAATTAAAGGCAAATGATATTGATGAGGTCAAGATGCACAGGGAGTAAGGTCGTTTTCCATCGTCCTCCTCTCCTAGTTTTTTCTTTGAAACAAAGTGGTAGTACCATACCCTTCTATCTATTCATATTGTCCTAGTCCCTTCCATTATCTCATATTTCATTCCTATTTTATACTTTCTAAATCTAGTGTAAAATTATTTCAAGGTAAGAAAAATTCGTTATAAATATGTTATCTAGTACACAGCATACAAGAACCTTGGAAAACTCTTGTCTTTGTGTAACGACTCTGTATTTAGATCAGTGAACATCATCAACAACAACAACGACAACAACAACAACTAAACTACCAAACTAGTTGGGATCAGCTATATGGATCCTGTAAGGCCATTTCTCTTGATCATAAACCAAATTCTCCAAAAGAGAAAATTAACAACTGGCTTAAAGAATCTAAATGTTGGAATAGGAAATACTGATTTTTTTTTGTCATTTTGTTGGATTCAAACTTCCATCTTGCAGTTTTGTGTATCTGTTAATAAATATCTCACAAATAAACACATGCTTCAGTGTTGCTTTGGGAATCAGCTGTGAACGGCCATCTAACAGACTTTTTCCAAGAGAGAGATTACCCATCCAAATGGGGTTTGTGTGATTCTCTAGCAAAGTGGGGATCCAGGCTAATGGACACATGCTTGGCTGTGTTTGTTTTGGTAGATTTCAATGGAGATGCACAAAAGGAAAATTGGTAATTCAGAAACCACAAAGTTAGATGGGAAACGATAAAAACACAAATTTCCTTGTAATGTTCTACAATATCATAATGCAGAAACCACCACCGAGGAATTCAAGCAACTTTTAGAGTAAAATTTAAATGCAGCTTATCTGAATATCTACATAAACATAATGTGGAAACCACCTACGACATATAAGAATGCACACCATCTTCCAGTTTGACTGACAAACAATACCTTGTACTTTCCAAGAAAAGTATGGCGCTGTCCAGTTATCATCATGTCTACATCTCTGTCTAATGTGAGTTTCACTGATCGATTCAATAGATATGATGGGACAGAAGCGGCGGCGGCAATGAAAGCTGATCTTGTCTCCTTTCCACCAAATCCACCACCAATTCGTTTGGTTTTACAAACTACTTTTGACATCGGAAGACCAAGGACCTCAGCCACATACTTCTGGTGCTTCTGAGGGGCCTGCACACAGCAGATGACACCATAACATTATGAAAAGAGTGAAGCAGATAGACAATAATTTGGGGTTATACTGTCGTCTGAATGGGTCAGTAACTATCAACATACTTCTGAGTGAAGCAGTTAGCCACATAGTTCTGCCAGAACTTTGCTTTTGGTGAAGTTTGCAAACAAATATGTCTGAGCATGTAAATTGGACGTTATGAATTCACATAGTACATTGAGCTACTCATTGTTTCAAAAGGGGAAAAAAATGCATCCACTGGGAAACTCTACACAAGCATGCCTATAAAACAGCAAGTTACAAGAAGATTAAGAGTGATTACAAAAATAAAGCACACCAAAACAACAATTGTTCCAAGCAAAATGACAGCAATCACAAAAATGAAGTTGTGCACTTGTTTTTGACACATTGCACTGCCATTTTTCTCTACAAAATAGAAATTGTATTCATCATTTTCTTGTCATAACATATGGTAAAACTAACACATTTTGAGATTCACAAGTTCTGATGAAGGATTCATTTTAATGAATATCACGAGCCTCATTTTTATCATCCTACAAGATCTTAAAAAATTTGTACAGTGTCAATGCTAACAACCTTGATAAACATAAATGACATTATTAGAAATAGAACAACAATGATAACAATCTAAAATTATTCGATCTAGGAGCCTCATGTTTTACAATCCTACAAGATCTTAAGGTTCTGTTCCTACAGTCAGCCAAAAATCCCAAAGCTAACAACCTCGGTAGATGTTAATACAATTGTAAGCAAAACCATAACACACTAAACTTATTCAATCTCACAAGCCTTTTATTTACAATCCTACAAGATCTGAAAAATCAGTAGAGTCATTTAGTCCTACCTAAAATGCCAACGCTAACAATGTTTGATAAATAAAGAATATGAGATAAGAACCAGAACAATTAGTTAAGCTTATTCAGGTATAAGTTGGTGGTACAAAATTCAAGTATAATCCAACAGCAGTCAAGACTAAGATGACCACGTACTACAGAAAAAAAATTGTCCTATTGATGTTATCAAGATTCAGCCATAAATGCATATGTTAAGATCCTCTCAGATTTCAGTACAGATCAATCACCCCAAATCAAAATTCAAAACATGCCTTAGTTGAAAGTCCTAATACTCTAGAATAGTTGTGAGTTGATTACTACATAATTTGTATATTGGTTGTTTTAACTTCAGTCCTGTCATGGTGCTTTGGACTGCAGTTAATAAAGTAACAACTCTTAATGGAGTTAACTTACTTGGGTAGAGGAAATCATATGAACTTCACTGCCACTATCCATAGTCCAAACCAAACTGCTCTGTGGTTCCAAGTAAAAATGTTCCTGCCCGCCCACATGAACTTCTCCATCAATGATCTTGTCACATTGACCTGATTGAAAACAGAGATCCACATCACCCTTTTTCAAACACTTCTCTGAATTGGGATGAAAACTTTTAGCATCAACTGCTTCCTGTATTGACAATATTGCTGGGAGTTCTTCATATTCAATGACAACTTTTGCTGCAGCTAGTTTTGCATTTTCATGTGTATCAGCAACAACAACCCCTATTACCTGTAGAACACACATGCATAGTTGAGTGGAGAGTACAAAGGACATATGAAAGCATTTCAAGAACTCAATGCGTTGATGTATCATTCGATATCATAATGGGACAAGTCAATTTTTATGCAGGCATGAGATAATCTTCTGGGTATCCAAGCTTTTCCCATAACAAAATTGAACAGGACTAGTGAAAAATTTATTATAAGTTCAAAGGCTGGGAGCTAAACTTCATGTGAAATACAGAAATTTTGTTGTCCACAAATTTCCACTCTCGAGACACTATTTTCAGTCCACAAACTTTTTGATTTATGATATAAAGTAATTTCTTACCTGTCCTACACAAGTCACATATTGTGTAGCAAATAGCTCCTCATCATGAGTTATTGGTCCAATGTGATTATCACCAGGCACATCTTTGGCTAAAAATATTCCTGCAAAGCCAGGTGAAGACTTGGCTTCTGAATCATCTATAGAAAGAATCTTTGCATGAGGCTTTCTGCTTAATACTAATGCAGCATGCAGACCATTGGAAGGCATTGGCGTGTCGTCAGCATATTCTGCCTCTCCTGTGACCTAGAGAAAGTTATACATCAAAAAGATCACCACAGTACCCTTTTCTAGGAAAAAAAACTAAGAATGTGCCACAACATCAAAGACCCAATCCAATATAGATGTGAGAAGTAGAAAATATTTAACAGCAGTGTCATATGAGAGAAATTAAATAACCATAAAAATACAGATTAGCTGTTTGATTTTTCAGCCGATCTTGTTTTCCAACTTCCCATGATTTTTAGCCAGATTAGAAAATAGAATAAGAATGTGGGCATAACTAAGAAAATTCACTGATCCCTAGTTCGTAAAAAAATATGCCAAACTTGGAACCAGGGACCTTTTCAAAGTCTCCAGGACAACAAATTAATACCATGACAAGCAAAACACCTCCAGCAGAAGAATGGTAGGCTTTATTTCATTAGTGCTTCAGAATATAACAAAACCATCTCTCTCTCTCTTTGTTTTTTTTTCTTTAACTAAAAGTATGGCCTAAACCATCACATGAGCATCTGTTAACTTTTCAAGTACCGAAAACATTGATTAGAATTCTTTGAAAATGTTGATTCGGTGCTAGTACAATTTCTTCTTCATTGGTACATTTAAGCGGGCACCTTGAAAAGAATGCACCAACATCTACTGTATCAGTAAGAGATACAATTATATTGCCGACATCTGTGCTAATGTTCTGATTTAGATACCTGAAGTCTTGACGAAAGATGAATCTCAGGAGAGCCCACAGATGTACCATGTTTTCTAATTTCATAGTCCTGATTTCCCATGATTGATGGCCGCTGGAATGGTTGTGTAGCTGACAGATAAGATAATGGTATACCAGTGGATTTTTTCATACAAATTTGCTGTGAAACCCACAGGAAAAATTTGAAGAAGAAGCTGAGAGTTAAAGATTTTCGGAATTCCACCATTCCACCAGGAGCATCTTCCTTGAGAAAAATGTCTATTTCTAAGAATTTCAAAGCACCCTGCAAGAGCTCCTGATCCCAATTCTTCCCAATGACGAATTCTTTTGTTTTCACTGCAGACAAAGATAAGGGAGCTACCCCACCATAAACGATCAATGCATCTGAAACAACTAAATCTTCACCTTTTTCTTCAAGAAAGACATGCATTCCAGCATTCACAATTGCAATATCATCATCCCTTCGGTGAGCCTGCTTAAATTCTTTTACATACTCAAAAGGCCTAGTCCATGGTAAGAATATTGACAGTAAAATTTCACCACTTGTAAGATCCACCTTTCGATAACCCAGAAAGAAATTCTCAGCCATGATTGTTCTAATGTTTCCTTTGCAATCGATGATTTGAAATTTTGCTCCTGCAGCCATCCAGAGAGGGTTCAAATCTGATATTGGACTGGCTGTACAAATGTTCCCTCCAACACATGCAACATTTTTTATTTGTGTCCCGGCAAACCATTTTATTTGTTCAATAAATGCCTTACATGATGATGTCTCATGAGCAGCACGCTCATTTACGACCTTTCTAAACATTTGCAGGAGTTCAGTGAGTCTTACTGCAGCGCCTATCTCTAAACCATCATCCTTAACATGCAAGACATTGAGTTCTGGTACGTGAGCAACAGATATCAAAACCTTATACTGGATTCTCTTCAACCTCATCTCTATTCCAACCTCAGTATTACCCACCACCAACTTTGCATCTGGGAATTTCGCTTTTAACTCCAGCAAATGCTGAATTTTTAATGGCCGAAACCACTTAAGCCCACCAAATCCATTCAAATATAAGGGAGTTAATTTCCTGAGCAACAACTCGGGAGGAAAAATAAGCTCTTTGTCTGTATATGTGCTCCCATCTACCTCACTATAAGAGACAGGCTCATACTTATTTTCATTGGCAGTACTTTTTTTGCAGGTTTCTGCACCATTTAAACTTTTTGATTTACATGAACAAGGTTTACCAGTTGAAGGGCACAAAAATTCACCACTCTGAAGATCTGATGAAGAGGTATTGGTGTAAAATGCATCATCAGTTTTGGCAAAAACTTGAAATGCATCAATAATCGGTCTGTAACCAGTGCAACGACACAAATTTCCAGCAAGGCATTCTTCAATTTGCTCTTCAGTTGGTGGTAATTCACTTGACCTCAGCAGTGCATACATTGACATTATAAATCCAGGAGTACAAAATCCACATTGTGAGCCATGAGAGCGAGCTAAAGATTCCTGCAGGGTGTTACAGAGATGCAGACACGGTGAAGAAACTTACCAGGCATAATTTAGTGATGTAGAAGACTACTAAAACAAGATAGAAAAGCTTATTGGGCCTAACATTAATAAGATTTAGTTTTCAAATTTACATAGTATCTGATGTAATTGTGTGACTAAGGCAATCTGGACCTTCATTAAGTTCTTCTTTGACTAGGAAAAACATGCTGTAAAGTCCTGGACAATTTATCAAGGAGGCAAAGTCTCTTGTAGATCAAGGAACTCTGACTTTCTCTTGAGCCATTCATGCAAAGCATGCCACTCCTCAATGGCATGGCCTGCATCTCGGTGAACTGGACAGGAAAAATTCAATTTCAATTTATTTTCATCGTCTGCATGGCAAGTGACTTACAGTAATGATGCACCTGTAAGATTCATCACATGAGAACATACATTTGCTAGTAATGAAAAACAAGCAGTAAGCTTTTAAGACCTATAAGCTTAAAACTTAACATACTGTGAGAGAGAGTAAACTCAAGCCATTAAATTATCCAAAATATCTGTGGTAACAGACATGATAAGGAGTATCAACCAAAAAAAGAGGAGCGCATGATAAAAGTATTAACAGTTTAGAATCAACATTCTTACTTGAACTGGGTGCAAACCAGTTTTTCTGTTCCCAACTCCCTCCACAGTTATTATATGCATCCCTTCTACAGAATACAAAGGAGCCAAGCACGCATTGACTGCATAATGCCTGGAAAAAGGTATCAGGGAAATGTTATTAAGTTGATCCTAAAGACAAAGGAATGCACAAAATTTGACAAAACTGTGTGAGAGAGATAGGGAGAGAAGCAGTGTGAGAACTGACACACATTTCTTCAACACTTCATTATAATGAGAAACCATAACAGTGCAGGCCCCACAACCACCTTCACCACAGCCTAGTTTTGTCCCCGTCAAACCAATGTCTGTTACCCAAAAAAAAAAAAAAAAAGAAAGAGGATTACAATCAGGTATGTCATAGATTCAAACATCAGCTAAATCATAAATCTTTTAAACTGTGCCCAAACACAAACTTGTATTACTGATTATTTCATACATCAAAAGCACCACAATACGAAGCTTAATAGCTGGGAAAAAGGTAAGAAAAGTCTAAGAAAGGCAATCCTACTTTCTAGTCAGTGAATCTGAATTAGATCCATATGATAGTTCCGTTGTTCTTTTTCCCTTAACATATTTTGGGAAACAAAACACTACTTGATCAATTGATCAGTTGACCAAGCTTGAGCACACTCTAAGTTTCCTTCTCTGCTATTTTCTTAGAAACCAAACATTTGTTGCGGACCCAGATCAGATCACAAGCAAGAAAGAGAAATTTTAAGCTACTGATTCACATAAAAAAAATCGAAGCTATATTTCCTTCGTTCTTCACCTAAAAGAACCAAATTCAACATGCTTTTCCAATCGGATTCAAATCACAGACAGGATGATCAGTTTCAAATAAATCATTCTTTTTCAATGATACTCCATAAACCAAACACTGATTATTGGTAAATTGATTATTGATCATTGATTGATTGAGCCCAACACACATGATAAGTAAGAAACCAAGCTCAAATTAGAAAGTTTCTCCTTTTATCATAATCAACTGTGTTTCCTTCTCCCTCTCTTTTTTCTCTCAAAAACTAAGCCTGGCCCAGATAATAATTACACTTAGTCCAGCTGAATTAACCCTCATAACTTTCCTGTACTTTCTGAGACACCAAACAATAACAAAGCTTGTTAAGATCGCCACGTTACCTCTAAGATATTCAAGAAGAGTCAAGTGGGCCAATCCATCAGGCAACACCCTCCTAACTCCATTAACATACAAAACCGCATCCCTTGATGATTCCCCTCCAATCGGTTCCATTTCTTCTTCGTTTTTCATAGAGCCCATTTCAATATCTTTTTAAAATCACTAGCACTTACAGTTTCAAAGTTAGAAGAAGAGCAAAAATTGGAGATAGCATATCAGATTGGTCTTAATGCATATTGTTTGTTGGATTCCTTGTCATTTAGTCAGTTTTCAGGAGGAAAAGGGGACAAAAAATGAAACATATGACGTTGTCATTTACGGTTCCAAGATAACTAGTTTACTAGAAACATATGTCGAGGATGGAAAAAAAGATTTTTTTACTGTAATAAGAAATTTTCTTTATTTAGAATAAACCTTTTTTTATATTCTCCAAATTTCTTCCACAAAAATATTATCACTACCATATATATATATATATAAAAGTCAGTAAGCTCCTGTTGCTGTAAGCTCAAAACCACTGTTTTCTTTTTCGTTTTTCCTTTTTTTGTAATACTTAAATGACAGCTAGTTTTTAGTTTTTCTCTTTTAATTTTACAGCTCTAAAATAATAGTCAAATAATGACGAAGCAGGTAACCCAAAAAAACAAAACATAGTGTGTAACTGTGTATCGGATAGGGACGCCACATGGGATATAGCTGACATCCTCTTTGTAAATCGAAACTCAACCCTGTCATTTCCCATCATCATGTTGTTGGTACACGCACATCATTTGATTGGTTTTTTTTGTTTTAGATGGTATATTTTATGGTTCTAGTTAAACGAATAAAATTTTAATTGTTTCAATTTTTTATAAAAAATATATACTATAACTTAAATTTAAAATTTATTATACAAATTTTAAGTCATTTGTTATCACGTTACATCACTTGAAGATCTCATTGACTGATTATATATATTCTTTTTTTCAATATGATATTTATTTGTTATACTTACGAATTATTTAATTTTTTCAACAGCAATAGTTTGATCACGAGTCCACTTTCATGGATTTATATGAGAAAATTTATATAAGGAAGGCGAATTAGAGAGAAAAAGATGAAGAAGTTTGTGAATAATAAAGTTAATGTGTGTGTGCAACTTCTTATATATTACTTCAATTTCAGGCCCACAACATCTTGCTCCAAGCCTGTCATCACTGAAATTTAAAGTGAGGTTTCTAGAGCAGGTGGAGGAGTAAGTAGTAATTAATAAAAGAAATGAAAGCTAAATTAGAAGAAAATAAATAAATGGCGGAGTTGAGAGAAAATAATGGAATATTTGGCATCACATTTTCATGCTCTTTATTATGGTCCATTTAGCTCAGGATTTTTTTATTTAATTTTCTTTGTATTTAGATCATAAAATTGATATCAAAATTAAATTTTAAAAAATAAAAAATATTATTTTAATATATTTTGAATAAAAAATACTTTAAAAAATAATATGAAACATATATATATATATCCCAAGGAAGGGACATGGTATATAATTGAACAACCTCTGAGATTCCAAGTAAGCATTGAAGTGGGACTCTTGTCCTCACAGCTCAAAATAATTTTCACATGAATTCATTAATTATTTAATTTATCTCATTTAAGTCCACGTAACTCAATAAAAATATATTAATTATTAGTGTAAACCTTAAGAAGTTTCAAATTATTCAAACAAGAGACTGAAGGTTGGCACAACACCATACATGTCTCAGTGGAGCTTCACTACTTGTCCGTTTCTTGCCTGAACTTTTCCCTGCTCCGGCAATTTTGTATACTCAATGAAAGTATACATCAGGATTGCATCAAAGGCCACTGCAAATGCTAGCGAGGAGATTCCTTTCCAATTTGACAGAAGTGAATACCTTCGAATCAACAAGATTGCTCCGATAGAATCGACGCAGGAAAGCAAGATGACAACCTGTGTGTTTTTTTCCCAGCAAAGAACAAGAATTAAAGAAAGAAAACGAAGAATAAAAGGCAATTGATGAACTTGAGATTTAAATTAAAAAAGATGAACAAGATAAGCAGAGACAGTCCTTTGAATGTTCTTAGGTGACTGGCTAGAATGATGACTTACAATCAACGACTTCTTTGGTGGGATTCGAAGATCTCTACTTTCTTTTCCATCAAATGTGCCATTGGCTCGAAACTTATCCAGAATTGCATCCTGGAATATGATGATAAAGGGGATATTAATTCAATTTTTGACACCAGAGAAAAATTATTGTGTTAAGAAATCATCTAACCTAAAAATTTAAATTTTTAGATGAGATCTCAGAATATGATTTATATTATTCTCTAGCACCCTCATTAAGTGAAAATAATTTGGGCTTGAAATTTAAATAGGCCCACACTAACTTGTGCTTGATTTATATCAAATAAAATGAAAGTGGTGAGATTCGAACTCGTGACCACTAGGTCAACAATATTTTAATACCATATTAAGAAACTATCTCACCTAAAAGTTTAAACTTTTAGATGAAATCCCAGAAGATAATTTATATTATTCTGTAACATACTGCTAGTACTTCTCTCGGAGCATTTCACCACCTTTTTTGGTCTATGGCAATCAATCACATGCTCTGCTTAAATTATGGAGGGGCAAACTAAAAACGAAGCTAGCTAGCCCAGAAGCAATGGTAATTATATATAATACCTTGGCCACAAATCTATCTTTACACCATTGAGCGATGCCTTCATCTGATTCGGGCAACTCGTTCATTGCATAGCGTTTTATGTGGAAATGCACCTGAAATTTGGTGATGTATATATATATATATATATATATATATATATATATCAGCACCTGAAAGTTCCATGTTTCAGTTTCCTAAAATCACTGTCTTAACTTACAACAGAGGGTTGCTTCCTGAGGAATCCCTTCACAGAAGGAATTGGATGACCTTTTGGCACAGCAACAGTGACATCATAAACTGCTGGAACAAACGAGCGCATGTATTGTACAGCCGAGACAAAGCCCTAAGTGCAGGAAATGGAGAGTCACAAATTACAAGGAGAGTTTTTTGATGGCGTGATCATATAAAATGGAGCACATGCGATGAATTAGTAACATGAACTTGAATCCTTGTCAAATAAAATGAAGATCTATCGGCACCACAGTAATTTTTTGATGGACAAGAGTAACATGAACTTGTTTTCCTTGTCAAATGTCTAACCGAAATGGAAACCATATATATAATTAGTGGATAATGGATCTTCCTTTTACAATACTTACCTTGGTGCGATCGAGGAATCAGCACGTTCCTAGGAACTGGAAATCCTTTTGAAATGGCAAATTCCTGAGCTGCCAGGAGTTTATCTGGGGTCATGCGAGTTCCTTCCACGAAGATAGTCAGCCAGAAAGAAATCGGGAAATCCTTGAGCTCTTGAAAACTTGACTGCGAGGAATCACTCCAAAACATTAATCCAAATGTAACAAGCTGTCAAGGATGAGTGCTCAAATTCTTATTAGAGCTAGATTTGCTAGCTAGTTGATGTTTTTTTCCAGCCAAAAAAGGACTTCAATCATTTTTTATAGACATACCCTGAATCTTGAATCCCATGATGGATGGATGGCAGCTCGCATTTGTGTTACAAAAATATTGTAAAAAAGATAAGTGAAAGTGTATGGCTTCAATGTATAGTATACCTTCAATTTGCCTTCATCCTTGGCCCAGTTTCTATCCAAAAATACGGCTCCATTAAACCAATTTGCCCATCCATAAATCTGCAGAAAACATTTTTCAAAATGATCCTCAGCATCAATCAAACAGAAATACTAAAAAAAGCAGAGTGAAAACGCATCATCCACTTCAAATTTGCAAGACTTACGGGAAGGTATTTTGAGGATTTCTTCATGACCATTAGAGCACCGCAGAGACAGTTGAAGCGCTGGAGGGAGCCAAATCAAACACATTTTAGTTAAGCATAATAAATCACTGTTTATTTAATTATTTATCATACACCCTCTTTTAATCACAAGAAAACCTCGTCAAAAATCTAAAATCATATATAGCCAGCTGATCCACATCACCTCAGCTAAAAGCCACATCATGAGGACATCAGCATCACACGTGTGATTAGGCATTACAAGCGCTTTCTCTTTGCCTGGAAAAACTCTCAAGAAATTATAAACACTCCTCAAGAACTGATAACTGTTTTGAAACAATCCAGGCCTTACCGATCACTTCCAGAGTTTCCAGGTCTGCATGGATCCGAACCTGCAAAAATTATTATCAGCACAGATTCATTAGTTAGAAAATACAAGAAATCAAGAAGATGTTGAAACGAATGACAATATGATATGATCAGCACCTCAAGGCCTGCCCACCAATCCACTAAAAATGTCAGATGCAAGAGCAATATGTCGGTTACCGCTCCAACGATCCTTCTGTATGTATTTTTTGAAACAGGCCATATAATAAGGAAGCAAGCTGCCTGCAAAATCAGCATACTGATTATATAATTTATAATATTAACGCAGGATTCAAAAATGCAAACTTAAATTAATGCAGTGATCATATGGAAAATAGATCGGTGCTTAGTATTGTATTAGTTAACGTAGGGTTAAGAAAACCAGCATGCATGCATGCATGGTGATTATATATATAATTTGTAAAACATCCAAATATTATCAATAAATAAAGCTAGAGCATGAGATTACAAAGCAAGTACGTAGTGCTGAGATTACTTGGATGATATTAACGAGAATGCCTGTGAGACAGAATATCATGCCAAAAGGCATAGCCACAGCCACAGTCGCAAGTCTTTCCATGGCGCCCTAATACCTTCGCAAAGCTTACACAGAAAGCGAGCCTCGTTAAAATATTAGTGTTGGAAGTGATTAGGGCAGTATATTTATGGACGATGAAGGTGAAGTTAGGCAGGTACGTAGGCATCGATCTCTTAAATGTTGAGGCTACAAAGTTATTATGGAGATCTAATTACTAGTTTGGCTGGCATACTACAAAAAAAACAGGCCTGTTTGCAACGGAGCGATCCGTTGCAAATAACAAAGAAAGCCGTTGCTAATTAATATTAGCAACGGCATTTCCAACGGACACAATCCCTTAAAAAAATGTCGTTTCAAATTTAGCTTGCAACGGATTATCCGTTGCAAGTGAAACGGCAATGGATAATCCGTTGCAATTTTTGCCGTTGCAAATACACAGTTTGCAACGGCAGGTCCGTTGCAATTGCAACGGACAGAATTTAAATTGAATTTTAATATATTTAAAATCCATTTTTAATATATTTAAATTTTAATTAATTACAAATAAATATTTTAAAAGTACTAGCAAATATTGAAATATTATTAATATTGAAAATAACATAAATATGGTGGAAATAAAAATTCTTAATACACTACAGATTCGATTACATTTACATGACTAAGTAAATAAACGTGGAACCTTAATACACTACAGATTCGATTATATTTACATGACTAAGTAAATAAACATGGAACTTAAAAATACATATTTTAAAGTGTTTAAGGCAGAAATGATCTACGATGTTGTGGATGAGAGGAAGATGGACCATTATATGGTATTTGAGGTTGAGGTCGATATACTGGTGAAGACACGGGACCCATAGGTGCCATTGTAGGTGATGGCATCGACAGACCCATAGGTGTTGGCATACTTAGACCCATATGTCCTACCAAGAGCTTAAGACAATCTTTAATGGAAGAAATTTCAGTTCTCATTTCATTAATAACTTCACGATTTTCTTGCAATTGCTCTTGATACCTTCTAGTAGCTGTGCTTGGATATTATGAATTTACTGAGTAGGTATGTGATGAAGAACTCACATTAACTTTAGATTTTGGCATACGAGGTGCACCATATACTCTACCCTTGCTTACTCCCCCTGAAGCCTCACACCAAGCTGCTCCATCAAAAGAGGGATGATTGTCCTGATCAGGTCCATATCTTGCAATCATCTCATTTCTATATTTTTCCCGCAAACAGACAAGTCCATGTCAAAATATATTAATTTGAATATGAATGATATTTGATATATATATATAAAAAATATAAGTACTTATCACCACTATTTTAGACATGTTATCTACAAATGTGCCGGTCTCATTTGATTTTTGATGTAAAGCAGAAAAGACCTCATCCCATGGAAGTTCTTTCCCCCCGGCTTGTTCTTGCTACGAACATGAAAAAAAAAAAGTAAGCAACAAAAATATTAAACAAATTAAATTACAAGTGTTGAACAACAACATTTCGTACCATACTAGCTCGATATGATGCAAATGAAACCGAGCCAGCAGAATGGGTACTTATTTTCCCATCTGTTTTCTTCAATCGATTCTGTTTTGAAGATTTGGATCGTTTGTGGAATCCATCAGTGGACCAAACATCGTTGATCATCGTATTCCAATCTTCATTTTGGATCCAAACAGGTCCTTTATCCAGGCAATCGATAATATTTGTGGTACCTATTATTGACATAGCTTTATTGCGAGCTCGTGCCAATTGTTGGTTCAAGGAAACTCGAGCTTTATCTTCCCAAATTTTACGAACAATTGCTTCATCTTCTTCAGGGAAGGCATATTTTTTCTATCAAATACATATGACAAGTAATAAATGTTAACATAAACAACCTCAAACATTATATCTGCTCTATGGAAATCAGTTAAAGTCGAATAATATGAATGTGCTTTTCTCAGTAGATTGGTAACAATGTCATCAAGGGTTCCAGTAAAAATCTTGGCTTTGGACTCTGTCAGGTCCTGAAAATGTCAAGTCTCAATCTTTATCTTAGCATTTATTCTTGCATCAATGGTTGATTTTTCTGCTTCATTGTTCAAAATTATGTTTGTGAAGTGTTTTGATCTAAATGAAATGTCTTGTTCTGTGGTTTTTTCCTTTCATTTGATCTCCTGCTATTAGTTTTGAATAAGGCCACGGCATGAAGGAACACACAATTAAGAGCCATCTAATTAGACCACTGTCCTAACCCACTGGTGCACCCAGTAACTGAGTGGTTTAGACCATCTCCTCTTCACCAGATTTTTCTATTACATATTGCGATTTAGTTCTTACACCTATAACTGGACTGATATTTTGTTCATCATTTTCATTGTAGCCTCCTTTTTCTATTTCAGTTTCTTATTTTTTAGTTTACCTTTTGTTTACATATTAAGTTCTGAGAATACAAATTTCCATCAACAGTTGCTTCCAGATCTCTTGAACAAACAGTGCTTGAGCTGCTTCAATGCCGAGTTCAAGGTCAGAGAACACTACCCTGCTACCATTTACCAATGTACTGGTTTTCTATCTGATTGAACTGTTGATTCAAGTTATTCGGATTAAGAGATTTTACTTGCGTCATACTTATAATTTGCTTTAATGCAAAATTAAAAATCTGAGGTTAAATGCACATGAAACTTTCGGGTTTCAAGATTTGTTAGCAACACAAGGTGTCCCGCGAGATGATACAAACATGTTTAGAGAATTTAATGTAGATCAAGGTTATACGGAAGTAAGTGGTGTTGGTGATGAGCATGCCATTAGCAATGAAGATGGTAGTGATGGGAGAGAATTCTATGAGTCAAGAGAAGGTAGTAACATGAGATGTTCAGAGGATCCGGATTGCCTCCATTCAATCCATGGTTCAAACTGTTCTCGAAACAGTATATGCATTAAACGGAAGAGTTTTGACACGGCAATCAATCCATTGTCAGGAAAAAAAGAACTGAGTTTGTATGGAACATCTGAGTAAGTATAATATTTTTATTAGATAGTTATCATTTGTGTCATTATAGTTCCATGAAAGTTTGTTACTTTAATATTTCAGGTTCAATAACGCTTCATTTGGCCGAGAAATCGGAATAATTTTGAGAACTAATTTCAAGGGGCCATGACACTCTTGGGATAAAGTTGATGCTATGTGTAAAGATGAACTGTTTAAGGAGTTCAAGGTATGTTTTTCTGTTAACTATTTTTTAGGGAGATTTGACAATCATGTTTAACAGTAGTTGAATGATTATTGAGAACTGATTTTCAACCCCAAAATTGATTTGACAATCATGTTATAAAGCAAGTACGTAGTGCTGAAAACTAATAGCAGGAGATCAATTTTGGGGTTGAAAATCAGTTCTCAATAATCATTCAACTACTGTTAAACATGATTGTCAAATCTCCCTAAAAAATAGTTAACAGAAAAACATACCTTGAACTCCTTAAACAGTTCATCTTTACACATAGCATCAACTTTATCCCAAGAGTGTCATGGCCCCTTGAAATTAGTTCTCAAAATTATTCCGATTTCTCGGCCAAATGAAGCGTTATTGAACCTGAAATATTAAAGTAACAAACTTTCATGGAACTATAATGACACAAATGATAACTATCTAATAAAAATATTATACTTACTCAGATGTTCCATACAAACTCAGTTCTTTTTTTCCTGACAATGGATTGATTGCCGTGTCAAAACTCTTCCGTTTAATGCATATACTGTTTCGAGAACAGTTTGAACCATGGATTGAATGGAGGCAATCCGGATCCTCTGAACATCTCATGTTACTACCTTCTCTTGACTCATAGAATTCTCTCCCATCACTACCATCTTCATTGCTAATGGCATGCTCATCACCAACACCACTTACTTCCGTATAACCTTGATCTACATTAAATTCTCTAAACATGTTTGTATCATCTCGCGGGACACCTTGTGTTGCTAACAAATCTTGAAACCCGAAAGTTTCATGTGCATTTAACCTCAGATTTTTAATTTTGCATTAAAGCAAATTATAAGTATGACGCAAGTAAAATCTCTTAATCCGAATAACTTGAATCAACAGTTCAATCAGATAGAAAACCAGTACATTGGTAAATGGTAGCAGGGTAGTGTTCTCTGACCTTGAACTCGGCATTGAAGCAGCTCAAGCACTGTTTGTTCAAGAGATCTGGAAGCAACTGTTGATGGAAATTTGTATTCTCAGAACTTAATATGTAAACAAAAGGTAAACTAAAAAATAAGAAACTGAAATAGAAAAAGGAGGCTACAATGAAAATGATGAACAAAATATCAGTCCAGTTATAGGTGTAAGAACTAAATCGCAATATGTAATAGAAAAATCTGGTGAAGAGGAGATGGTCTAAACCACTCAGTTACTGGGTGCACCAGTGGGTTAGGACAGTGGTCTAATTAGATGGCTCTTAATTGTGTGTTCCTTCATGCCGTGGCCTTATTCAAAACTAATAGCAGGAGATCAAATGAAAGGAAAAAACCACAGAACAAGACATTTCATTTAGATCAAAACACTTCACAAACATAATTTTGAACAATGAAGCAGAAAAATCAACCATTGATGCAAGAATAAATGCTAAGATAAAGATTGAGACTTGACATTTTCAGGACCTGACAGAGTCCAAAGCCAAGATTTTTACTGGAACCCTTGATGACATTGTTACCAATCTACTGAGAAAAGCACATTCATATTATTCGACTTTAACTGATTTCCATAGAGCAGATATAATGTTTGAGGTTGTTTATGTTAACATTTATTACTTGTCATATGTATTTGATAGAAAAAATATGCCTTCCCTGAAGAAGATGAAGCAATTGTTCGTAAAATTTGGGAAGATAAAGCTCGAGTTTCCTTGAACCAACAATTGGCACGAGCTCGCAATAAAGCTATGTCAATAATAGGTACCACAAATATTATCGATTGCCTGGATAAAGGACCTGTTTGGATCCAAAATGAAGATTGGAATACGATGATCAACGATGTTTGGTCCACTGATGGATTCCACAAACGATCCAAATCTTCAAAACAGAATCGATTGAAGAAAACAAATGGGAAAATAAGTACCCATTCTGCTGGCTCGGTTTCATTTGCATCATATCGAGCTAGTATGGTACGAAATGTTGTTGTTCAACACTTGTAATTTAATTTGTTTAATATTTTTGTTGCTTACTTTTTTTTTTCATGTTCGTAGCAAGAACAAGCCGGGGGGAAAGAACTTCCATGGGATGAGGTCTTTTCTGCTTTACATCAAAAATCAAATGAGACCGGCACATTTGTAGATAACATGTCTAAAATAGTGGTGATAAGTACTTATATTTTTTATATATATATATCAAATATCATTCATATTCAAATTAATATATTTTGACATGGACTTGTCTGTTTGCGGGAAAAATATAGAAATGAGATGATTGCAAGATATGGACCTGATTAGGACAATCATCCCTCTTTTGATGGAGCAGCTTGGTGTGAGGCTTCAGGGGGAGTAAGCAAGGGTAGAGTATATGGTGCACCTCGTATGCCAAAATCTAAAGTTAATGTGAGTTCTTCATCACATACCTACTCAGTAAATTCATAATATCCAAGCACAGCTACTAGAGGGTATCAAGAGCAATTGCAAGAAAATCATGAAGTTATTAATGAAATGAGAACTGAAATTTCTTCCATTAAAGATTGTCTTAAGCTCTTGGTAGGACATATGGGTCTAAGTATGCCAACACCTATGGGTCTGTCGATGCCATCACCTACAATGGCACCTATGGGTCCCGTGTCTTCACCAGTATATCGACCTCAACCTCAAATACCATATAATGGTCCATCTTCCTCTCATCCACAACATCGTAGATCATTTCTGCCTTAAACACTTTAAAATATGTATTTTTAAGTTCCATGTTTATTTACTTAGTCATGTAAATATAATCGAATCTGTAGTGTATTAAGGTTCCACGTTTATTTACTTAGTCATGTAAATGTAATCGAATCTGTAGTGTATTAAGAATTTTAATTTATAATAATTTTTATTTCCACCATATTTATGTTATTTTCAATATTAATAATATTTCAATATTTGCTAGTACTTTTAAAATATTTATTTGTAATTAATTAAAATTTAAATATATTAAAAATGGATTTTAAATATATTAAAATTCAATTTAAATTCCGTCCGTTGCAATTGCAACGGACCTGCCGTTGCAATTACAACGGAGAAGCCGTTGCAAGTGCAACGGACATGCCGTTGCAAACTGTGTATTTGCAACGACAAAAATTGCAACGTATTATCCGTTGCCGTTTCACTTGCAACGGATAATCCGTTGCAAGCTAAATTTGAAACGATATTTTTCTAAGGGATTGTGTCCGTTGGAAATGCCGTTACTAATTAATATTAGCAACGGCTTTCTTTGTTATTTGCAACGGATCGCTCCGTTGCAAACAGGCCTGTTTTTTTGTAGTGATCCCTGCGAGCAGGAAAATGAAGCCTCCTACGGAGAAGAAGGTATTAATTTCTTCATGGAAGATTTAGATGGCCTTATTTATAAGCTCAATGAACATACGCAAATCAACCGTTATCAGCTCCATCCGACAAGCCAACCAACGCCACTTTTATAATGACAAGCTCATGTTCTTTACCTGGAAAGTTATCAGATAAAAAATAAGCATGAACATGGTTTAAGAGCCAAGTTTACACTATGAAAAGGAAAAAAAAGAAAGGAGACCTTAGGTTATATCCAGCAATTCAAAAGTTTCATCATCTGCATACACTTCAATCTGCATTGAGAAGATCTAACTAGTTAGGCCACAAAGAGGGAAACTCATCTGGGAAGTCAGGAAAAAGAATTGTAGTTTCCTGACAAGTCCATAATTAGACCTTGAGTTGTAAATTTCCCAAGCTGTCAATGCCGATGGTGGCAATGGAGCACATAAGCATAATTAAATGATAAAAATAGTATCAGCTTCCTCAACCTAGTGACTGATTGAGAATTAAAGAAAATTTCATCCCAGAGGTGCATGCCTTGTATTCTCTAATGCTTTCATATACTTTGCGGTGTTACGTCTAAATAGATTTCAAGAGCTTCAAGGGCATCACATGGGGAAAAAATGGGAGCTAAAATACATTGCATATTGAATATCCTGTGTCTTTTTTTCTGTGTATTGTGGGTCTCCAGTGGGAACCCATAAGTTTGTGACTTTAGAAATTAGGTTTTCTTGGAAATAATTATTTTATAAATGATTAATGAAAAAATGTCAGACAAGATGATGATTAAAAGCTTATAACAACCACATAAAGCAATTCAAGGAAGAATTATAGAACCTTCAAATTTGCTCACCAATCATTCATCAATGAGCCCTATGAGCTGCAACCAAAGCAATTCTGCAACTATTTTTCCAGTCCTTCTGTGCATATTCTTGGACACGGGACGTAAAAGGAAGGAGAGAACTGCCTGCAAAGTGCAAGATATGAGTAAAAGCAGTAAACAAATTATGTGAGCAATAAGTTGGGGAAAAAATGTGACAACCTTAATTTTATGAAAAGCAGAGAAACGTTTCTCTGTTTTGTTTTTTTGGTTTTTATCTTTCCTCGAGGGTGGTATTGGGAGGTGGGAAGCTGCAGAAAGGTGTTGATTTGTAGCTGTTCAAGAGAAAACAATATACAAGGAAACATGAGACGCATTAACAACGAAAAAGGGTTAATCAAAAACTTAATACAAATAAACTGAAATTCAAAGGGCCGGAAACAAATGGACACGCTCACAGATACTATGGAATGGAATAAAACCTAGAAACCTTATTAAGGATCACACAAGCACGTAAGAAGGGTATTTTGCTTGGATGAACTAGAATCAGAAGCCAGAAATCATCAAAGTTTTCCATGAAACATCCGATTAGAAAGTAACCAAGGAGCATTACTAACAGCAGCAAACAGACCAATAAATTGTAGTTAAAAAAAAACAAGGGTAATTATGAATGACCTGAATGAGATTAGCAATGAGACCAGAAAGCATGGAAATAATTCCAACAGGGACGATAACCAGTGCAGCTGGCCACTCCATTGACATTCATCACCAACTATAAGCAATATTGCCAACGCAATGCAATGATGTAGAGAAACAGAGAAGGAAACAAAAATTAAAATATCTGTCACTTTTATTATTATTATTATTAAAGTAAGCGGATTGCGTTTGAAGGAGATGACGATTTCGACGCTGTTGCATGGGATGGGGAGGGGAGGAAGACTCTCTTCTTTCTTCCCTGTTGCTATATGCTGTTGCCATATTTATGTATTTTTAGCGCTCAAAAAATATAATAATAATAACAGCGGCAGCAAAGATTCTGTCTTTCTAATGGGAGGTTTACACCTGAAATTTTTTTCTGTATGGCTTCGTGACTGACCTAAATCATTTCAGTGAGGCGACAGGTCGTCTGGTTTCAAATAAATGACACGTCAAGCATTTTTTATATTTGTAGTTTTCGCATCCTACGGCGTCGCTTTAACAGATTATAAAATATAAGATCAAGAACGATCACAGCCCGGTGTCTCTCGAAGCGCTAAAGGAAAAAAATAAAAGGAACAGAGAAATCTGAAGAGAAGAAGAAAGCAGCAGGCAGCAGGCAGCAGAGCAGAAGAAGAGAAAGTGAAAGAATAATGGCTGCAGCAACAGCACAAGGAAGCTATCATCAACCAGCAACTTTAGAAGAAGTAAGAACTCTTTGGATTGGTGATTTGCAGTACTGGGCCGATGAATCCTACCTCACCTCCTGCTTTGCTCACACTGGCGAGGTAGCTCATCCCTCTTTTCTTCTTCTTCTTCTTCTTCTTCTTCTTCTTCATGCTGTTTATACATATGGGTTTTTGTTTATCTATCATCTCTCTCTCTCTTTTCATTTTTAATTAGTATTTCTTAATATATTTTTTTATAATTTGAAAAAATGTGAATTTCAGGTAGTTTCGATTAAAATAATACGCAACAAGTTAACCGGACAGCCTGAGGGTTATGGGTTTGTGGAGTTTGTTTCTCACGCAGCAGCTGAAAGGATTCTGCAGACGTATAATGGGACGCAAATGCCAGGAACGGAACAAACCTTTAGGTTGAATTGGGCTTCTTTCGGGATTGGGGAACGGCGGCCCGATGCAGGACCGGAGCATTCGATTTTTGTTGGGGATTTAGCACCTGATGTTACGGATTATCTCTTACAGGAGACGTTTCGGGTTCATTATCCGTCGGTTAGAGGTGCCAAGGTTGTGACTGATCCGAATACTGGACGGTCCAAGGGATATGGGTTTGTTAAATTTGCGGATGAGAATGAGAGAAATCGTGCCATGACTGAGATGAATGGTGTTTTTTGCTCAACTAGGCCAATGCGAATTAGCATGGCAACACCCAAGAAGACCACCAGTTATCAACAGCAATATGTTCAGCCAAAAGGTCATAATTCCTCTGTTTATTCATTCGAAGCAAATTGCAAATTGGATGGATTTACTTTTATACTTCCTTTTTTACAGTAGCTTCACATGTTTACCTTGACGAGGCTAACTTGTTTAGAAAATATGTCTTGATTGATGCTGATTGCAATTTTATTTCCAATTTGAATGTAGCATTTTTTTTTTTGTTTTCTAAAGTGAATTTGAGCGTCTTGGAAATTATGGCATCAAAAACTTTACAACCTAGGAAAATTTTCGAGGTTCTGCAACTCAAATATTACAAAGCACACGGGCTTCCCCAACCATTAAAGCCTTTGATTATTAATGACTTCTTAATATTGCTTACTCGTTCTATTTGTCTTGCATGAGGATTCATTGGCTTTGAAGGGTGTCACTCTTATTTTCGATTGGTTCCTGGGTAACATTAAATAATTACCAAGCATATGGGTTACCCAGCAATTAAAGTCTTTGATCGTTAATGACTTTCTAATACTGCTTACTCTTTTGGCATTCAAGTGCAACACTCTTTTTTTCAATTGGTTCCTGGATAACATTGCGCTTAATTTTCATTTTTCTGCAGCCTTTTATCCAGCTCCCGCATACACTGCACCAGTCCAAGTGGTTTCAGCAGATAGTGACATTACTAATACCACAGTAAGTTTGCCATACTTTAGTTTTGTGGAAATTTGTTTCTTGTGCATTTCTACTAACTAGTTTTTTCTTATTTCAGATCTTTGTTGGTAACTTGGATCCCAATGCCACAGAAGAGGACCTCAGGCAAACCTTTCTGCAGCTTGGGGAGATTGCCTCTGTCAAGATTCCTGCAGGCAGAGGATGTGGTTTCGTACAGTTTGCAATTAGGTTTGTTTGATTAGTACTGTGAATGTTTTCTCTTGCTACATTATCATCTTTAGATAATATGCCATATAAGTACTGGTATTGTAGCATCATGGCATTTTCATTTGTCCTTTTGAGACATTTGGTAGCTTAGTTTGAATGTCAGTTCATGGTCATTTCTATTCAGCTACACTTTCATATGGGCTAGCCCTTCCTTTCTCTTATTGATCAGAGAATCGCGAGTAAGAAGGATGAGGGACGCAAAGTGTTATTGTGTGGATAGTCCAAAGGGGGTACCCCATATGTCATGAAATGTTTGTTATTGCAAAGTTTCCATCAAATACAATCTTGTATGCATAGGAAACCATCTGAATAAGTCATACAAAGTACACAGGGGAATATGATTCTTGTGGGCTATGTCTGTAGTGCTATTTCTGACCTCTACTAATTTTTTTTCCTGAACAGGACATCAGCTGAAGAAGCAATACAAAGGATGCAAGGGCATGTGATTGGTCAACAACCGGTGCGCATTTCTTGGGGCAAGAAACAAGTAAGTTTCACGTCTAGCTTTGAGAATGTTTGATATGTAAAGTCCTTGTCATGTCACGCTTCTTTTCATATCCATAAAAACAAGATAATTATTTAATTTTCAACATTCAGCTCAATGCCATGAAGAAAGTCAATTCATAGTAGACTGCTTGGCAGCAAATGGAACATCCCTGGGTTCTTATGTTAATAATTATATTGTTTAATCTGTGATTTAATCCTCAGTGGCCTGTTTTTAATATTAAGTTTTTAATGAATTTCTCATGTATGTAAAGAAAGTTGAAATCAGGATGGGATGAAATTAAATTTCGGATATTATTTTTTTCTTGACGGGAATGGATAATTAGTTTGAAGGCATTATGGAAGAGACTATGAAGTTTTGTATTTTTTTGCAGTCTTTGACTTAAACATACATTTCAAACCATTATTCTTTTCTATACTAGCTGTGATAATATATGATACTCTGTTGCTGTAGGACTTGACAGCTACCTGGGGTCAGCAAGTAGATCAATGGAATGCTTATTACGGTTATGGACAAGGCTATGATGCATATGCTTATGGGGGTACACATGATCCATCATTATATGCCTACAATGCATATGCTGGTTATCCACAGTACCCTCAACAGGCAAGATATGTTAATTTGCTTAAACAGTTTCTCTCGATGATGATACTAGCTGTTGTTGATTCTGTCCACTGTGGCCATTTTAAATTTTTTTCCTTCTCCTATATGACTCATTATTGTTAGAGGTTGGGATGGTCACAGGGCAGGTATAAGATGGGTTTGGCATTGCACATTCTTACCCTGGTAATATTTTGTGGCTTGCATACCATCTGTTTTAAATGAATGAGGAGGCGTGAGCTGAAACTTAGGATTCAGGCCTCAGGGTACATTGAGGTTAGCATGAGTAATGATAAAGTTTAAAAGTTCTGTAGTTCCGTCAAATCCTTTCAGCAAGCACCTTAATTGCGCTGTCACTGAGGATAACAAAACCTTGGCTGCAAGTGCAGAATAATCATTTTCTATTTAAATAATATATTTCGAAGTAACAGAGAAAAGTCTCTTCATGATGGTGCTTCATGCCCAAGGAAAAAAGATGGAAGGAGAAGGGGAATATCGAGAATGATTTTGGGTACAGTGTCATCATGATAAAAAGTTAATACACATCTACTAGGAGGGGCGTCAAACATGATGTTGAAAACAACAGGCTAGGTTTTTCTGTTATTCTTTTGGATACAAAAGATGTGCAAGTGTATCTAATCACTGTTGGAAAGATCAGAATGGACTCTGTTGCATGAGTTTTGACATTTTCAGACTGTTGATACTATTTCTGAATTCTCTCGTGGAAAAGAAGTCTGTGCTTAATTTAATCAATCTTCAATTGCCTTAGTTTGATCATGTATCTGGCGGTTTGTTTTAGGTTGAAGGTGTTCAAGACATGGCAGGTGTTGTTCCAGTTGCCGAACATAGGGAAGAGTCGTATGATCCATTGGCTGCTCCAGATGTTGACAAGTAAAGTTTCACGCTCAGCCATAATAGTGTTACACAGCTTGTGTATTTTCTTTTCTTGGTTAATATTTAGTTCTGTTGATTTGATTGTCAGGTTAAATGCTGCTTATCTTTCTACACATGGAAGTGCCATCTTTGGCCGTACTTTGTGGATGAAAACCTCATCACTTACGCAACAAGCTCATGCGTAATTTATCATCCTGGTTTACACCATGGTGCCTGCTGCATTATCTAAGAAATCTTCAGGGCATAGAGAAATCTGCCATTTGAAGGAAAAACTTTCAAAACATGCTTCAGAAGTATCCGTTGGTACCTGAAAAGAGTAATAGTCAAGAAAGAAAACAGTTTGTAGTATTTTTTACACGCTCTGCTCTGGTCTTTTTTGGGTTTTGAGCTTTTTGGTTTTCATTCGTTTTGTATATGAATTGAGCCGCAACGAATATTGCCCGTCGGCCAGCTGCTTTTCACTTGCGGGATAGTAGTCACTTTCTTGATGGTTATGCCTTTTCATTTGCAGATTTCTTCATGTGTAAGCAACGGTGGTTTGCCTTGCGAAAAAAAAAAAGAGAGGATGTTGTAGTGTTTTTTAAAAGTGTTTTTTATTTGGAAATGTATTAAAATAAAGTAAAAAAATCAGTTTTTTTATATAGTTTTAGCATTGCACATCAAAATCATAAAAAATATATTAAAAATATATTAAATTTAACTTCATTCCTTCCAGAGTATTATCATTATAAATATATCAACCAACAGTTTTAAATCCTCAATTTATCTACTCTACTTGAGCATCATCAACCACGTCCTCGGAAAAATGCTCGTAAAATATTACCATGCTTAGATATTTAGATTTTAACAAAGAGCTATACATACATACATACATATATATATATATATATATATATATATATAAACGTGCATATATTTCTTTCATCTTAAATTCGTTTAACTCAAACATTTTCATCCCTTCCGTGTTAATTTTCCAGTTTATTTGAGAAAAGAGTAGACAATACAAGATTGATTGATGACTGACCACCTACTGAAATAGGTGTCTAGGCCCGAACCCAGTTGCTGCTTCTGCAAGGCTAAGTTAACCATTGGATTCAATCGGGCGTCTCTATCGAGAAACTTGTAGAAACAAGATGCCGTTCAAAACCATGGTATTCTTTTGTCTCGTCGATCTAAAGGGAACTTTTGGACCACAGTAAAGTAAACTCCTGAGGAACACAATGAGAAGTGCTATGCCATGAAGTCCTTGTTTCTTTTGCTTTGCAGCATTGTTTGATCAACTCATGAGTTAAAGGACAAAAGCATAAATAATGAATATAGCAAAACCTGAATGTACTTCAGCCATTATTTATTTCATATTGCCGTCAAATATAAATGAAGTGCCTCAGAACAAAGTTCAGTTTTTTGATGGCCGAAGCTGAAAATAAAAACGAAAAACAGTTCTACTTTGACAGCCAAAGTTGAAAGTCTATACCTTGTATGGATGGTAAATAAATAAATAATCTGAGATGTGAAGGTCAAAACTGTTTATATAAATGAATGGGAAAGAACGGAATGTGAATGTCATGATCTTAAATCATAAATACTTGGCCAACCAGGGTATCTCCTTGCTGTCTTTCAATGCAAAAGATATGTCATCACTGCACAAGGTAGAAGAAGTTGGTCACTTACACTGCCGATAAAGCTTCCTGTTTTGCTTGTGCACGAGTGAAGTTATTCATCCAATCAGATTAATCATGCCTATAGATTGATGTTATTAATTCAAATTCAAGGCATTCTTTCTCAAAATCGTGAATCAGAATATAGTAGTATTGTGATCATTAGACTGCCCATGTCAATGGAGCAAGGTCATAGCAGAATGTGCTCCAGGGAACTAACCTTGGAAAATTGAGCTGCAACTTCTGCAAACTGTGTCTAGCTCCTGGTTCACATAGAATTATCCTACTTTCACCTAGCATGCAGCTGCCAATAACAACACAAACGAAACAAAACAATCAAGATTTTTCACTGACCTCCAATCAGAATCAGTGGTTATGAACTGAATCATGCAAGCACCTGTCTTTGATTTTTCCAGTATATGACAACCAGAAACATGGAAATGACATTCTACAATTTCTAATTCCTTGAAATAAAAATCATAATTAAGTATTATCACATAACTTGGTACATGTCTTCTGTGTTAGGAGCCTCATTTGACATGTCATCTGGGCATACTTAAATATAATGTCTAGATACCGAGGAGCCCCGAAGCCCAAACTATTCCCCGACAATGGCTCTCCAAAGAAGTTGTCGAAAGAAAACCGAGAAAATTGCCATGCTATTTTTTTTCTTTCAGGGGAAAAAAGTGGGCAAGAAAGCAATGCAAAATGACTTACCCAACTTTCAAGAGGATGTCCCAACCAGGAAATGCTTCTGCATTGCTTGTACAAATACATGAAACAGTCATTGCCAACTGCAAACAGAAGAGCCTTTCAGCAACCACTCACAAATGAGTCATGAACCCATGAAGATAGAGAGCGTTTATATAAAACTCAGTTGGAACAACAAGAAAAGGATAGATGCAAACAGCAAGCCTGGCTTAATCAGTTTTAATCATGGAGATGTTTTAACAGTAATCATAAAGTTTTGAAGGGGCAGCCAGCCATTGCTAAGTTTTCATAATGTCCACTGTTTGTTGATAACTATTTTATGCAAAAAAAATAACATTTAAAATATGAAAGCTCTGAATATTAGCTTCAGAGGCTTACTACCTTGGTCAGGACACATTCATAGTGTGGTCAACATAGCTCTTTATTCCAAAAATACACGGAATTAATAATGGGCAGTTAAAAACAATCAGACATATTAAGGTAGCTTTAGATTTTGACCTTTTCAAAAGATGTCTCAGCCATCCCAGTTTTATACAGCTCGTACACCATAGCTGCCAAGAAAATTTTACTTAGTTTGGAACAACTTCTCATTACCTGCAAAAAAGAAAGAAAAAAGAGAGATAAAAGAATCAGTTCTTATAGGAGGAGGTAAAATGGCTGTTGAAAAAAATGAAATCCTTTTCTCCCAATTAACAAAAACTAATATGTTTTCTTTCACAAAAATTAAATGTCAGTGATGACAGCTAGCATAGAAGTTTAAAAAACTGTCTAGGGCAATCATTCTCACACACTAAGATCTATGATAATTCACTTCATGTAGAGTAGCCATTGTGTCACAAGGTAATAGAAGTGTCTGCTTTGATCTCCTTGATATTATTTAAGCTTACCAAGACATTTCCTTGATCTGCACACTAATTTTATGCAGGGATAAGATAGATAAATTTCTTGATTTCAAAAAGTGGTGCTGTGGCAAAGTAAATAACTTTCTCATGGAACATTACAGTTAAGGCAGAACTCTGGCCTTTCATCTCTCTGAATGTGACAGCCATTGCTGATACATGCATAATCAACACCATAGTGTACCCACTATCATGATTCCAACTTCAATATAAAAAGTACAACAAAAAAGGCTTAAAAAGAGCCAAAATAAAAACCCATAATTGCAAGATTTATAGTTGAAAGCCAACTCACTTGAATATGAGGTGCCTGAAACATTTCGTGAATGGCTGCTTCAACTTCTGACATTCCGACAAGGCCCTTTCCTGGAAAATGGTCAAATACAGATTCATCTAGTGAGCAGAACTACCAATGTGGTTGAGAGGGTGATCCTTTATTTCATCAAATTCTTATTGGATAAATTTAATTGTGATTACAATATAAAATAATATTTTTACCCTTTATTTCATAACATTACCAAAACTATTAATGTTTGAAAATAGATGTTCTGTCTGATTTTCGTCAACTGTGGCACCCAATTTTACTTAGTATAGATCAACATGAAAGCTTCAAGGGGTCAACTATAGTAACCATATAGTTGCCCACCAATAATCAGAGCCTTCAGAAGTTTTGATAGGCACTGCATTCATACTCTACAACAGCATGAGGTGAAACCCCCCAAGAATGCACCAAAATCTAAAGTACAAAATATCAGTGATGTTAATATCATGACATGACTTGATGGCAACATTTTTTAGGGGAGTCAGAACTTCAAGCATGGATGAAATATCCTTCTCTTATTTGAATATGAAAAGACCACCAAATCCAAACCAGTGGAATGAACTTATAATATCTCACGGTATCAAAATGTCTAGTAAACCAAAGTGTTCAGGTACCTTCTGGAGCTGGATTATGATTGGAGCTCAACTTCTTAATATGGTAATCTGCAATTTCAGCTGCACGCCTGCAAATTTCTAGAGCACGACGTGCATCTCCTGAAATGGCTGCTACCTGAATGCATTCATGAGGTTGATGTTGAGGGAAAAGCAATACAAAAAGAAAGATATGCATCAATTTAGATGCATAAAAATTTAGCAATTGAAAATATAGAGCAAGCTTAGAATCCATGGAAACAAATGGCACAAAGACAGACCTTCCTTGAAGCAAATTCTATAGCTTGCTTTTCAAATGCATCGATTCCTTTAAGGCGACTTGAAATGATTTCCTGAAGCTGCTGGTAATTATATGGACCAAAGCAAACCCTTTGTATGCCCATACGGCTTGAAATGCGAGGGAGCAGCTTTTCTGGAAGATCCATAGTATTTGCTATTCCTGAATATCACATTAACGATGGCAAGGTTGCCATCATATTCATCATGACTAATATAATCCAAAATGCATTATATTATACAGACTGACACTGACACACCCATATATAAATATTCAGGGAGAGAGAGAGAGAGAGAGAGAGTACCTATCACAATCAATTTAGAATGTGGCTTAGTTGGCCAATCAAGAATATTATATAGAACCTACAAAGAAAAAAGGGTGAGGAAGCCTCAAACTTTTATGGACACTGTAAATTATACTTCTATTACTAGCTGACAAGAATAAGTTTTCAAATGACAATATCTGCAAATTACCGACTGATTTCTGGTCACAAGAAGATCAAGTTCATCAATGAGTAGAATACAAGGCCAGTCATCTTCTTTCCCATTTCTCTTCCCTTCTGAAAATCGCTCATTTAGCAAATGCAGAGCCTTTTTCCAACTTACTCTGTGTCCAGTCAACGCTTCATATATAACCTAAAGAACACAGTGTATGCACTAAGCAACCACAGGATTTAACCATATAAGTAAATAAGACAACCTCAAAAATACTTCTACCCTGTAAATATTCTCTGGTGATGCCAACTTAAGACCATTAACATCCACAAAACAGTATGGTCTTATGCTTCCTGCATCGACTTCAGACTTGAGGTTCCTCATTACTGCAAGCACGCTCATTGTCTACAATTCATCACCGCGAAAAAAATCAGATGATTTCAATCATATAAGCACTGCAAAAACTTGGATGAGTCTAATCACTGCTTGGAATTAAGCAACAATAGCTATCAGTCAAAGCTGACAGACTTTACCTTTCCAGTTCCAGGAACACCATGAATGTAAAGGCAGCGACCCAGGCACTGATTGTCACAGATGGCACCTTTTACGAATGCACTAATCTCCTCCATCTCTCTATATTAAGGCTCTTGATTAGAAACAATTATTTACAATTAACCATAAGACCAAAGTATCAAAGTTCTTACTTATTCCTGCAAGGTAGAGATTTTGGCAATTTTGCCAACACAAGTGCTGCTTTTGCCTTCTCCAGTTCAGTCTGCTTGTGGCATCTCACATGCTCTGGGATTCTCTTTGTCCCAATTTTCTGAAGTCCAAAGAACTTCCCCTTTCGTGAGTTCTGTCATGACCACACAGTTCATTAGGTTATGTGTTGGCAACCACTGGAAAGCCACAAATAAGCAGCAATGAAAATGTTCATACAGCGGCTAACTCATGAGCTGAGGATGCTCTAGATTGTAAGTTTTTAACTTTTTCATCTTCATATTCTACATCTTCATCTGTATCAGACTCAGCATCCTTGGAGGATTTCCAATCTTCATCAATGTCAGAATCGTCACCTTCCTACCAACAAAGAGAAGAAGCAAATTAATCGCAACTGAGTGTTGACTTCCTTTTTCTTTTTTTGAGAATGTGTTAGCTCCATTTTGATGCTAAAGTAGACTGATAGGTTGACCTTTCTTACCTCGTCACCATTGTCAATATCAGCTAGACGCTTGAAACTGTGCCATTGTATGTCATATTCATATTCGCACATGAAAATGTCATCTCCTTCATCGTGGGCCTTTGCATACTCCTTAGGATTCATGACATAGCAGTGCCTAATGATAGACTCCATCTGCAACATTGAGCAAAAAAATTGTTTGTGGCTTGAATATCAGGAACTTCTTCTCTTGTGATCAATTTTACTTTAAAATGTTTGATAAACACACAGACACGGGAAATTATAAAAACAGTTAAATGGTTCTTCATGTTGATGTCCATAGACAATGAAGAGTAAGACCATAATTAATCAATTCTTCAAGTTTCACAATACATCCAGGCAGTTCAATTTCTGTCAATGATGAACTTCTTTTGGTAGATAATAAACAACGCTCTCTCTCGTTACATGGTGACTAACTGATAGGGACATGGAAAAAAACCCTTCGTATAAAGATTGAAGACTACCCAGAGATTCTATCTGTATCAGCACTTGCTCAATTAGATGTTAATGATAAAAAAAAAAAAAAAAAAAAAAAAGATATCATCCATCACCTCAATGTCAGCAAAATCATTTGTCTGATAAAGCTCTCTCCTCAGATTATGAGGCTGTCGTCCAGCAGAAGTTTCTTCAGGTATCGTATACCACTGTCCCCGAAACCAATAGCTGCCATCTGCCTCTTTCCAAATACTGCACACCTCCAAAAGAAAAGAAGTAAACTCCAATTATTCACGTATTACAAGGAATAGAATCTATAAACACGAGCCAATAGTAATATTAACACACACATCATGTACCAAACCTTTCTATATGGGCAGCCCATAAATCACTAGAAAGAAGCTTATCCCTCAGCGTTCGAGCCAGTTTCTTCCCTGGAGGTGGCCTTGGTAACTGAACCTCTCTACCCAATTTCCTTGCCTCGCAAAACCCACAAATCCAATCGCCTTCAGGCACTGTCTTTAAAGGAGGTTTCAAGCATTTCAAATGAAACCCACCTAAACAATCATCACACTCGACCATTACCGCCTTCCCTGCCTTGAAACACACTCGACACTCTTCCAATTCTGGAATCTCATCGTCTGAGTTATCATCCTCTCTCCTCTTCACATAAACATCATATCCGACCTCAAATTCACCCTCATCGTACACCACTTTCTTATAATAAACCCTCTTCTTTCCACTCATTTTATCGGTTTTTGCTGCTTTATTCTTCGATGCCATCGCTCTCGTCATCACCGTTCTCTCCTTCTCTTTCTCTTCACCCCTTCTCCTCTTCTTTGTCTCCGATTGATCCGGCGAAACAGGAGAGAATTCAACATCGAGCACCTCAGCCTTTGATTTCGGGGTTTTCGAGCACCCATTGTCTTTCTCGCCTCTTGGGGTCTTTTTCAATTCATTATTACTCAAGTTTCTCCGGGTTTTCGAAGAGACAGCCCTAGATTCTGGAGGGGCCTCGGCCAATTTATTGGATGGGGTTTTGAGTGAATCTTTGGTGGTTTTTTCAATAGGGGAAACGGGTTCTTGCGGGGTATTAGGTTTGAGTGATAAACGGGGAGAAAATCGACGAGGAGGATCTAGTGTTTGTGGGGTTTGAGGAGTGGCTGAAACTGAAAAGGGGGATGTTGTTTGCTTTTTGAGTTTCTTGGTTGGGGATTGAATAGATTTCTTTGGAGTATCTGCCATTTTTATGAGAAATCAATCAAGGCAAGGATGTTTTGCTAGGGTTCTAGGCAGAGAGGGAGAGAGTGTACAGGGAGGGGGGTTTAGAGAGGGGGGTGGGAGAAATGGCGGGAAATCTTCCCTCCCATGTGAATGATGTGATTGAACCGTTGCGGCTTACAGCATGGGTGGTGGGTTGCTTCTTGTTGGATCGGATTAAAAAAATTGACATTACCAAAACACTAAAGGGCTAGGCTTTTCCACTGTAGACTGTCTCTTGAATCACTGTGGATTCGAGCAGTGCACGGGCGAAAATGGCCCTCGGCCGCGCGGCAAATTCGTGGTGAAAAACGGGGCTAATTTCGGGTTTTCCTTTTTTTTTTTAAATATTCAATGATGAACAGTGTAATCACGCTTTCATCCCCGGTAATAAGACAAAATAATGCATCTGGCGGAGGGGCACCGGCGTAATTGCGCGCGGCGGGACCGGCCCGGTCCGGTCCGGTCCGCCACAACTTTTAATTTTTTTATTATTTTCGGAAATGGCTAAATACGGTTATAGCCCCTAATAAGACAAAAACACTGAATTGGGTTCAGGGTTATAACGATAATTGTCCCTATTTTTCGAATTATTTACTCCGCGTCTGTCAGGGCGTGAGGCGCACGCGCCAGACGGTTTCCCGCCTCACGCCCTGTTCAGGTGGCGCGTGCGGCCTCCTACGGTGGCCGGAAATTGTCTACCGGAGGACAGAACGATGCGTCGCCGCGTGGTCTTCCTCCCGCGGTGGTGCGTGTAACCACCAGATGTCCGTGGACGCGGCGGAGCCCGGTTGAAGCCGCCGGCCACGTTTTCTCTCTCTCCTGCACGTCAATGTGCAGGAGAGTCCCCCATTTATTTTGACTTTGCACTTCGGTCCCTCGACTTTGAATTTCGTTTTTGGTCCTAATTTCTGTTATATAAGTTTTAATTTTGTTCGATTGGGTCCTCCGATTTCAATTGATTGGATGTCAAAGTTTCACTTCGGTCCTTCGACTTTCAATTTCCGGATTGGCTGTATATAACTCAATCAATTCGGTACAAAAGTTCTGATTTTTACAATTTTGTCATCTGATTTCAATTTAGAATAAATGTAATTTGCATTTCAGCCCTTTGACTTTTAATTTTTTTAATTTCAGCCCTTTATATTTGATTTTCATTTAAGTCCTTATACTTTTATGTTTTTTATATTTCTAAAATAATCCCTACTTTTGTCCATGTATATATAAAAGTGTATTTAACACAATAATAATAATAATAATAATAATAATAATAATAATAGTAATAATAATAATAATAATAATAATAATAATAATAGTAATAGTAATAATAATAATAATAATAATAATAATAATAATAATAATGACTTAATTATTTTTTGTTCTTACTCTTCTCTGTTTTTTTTCTTTCTCCCGATACTTTGATTATATTTTTTTTTTGCCGGTTATAGCAATAATAATTATTTTTGTTTTTTGTATCTTTTGTTAAAATTTCTTGCATGTTTTTAGTTTTTCATTGTTTTTTTCCTTTCATTATTAACATAATAATAATAATAATAATAATAATAATAATAATAATAATAATAATAATTAAATTGTTTTGCGTGCTTGCTCTTTCTTTAATGTTCTTTTTCCCTCCGGATAATTTAATATATTTTTTTTTTACAGTAATAGCAATAATTGTTTTTTTTTAAAAATCTTTTGTTAAAGTTTATAGGATGTTTTTAGTCTTTCATTTATTTTTGTTTCTTTCATTATTAACATAATAATAATAATTATAATAATAATAATAATAGTGATTATTATTAATATTATAATAATAGTGATTATGTATTCTATTATTATAATAATAGTGATTATTTATTCTTTCATAATAATAATAATAATAATAATAATAATAATGATAATAATAATTTTTTAATTGGTTTTTCTTGCTTGCTGTTTTGTTCATGCTTTTTTTTTCCCCTCGGTATAATTTAATAATTTTTGTTGTTTTTATTCTAGCGGCAATAATAATTTTAAATGTTAAGACTCCGATGTTGCTATTGTTATAATATTTTAAATTAATATTGCTTCCTTTTCCCTTTTTTTTTCTCTTTCTATTAATTGATTTTTATACTTTTATTATCTGCACAATAATGATTTAAGTAAGTTTTTTTTTTCTTATTCAAATATTTTGCTCTGTTTTCTAATGTTAGTGTGCGCTCTTTTGTGATCGTTTATGACGCAATACCTATATTATAAAAGATGTAATCTATGCTTACATGACAAACTCAACTCAAAATTGTAAATTATATACAAAAAAAAAATCCGCGGCAACGCGCGGGCAATTTGCTAGTGTGATTTAAAGCTGGTGAGGTATTGCTTAGAAGAAGTTTAAGGTTAATTTTAGCGGTGGAAATTTTCAATTTAGTCCCTGATACGATGAACATAGTATCATTCAATGGTGCTTACAGTTAGTGATGATAGAATGGCGGTTGTGATATTTTTATTTATTTATTTTATTAACATGTCAAAATAATAATAATAATATTGAAAAACTATTAATTTAAAGCTAAAAAAATTAAAACCATGATACTATCAAATAAGACGTTGAATAATATATACAGTGTAGCATTAGATTGATTGGGGTGGTGATTATATTTTTAACCAGAATAGAGAGAGAGAGTTGAATTCAATGTTCACCTTCTCGTTAAATATGATTGTGGTTAAAATAGTGCTTTGATTTTGATTTTGATTTTTTAATTTATTATTATTTTATCTTATCACGTGATATAGAGTTTATTAAATTTTGAATTTTATAAATCATTTAAATTTTCTTATGGTGTATTATTTCACTCTTAGGATTTTAAGTGTGGTTTGACACATTAACTTTAATTGATTATTTATTTATATTCTTTTAATTGTTTTTTTTTATTTTATCAATTAATATTGAATTAGTTGAAAATTAAATCTCATAATTTATTTAAAATTTCTTTTTGTGGAATTATTTCAGTATTATAATCCAAGTCACGATTTTGGTAGGCTAACAAAGCTTCCCCCTTTTATACTTGATTTTTATCATATAATATTCAGTTGATCAAGGATTTAACTTTACATTATATTTCAATATACTTTTATGAAATTATTCTAATTTCATAACTCGAGCCCCGAGTTAAACTCGAGTTATGTGTGAAAGATTAGTAGTTGTTTTTTTCTGCCACTAGTTTGGTTTGTGAGGAAGACTCGTTGATAGTGTTTAGTTTTACTTCTTTTGTCAAGAAAGAGAAAGACAGTCTGCATTGATCGAGATTTAAATTTTATAATTTGTTTCAATTTATTTTTTATTGGATTATGATTTTATAATTTAGATAACAAGTTTAATAGGTTAACCCGAGTTAATTTAGATCAGTCTAATAAATTATTATATCATTATTATTTTTTAAATATACATTTTAAATTTTTTTTCAAGGAAAATTGTATTCTTACATGTAATCTAAATTATCTCAAGCACTGCCATAGTTGATCAAGTCAACCCCACACAATCTACATCTTCTGGACTGTAAAACATATCAACAATGCAGGACTATATAACTGTTTTCATTTTAAAGAAATCGATCTCAACCGCAACGTACTGCGATCTAAGGTCTAATACAGTTTGTTATTGTATTTTAAAAATATTTTTGATTTTTTTAAAATTAAATTAATATATTTATTTTTTATTTTAAATTAAAAAAATAATATTTTTAGATTATTTTATATTTCGACATCAAAAATTATTTTTAAAAAATTAAAAAAAAATTATTTTAATATATTTTTAAAAAAAATTTATTTTTAAAAACAACCTCAATTACACTCTCGAATAATCAGAGGTAGCTACGGTGACATTTTATCACTTGAAAATTTAAGATTAAAAAAATAAAAGTGGCAAGAAAATGGGAACAGAGACGTTGTGATGAGTGGAAAAGTGAAAATGTTAAGATTATATTAAATTAAATTAAATTAAATTAACATAGATACATTTATTTTCTATTCATTACCATAGGTACTCAATACGTCCTCTCAGCACCCAGTGGCGATACGTTAATAATTGCTGAAGTTGCTAATCAGAGGATTTATCAAAATATTATTATTAAGATTTAATCAAATGAAGAAATTGGGTTCTCGAAAAAAAAATCACTTGACCAAGTTTGTATGAATTTTATAGCTAAGTCACATGAGCCATTAAAAACCTAGTCTACTCATGTTTGGGCTTAGTTCAATCAACAAACCTATCCGGGTTAAGATCTGAGATCTAAGTCTTAGGTTTCTCCGGTCAACCCAGGAGACTGGACCTTACTTTACAACTACGAGGCCTCCTGCGAGTGGTTAGGATTCAAGGAATTTGGGATTATCCAGGACGATAATTACATGCGACTATTTAAAAACAAATTATATAAAACTTCATCTAATTGCCTATATCTGTCAAGGAGATGAATGGAAGAAATGATTGGCTGGACAGGTAAAAATAAAAATGGATGAATATCCATCTGTCTAGTTATTTAACTATAATAAGAAAGTAAGAAAAGAAGTCAATCCATCAAACTTGAATTCTTTGAAAATTACAATCGAATAAGGATTGAAAAGATCAAACAAGGTGAGCCAATCCCCAAATCAGGTCTCCATCCTTTTGGAACATCAAATCCCTCCTGACAAACAATGTATAAAAAGCTAACTGAAGAGTCCGTCAATAAAATCGCTCGATGCGTGGTCACGGTAAAACTAACGAACATCTTGACGAGATTACTAACGATCAAAAGCATCAACATTAATCTTTCATTGCAATCAGAATCAGTCTAGGACACCAACATAATTTATGGCAGGTTGGAAAGCTTGCAACAAGTCCCAAGTGGAGCAAGACAGCAAGACAAAATAATATACAACAGAATGATACAAGTACCTTAGCATTCTCCTTGAACATGTGACAGCCAGAAGCTCCATGCCATTGGAAGATTTTGGCGGTTGGCATGAACTGATCCTGATAGCAGTGCTCATTTGTCACTAGTGAAATCCCAACCATGATCGTCATCTCGAGGATTTGATATCTTCATGTAGCTACTGCCAATTTTTCGCTGCGTGGTGTAAGATTATTTTGTGGTCTTGTTGCGCCCTTGACTGAAAACAAATGAAAGAAATCAATTGACTCGATCAGTTAAATAAGGGTGCACTGAGCACTTCACCTCTAAAACAAAAAAATATTGTGCTTTCTGGCTATATTTTCATCTCACAGGCATATGAAAATGAAAATATGAAACTTGAAGCATGAATCAGAAGACCAGCATGCCGTGTAAAATTGTGCCAGCAATCACGCATGTGCATTAAAGAGTTGGAGGAATGTGAAACCAGGTTGTTGTTTTTATGGATTATTCTGCTCATTGTTTAGGTCAATCAGTTTTGAATAGAAGGAAAATGGTTTGCCTATAAAGTTAGCTAGCACGGACAAGAAAATATCATTCATATTTCTTTTTTAATAAAACAAGGCTCATACCGACCTTCATCTTTTTCCATTTTTCTTCTGCTACGCCACAGTAGTCGAATTGGTGTACCAGCAAACCCAGCATCTGAGCGCAGTTGCTTCTCCATATAGCGTCGGTAAGTCTCAGGAAAAAGGTTTGAATCATTTACAAAGAAAACAAATGTGGGTGGCCTGATAGCAGCCTGCAAAAGGATATCTCCAATGAACATCATTTGTCATGTCCCATGCATACACAGGTCAAGCTTCAGTAAACTAATATTTAGAATAAGATTTGAGACCAACTGGCGGCAGGGAAACTAGGGAAAGGAGTCCCTTCAGCAAGAATACTTAGCACATATACAGATAAAAATTAACGAGGACATTGACTTGCATAACATTAAACCCTTACTACAGCATAACAAAAGTACCTGAGTGCAGTAATAAACACGCCCTCTCTTGCCTCCACGTGTCCTTGGAGGGGGTTTAAAAGCCAAAGCTTCCTGGACCACTTGATTCAGGATAGAAGTACCTAGCCTTCTTGATCTTTCCTTTTCAACTGTACTTGCAGCAACAATGATCCTGAAATCAAAGTAATATTACAGAATTATGCAAAAGGAGATGTGAGGGAAAACAATAGAGATTCTTAAGAAAGATAACATCTTTCAGATTGAACTCACCATGCTAGACCTTGATAAGTTGATAACATCAATACATCTTAGCCATGCATTTTCTCAGAGCAAGCAACTTTTGTTTATTTAAAAATCCAGATTCAATGACTACCATCTGAATATCAGCAAATGCAATTTCTAGTGGCTCATTCACTTGTGTGCTAATAGAAAACTGATGACATATCCAGTGGTCCCGTAAACAATGGCAGATACAACATGCTTGCCAGAAGCAATAGCACCACCAATGAACACAAAGAGATCCAGTTCTTACAATAAAATTCCAATAATTCTACAGAAAAATTCTCCAGTAGAACCTAGACCATAAGTGAAACCCAAATCCAAAATTATCCACAACAGAATGGTAGTGGGTGGGTTAAACTAAATACAGATGAAGCACCGAGAGAGATTTTCATGATCTTATCCTGGTTGTTTTCTAATTATCGTATAGCATTCTTTCCCATCAATGAATAAATATTACCCATATTAAATCCCAGTAAGAGAAACAACTAGTCAAATGGGTTTAGAGAAGTTTTGTTATAATTATCAACTGAACTATAAGTTAAGTGTTAGAGAATAATATAAATCATATTCCGGGGCCTCACCTAACAACTTAAGCTTTTAGGTGAGATGGTTCTTTAACATTAAGAAACAAAATATACTGTCAGTGTTAGGCTATAACATACTTCTCAACACCTTGACCAGCAATTGCAGTTGAGTAAACGATTGGAGCCCATTGAAGAGTACGAAGTTTCTCCCTAACATCTTGTTCATAGTATGTTGCAGTCTGCTGGTTTTTATTGGGTATTGTATCCCATTTGTTCACAACAATCAGGCAACCCTTTCCTTCTTTCTCTATCCTTTCAGCAATCTTGTAATCCTGTATCATTCAGGAAAAAGATAACACTGACAACTAAAATGAGAAAAGATTAACAGGAACCAATGAATCACAATTAAAGAAGAGGGGGGGGGGGGGGGGGGGGGGGGGGGGGGGGTACTAGGAATCTGTGCAAAGACAATTTAAACATCCCTTCCAGATTCAGAACAACTGACTCATATCATTAACGTGAATTTTAAGTTATCATAATAAAGCTCTCGAAGCTTACACAGAACACCAATAGTTGATTGTGATGTCAATATGCAACTGTTAATTATATCTATATTTTATACCACCATCTAAAGGAAGCAACCACTTTTCTTTGGGCTATTTGTAATTATCCTAGTTTATGTAGATAGAATACAACTCCATTCACATGTGAGTGGTGATCCTATATAGGCTATTAACCTTAAACCCAATTGATTATAGCTCCCATATGCAACTTTGTAGAACATATAAATACTAAACAAGGTGACTGTAGAAATGTAGAGATTTCTTATTTTTACATTTAGTATTAATATCTCATAGATTTCTTGAAGTTAAAATGAGTTTACTTCCGTATTAAGTTACATATTTTTTATTTATTAATACTTCTCCTGCTTACAAGCACCAGCTCCGGTAAGACAGGTCTGATACTCCAGATAATTACCCATGTAAGATGATTTTCCAATATTTCAAAAGACGGATGCCAAAAGTTATTTGTTGGTAGAGCTTTCGGTTGAACTTAACAATAAACAAGGCTGATAGCTGCTTGTTTGCAGAATTCTCAGTTGAACTAAATAGGTTCTTGTAGATGGATTTTCCAAAGTTGTCCTACATGTTCTATTTTCACCTTTTTTTTGGAGTATAGATGATAGAGATCATAAGAATGATAACGAAGAAGTACCTGTTCCGTGATACAAGCCATGGCCTCAATGACAAGAGCAACAACATCGGAACGGCGAATGCCACGAAATGCTCGATTCACTGATAAAGCCTCTGTCACACTACCTGACGAAGCTACTGTTGCCCTCCTTCTGATGCCAGCCGTATCAATAAGCACAAACTTCTGCAAACAAGTACCTATGAAATGATGTACATGCACAGTTCTTGATTTTTCAATCATGAAATGATGTACTTTTAAGAATTTTATGTCCAGTGCAAGCAAGCCAAGGTCAAAGACATTGCTAACCTGCTTGCTTTCCACTCTTTTTTAACATTGAAAACAGAAAGGAAAAGAAGTACTAATCAAATAAAAAAATATATATCTAGACCTGTTTTTTTATTTATTTATGCAACCAGTGAGAGAATAAGAGCTTTTAATGAACATGCTCTGAACCAATAAGCATTATTTATCCCATTTTAGATATTTCCAGTAAAGTGGTTTTGTTTTTAGTTATTTTCAGTTACATTTATGGAGCAAGCCTTCTTTCTCCAGCCATGACAAGAGTATCGAACTATCAAAACAGTTCAAAACTAAACAAACCTGGCCATCTGGTCCTACAAATTCAGTATCAATAGCATCACGAGTAGTGCCACTGATAGGACTAACAATTGTCCTATCCTCTCCAACCAATGCATTCAAAATGCTACTTTTACCAACATTTGGCCGACCAACAATTGCAATGGCAGGAATGTAAGTTTCTTCTTCATTGAGATTTTCTGGACACTGCAACAGAATCAAATTCATCATTTATTTTTATTTTTTTACAAATAAACAAGTGAAAATTAAGGAAGATGAGCTAAAGAAACCCTCAAGATACAACTAAAATTTAGGAATTTTCAAAGCTAAATAAATAGGCCTTAAGCACTGAAAATATTCCAGTCACAACAAAAGATTTAAGCATTACAGTTGAAATTGCTAACCTCAATTTTTCCCAGTCCGGAACACACAAGATCAAGAAGTTCTCCAGTTCCAGTCCCTGATAATGCAGAAATAGGAAGTGGCGATAACCTGGTTGGCCAATCAAAAAGTGCACGCTCTGTTTATCAAAATCAAATATGCATAGGAAACAGGTATATAGGTTCTCTACTTACAAACTTCTGCCTAATTCATAACCACAAACTATTTTTTATCCATAATCATAACATGCAAATGAGGGAAGAAAGGGCCCATTAGCATAAATCTCAGAAGTTCTATCTGCTAAAACATATGAAAGCCTGACAGGTTAATTTGTTAGCTGGGTGCACCAAGTCACTAATGAATTGTATTAGTAATTGGCTTATGAGTCCTCCCTTTATGATGTCCAGAATGTCAGGTTAACTTCTACAATTATTATGATAAAATTTGACCTCACAAACCAAAGAAATGCTTCCCCTGAATACACATTGCAGACCAAACACCACAATCTCGGAAGTGAAGATGATACGAACATTCACAAAAGAAGCTTAGCCACCCACACAAAACTCACAGGAAACACATAGTGGCCTTTTCAGGCAACTTAACATTACAAGTGCCATGCATTCATGAATAACAGAAAGATTCATAATTCTGAGAGAGATATAAATAGAAATTAAAGATGATTTACCCCAAGGACCAAAATTCTGACGCTTGCATGATTCCTTTACGAGGAGATTCACACTTGTTCACTGCCAGGATAATACACTTGTTCGAGTAGTTCCTGCGCAACCAGTCTGCTATCTCCACATCAGCTGCTGTTAGACCTGCCTGTTCAGGATTTTTATTTATGTCATTGATGGTGAAGGGAACATTTGATTATTGGTAAATAGGAGAGAAAATAGCATATTCATACAGAATACAGGGGAGTAATGGTACAAAGGAATAATAAGACAAGTTCAGTGTCTTATTCTCCTTTCAACAAATTATTCCGTGAAAACATTTTGAGGAAACAGGAAAGACAATTTATTAATTTGAAAACAGCAAGGAATATATGCATCTACCTTCACAACCACATTTTCTTTCTTTTTTTATCTGGAAAAACCACACACACACACACACACACACACACACAGAGAGAGAGAGAGAGAACAGTGTACTTGGCCATCAACAAGGAATATAATGACTGATGATTCTTCCACAGCTGCAGAAGCTTGTTTCTCAATCATGGAGGGCATTCTAGCAACTGCTGCCTCTCTCGACGCAAGTGAAATCCCATCCATGCCAATGGTTGTTGAGATAGCCAAATCTTCCATAACATTAGCTTGTGACTTTGATACTGTGACAACACCTCCAGTATCCACCACCATAAATTCATGTTCTCCCCAAAAAGATCTACCATACAAACGGTCCCGAGTAACCCCAGGTTCATCCACCACAATTGCCCTATTCCCCTACAATTTGTAACACTCAAAATCAACATTGGTGATAATTATGTATGTAAGACTTCCAAATTCTATTTCCTCAATATTCAAAACTTTATTAAAAAAGAAAGAAATAGAAACCCCAACTTGATGGAATTACCCCAACAAAACGGTTAAATAGCGCTGATTTACCAACATTTGGCCGTCCAACAATTGCAACTTTTGGAAGAAAATGGTCAGGGATCTGCAGATAGAAATTCAAGTGTTCAAGTCAATAAGACCAGCAATGTATTCTTTAAGTTCACTTTTCGACTTAGAATCTTCAACATTTTTTCAGTAAATTAATCAGCTTTACACAAACTTAAACTAAATGTATATATACCTTCCAATTGTTTTTTAATAACTTGTAAAATCCTACTTTGGACACCTCACCGAAAAGTGGTTAGAAAAAAAGTAAAATCAATGCATAAATTTAATTCCAGTAATCAGAAGATAAGAAAAGGGAAACGAACTGAATAAATTAGAAGAAGAAAAAAAAGGGAAAGAAAGAAAGAAAGAAGAATTAACAAACATCTCTAGAAGTAGCTTTTTTCCGCTTCTGCTTCCTACTTTCCCTTTTCTCATCAGTCTCTTCTTCTGCAGAATTAAGACATGACATTTATTAGAGGATTATAAGGATAAACTCAAAGAAGGAAGGAAGGAAAGAAAAACAGCACCGCTTGTTAATTGGCGAGACAAGGAGGTAGAGAACTCTTTAACGGCGAATTTAGCTTCTTTCTCGAAATCGTCGATATCAATTTCACTTTCACATTCACTTTCATATTCATCGATTTCTGTTTCAGCAACGACATCTTCTTCTTCTTCTTCTTCTTCGAAATGTTGGGTGGTGTTGGCGGACGATTTGAGGGGGGTTGATTTGGGAAATGAGAGAGAGGAGAGGAAGGAGATGGAAGGATTATGTGAGGAGAGGAGGGAAAGGGAAGTTGTTTTGGGAGAGAGATGGGATGGAAATGGGAAGGAGGAGGAGGAGAAGAGCTTGCTTACTGTACCTGTAGCCATAGCTGCTGACATTTTTGGAGATGGATGGTTTATGCTTCCTATTCGAGGGGTTTATCTTCTTTCCTTTGGGGTTTTATTTTATTTTATTTTGGCGCCTTTCAAAGGACGACATGCCGTTTCTTTCAGAAATAAAAGGTCACTATCAGATCACCGTGTAAAATTCATCATCTGAACATAAAATATATAAAGATTGAATATTTATGATAATTCAATAAAAAAACTGGAAAATTTTATTGAAAGTGGCGATACTTTGTCTGGCACTTCGATCTTGGTACTGTAGCCAAACAATCCCGATATTTTAGCTGAAAGAAAACCCTTCATTACGTGAACCGCTTCTCTGTTGTTTCTCACATCCTTGGGGGGGGGGGGGCTTCTTCTACTTCTCTTGCTCCCGGCAAGGTGAGCCAGCTTCTCTTCTCTTCTGAAAACATTTATTTTCTGCTCTTGTTTGATTCTTCTTACTTTGCAACTGTTTTCTAGCTCATTTATTTATTTTTTGCTGGTTTTTAGTTCTGTCCATGGATTAATTTTTGCATAATTAATTTGTAGGGTTTTTTATATGTTTGTCATCAAGAAAATTGCTACCAAATCCCATTTCTATTTGAATACGTGCACCTGTTTTACAGAATAGAAAGGGTACAATGATGGTGCAGTATAATTTTAAGAAGATTACTGTGGTCCCTAATGGGAAGGATTTTATTGATACCATCCTTTCTCGGACTCGAAGGCAAATGCCGACTGTTGTCCATAAGGGTTATGCTATTTCTCGGCTCCGGCAGTTTTAAATGCGGAAGGGGAAGTATACTCGGCAGAATTTCCATGAGAAGCTTTCGACAATCATTGATGAGTTCCCTCGTCTTGATGGTATCCAGCCGTTTTATGGTGACCTCCTTCATGTGCTATACAATAAGGATCGTTACAAGCTTGCCCTTGGTCAGATTAATACTGTCAGGAGTCTTATTAGCAAAATTGCTAAAGATTTGTCAAGTTGTTGAAGTATGGTGATTCTTTGTATCTGGGCAAGTCTTTGATGGTTTCTGCGCTTGGCCGAATGTGCAATGTTTTTAAGAGGATTGGCCCGAGTTTAGCTTACTTGGAGCAAATCAGACAGCATATGGCAAGGCTACCTTCAATTGATTGAAATACCCGGACAATCTTGATTTGTGGGTATCCTAATGTTGGGAAGAGCTCTTTCATCAACAAGATCACCAGGGCAGATGTGGATGCTCAACCTTATGCATTCACTACCAAGTGATAGATACACCGATCGGCCTTTTGAGGATCGTAACATTATTTTGATGTGCAGAATCACAGCTATGGCACATCTTGGAGCTGCTGTGCTATTCTTCTTGGATGTCTCTGTGTCATGTGGCTATAGCATTGCTCAACAGGCTGCTTTATTTCATAGCATTAAGTCTTTGTTTATGAACAAACCGTTGACTGGTCTGCAACAAGACTGGCTTGCAATCACTTGAAGGGATTTCTGAGGAAGACATGAAGTTGGTCATGGAGATTAAATCAGAAGCTACGAGGACTCTGGCTGCTCAAGAAGGTGAAGCTACCATTGACGCTGATGTTCTTCTGACCATGAGTATCTTGATTGACCCAACTCGATCCAGCTGCAGCCTAATAGATTTTTGATAGCAATGCAAACCAACAAGTCCCTCCCCTACAGGTATTTGTTAGATAATCTTAGCATGTTACTCTATTCAATTTGATGCCTTCTCTCTCGTCTGCATCTTTGCATCAGTGGCATTGGCCTCACCTTTTGCTGCCTTTTCTTTACGGTAGCTATTCTTGTAAAAGCAAGAGCTGTTTTGTCAATCCATTACTAATACAAAAGGACTCCATTGATTTTCAGGAAAATATGGGCAACACAAATCCATAAAGGTGCACACAACTTCTGCCACTGATTACAATATTCATGTATAATTTGTGTCAAATGCTCTGTGGGATACGGATGTGGGATATTCGGTTTTATATATGGAGTGGATTGGAGGTTACTAAGACAATGTTGCAAAGAAAGGGGGATCAAATTAAAGTTTTTGTATAGTTTGGTTTCTCATCATGCTAAGAGAAGACGCTTCAAAACTTTTCCCCTTTTACTTTTCTATAAAAGAGTCTATTGACCTTCTTTTCACTTTCTACACTATATCTATATGGTGAGCCTATGACCCATTAAATCTAGCTATCAAGGAGAGTGTGCTTAGCTTGTGGAATGCCTGGTTTTTGTCCATTAAGCGGTTTTCAAGCTTCCCTTAAGTTAAAGCTTATACATTGTGTGGTGTCAACCCTACAAGTCATGAGCCATATCAGTAGTTCGTGGTCTAACAGTAGTTTTATTTTTCATGGTTTACAAGAATTTTGCTGACTGATGACTGACATGGAAGTCAAGAATAAGGCAATATAGGTTTGCAAGTCGAAATTTCATAACGCAGCTTGTGTAGCGTAAACATCTCGAGTGAGCTCCTCCAAATCATGTGTCGATTAACTCTTGCCTGTCAAAAATGGTGCAAAAAAAAGGTCCATCAGCCAACTTGCTGGGTTATGTCATTCCTTGTGGGATTTGTGCAACGTGTATTGCCCCGAATTGAGAACTCCCTGGAGTTGAGACAAGATGTATAGAGAGGACAGCATCTCTAATTTAAGATGTTCTTTTGAATCTGAATCAAAGACTCAGATTGATACTCCCAGCAAAGTTTGGCCAATCTCGTATATCCCAGATTCACAAGAAATTGAAGGCACTACCGGGGCAAATGACATGTCAAGCTATCTGTTACGAACCGAAAAATGCTCCAGCGCTTGGCTTTCACTGTCAAAATGTAAGCTCTTGTTATGATTTTAGACCTTTCCTATTTGTGTTTTTTTTTCTAAGCTTGATCTGCACAAGGACCTTCAGCTGATGCCCCTGCACTTCTAGTTTAGAGTTTAGCTTAGCTTTCCTTCTCACAACAAAATTTCAGGCAGTTTTTTCCTATATTTAGGGTTATATTCAATTAGAACCTTGTGCTAGCTTGAATAAAATGAAGAATTAAAGAAAACCACACACACCCCTCTCCTAGGAAAGTTGATTTATGACCAGTTAGCATGATGAGTGCCACAAGTGGAGTTGCAGGCAAACACCAAGCTGGAATTGTCACTATCTACGAAGGCAGCCCCCCACTATTTACTTTTGAAACCTAACGAAAGAGAACGTTGCGATTCACTTCAGCAACGTAAACATGCTTTTGTTTGCATGTATATGAACCTTAATTTCTAGCTCCCAAATTTATCTGTAAATTAACTGGTGTATATTTTATTCTAAATTAATTGCAAAGTCACCAACTGATCCTCTTTTACAATCCAATATATATATATATATATATATATATATATATATATATATATATATTGTTATATATATATATTGTTTTGGACCAACATTCTGTCATTGATATGAATTTGACAATGACTTAGTGTTCTATATATATTGGAAAATTGATCCCTTAACAAATTCTTCTTGATGCAAAAATGACAGCAGGCACTTATTTATTGCAAGTTATCCCATCTGAGCCTTTCCAGAATTATCTCTTATGATTAATATTCGGATAAGATTTACTTTTAATTGATGTGCATATAACTTTATGCTGCTACAATTATTGTAGCTATTTTGTTCTCTTATGCAATCTTTTCTTTTCTTTTAATAATGTGATACTGACCCTTTATATATATATATTTATTGTAGTTTATTTTTTTATTAGTAATTCTTATAATATTTGATTCATTAGCTTTTTAAGATGCTGATACAAATATAAATTATAACTCTTAATAAAATAGATTAAAAATAATAATTTATTATTAATTTAAAAATTAAGTGATATATTTTTAAAGATTAAGCTCACCGTTTAATAACATGTCATAACTTTTAAAATATTAATGTGTGATTTGATTTAATATTTCAATGTAATTATCATATTTTCATAAAAAAAAAATATTCCAATTTAAATATTAGAGCACAAAGTGTATCTACTCAATCAAATAATACTTATTTTCAATATTATAATCATTGATTATTTGAATAAAATTTGAAATTTTTCTAGATTTGTGCAAGAATTTCCTTGATTAATGTTATTTGAGATGATATAATTTTTTTTTAATTTACTTAATGTCCTCATATAGTTCATGTTATATTCAATGTGTTTATTTGTTATCCTTGATTAAGTGTAATAAAAAAAATCAGAGCACAATATTTTCTATTTAAAATAATTATCATATAAATCTGTTTACATGCACATGTGATCTATCCATATAAAATTACCATGAAAGTCATTTTAATAAATATGTTATTAGATAAACACCTCCATATTAGTTATAAATAAACGGTGAAAAAGCCATTCCCTCATTGCCAGTAACCATGACAGGTATGGAGACAAAGCTTTGGAGAACAGTAAAGAGAAAGCATAGAAAAAGTTGGATCAATGGAGTACCGTCCAATATTTCCCTACACCTTTTATCCCTTCATCATTATTTTTTTGTATTTGGCTTTTTCTCTGGAAAGCACAGTGATGCTGCAACAAAAATAAACTTTAAAAAGATTATTTTTTTGCCCAGATGGTTGAATTCTATGACCGCTACTTGTTTTTTGGTTGAATCTGCAGATAGCTCATTCTGTAAAAGGGTTAATTTCTCCTCAACAGAAATGCAGAAATCATGAGATTATTTGAAGTCAATACAATATGATGTGCTTTAGCTTCATGGATCAAAATGGTGAGGTCACCATATATTATGGATTCTCAACCTTCAACCCCACAAATCATAAATTTTCCTGCACATGAAAGTTCAACAAGTACTTAATTTGATTGCAGAACCCCTATCATCTTCCCCACTTAAATGATTTTTGGCCCTCACAGGTACTTGTTTTTTAACCTTTTCTGAACTGACTTTACACCTTTATGACCCTCCTTTAACCTTTTTGGAATCTGGGAGTAATTGGTAAAACAATGAAAAAGAAAACTCAGGCACTGATTTTAGGATGAACAAAGTACAGGATCATTTGTGTATTGCAGCTGTCATCACATTATTCTGTTTTCTCAGCTCCACTCCTCACTCATTTCGAGCCCTTGGGGTCTACATGTACGATTTCTATTCGTTGGTTAGGGAGTTTTGACACAGTCGTCTGGGTTTGGACAAGCACTTGTGGTGTCCACCAATTATGCATAGCATGCATCTATCTATCTATCTATCTGGCCTTTACTATATCTTCCCAATCCAGTGCTGAAAAGTTTTGGATTTTTCTTCCCCCATGATAACTTGAACCACCATGCATGCACAGGTGTTTGTATAGAAAAAGAGGGAAATGATTTGCTGTAATTGACAGGATCACTGCTGCATTCTAGAACATCGATTCTGGACTGTGTATGTTTGGCAGATGAGAAAATAATCCAAGCATGCATCGTTTCCTCGCATTCTAGAAGATGATTTTCTTAAGTTAGGAATGTAAACAGAGAAACCTACCCCATTTTGCAGCCGGCTGCCCTCAAGACTACCATAACTCTGAATTCTCGGACTGGTATAGGTTTAAATGTCATGTCTGCCGGTCTTAAATTCCTGGATGAAAGCAGACGTACTTCTCCTTGTTGATTAGCAATAAAACAGAAGCAAAGTGGTTTGTTTGGTCTAAAAAAAAGTCAAATTGTTTGTTTCACCATTTCTTTCATCTTTATTTCACATCAATATTCATCCCTCGCAACTGTAAATTGAATATGTCAACGGAAAACTAGAATTAGCTCAGGAAAAGAACCTCCCTTGCTTAAATCACAATGCATCAAAGGGATCAGAGAAGTGTTGATTTGTCCACACGTGCTCGGCACAGCCTTGGTTGATTTGGATGCATGGGGGGTGATCTCTAATGGAGGCCTTTCCCCTTCTCTTTTAACATGATTTATATTTTCTGTTGCTGATAAGAATATTAATTTTGGAGAACTGATGAACAGTTGAGGCAAAGGCATAATCAATCTCATTTTCATTTAATTAGCTTATTCACAAGAATAATCTTGAGCAAAACTGCGAAATTTTCTTTGATCACGTCATCTGATGAGTAATCATGTACTAAATCTAGATAGTTTAGTGCTCTGAATTGGCTTAATTTTCTCTGCAAGAATATCATAGGCTACACAGCAGAAAGAAAAGTCCTAAATCACAGGCCAGGGTAGGTAGCTAACCACTTCTACAGGGTTTCATGGATGGAAAAATATTCTCTGCAGGTTTGATATGCAACTAGAAAATGATATATATAAAAATCTGTTAAATAACAAAATATTAAAGAGGGTGATTGAAAATGTCATCTCTCTTCTTTCCTCAACTTTCTCGGTTGAAAATAATGAAAACTTTGTATTTGGAAGGTTGGAGTCTTTTCTACTCTTGGATGCTTTTTTTATGAATTGAGGCCTCAACCTGTGCATCCATCGCCAGATTATTAATCACCAATTATGTGGTCCATTGAACATTTTCCATGTGTTTTTGGAGAATTATTTATTCTCTATTATCTAATTCACTATCTTCAATTACACGTGTGGTGCTGTTCATGGAGGGAGAGGTTGGAAGATTATGTGAAGTGGAAGCAAATATCTTGGCTTAGTAATGAAACAAGCTGCTTTTTTTTTCTTTTTTTTCTTTTTTTTTCTTGTGGGGGGCCTTCCATTGGTGTTCTGGCTAGCTAGCTCCAGCCTCTCTATGGCACAAATGTATGATGATTACCTTGGAGTGAAGAAAATGTAATGGAAAAGGACAAGATCATGGAGTCAAAGACAAGACGACCACCTATCTCTCTCATTTTCTCCTGTCCCTCTCCAATCCGTTTTCCTGCTCAGACTCATCAACCAACACCTCTCTCTCCTCTCTCTCTCTCTCTCTCTCTCTCTCTCTCCCTCTCTCTTTCTTTCCTATATTCTAAGCAATGCCCCACAACCATCATCACAATCATGATCATCATGCCCACTCTACCAAGCCTCCTCCTTCTCTTTCTTGTAATCTGCCATTCTATAAAGTCTTAACTGATCTACATCAAGCCAGTTGGGAAGAGATACAGACCACCTTTCTAGTGACAGGATCCAAACTCAAGGCTCACAAAATGAGGAAGCCAGATGCCTCAGGGAAGAACAACAACGTTAGTAGCAGCAACAAGTTCAGAAAGGGCTTGTGGTCGCCGGAGGAAGATGACAAGCTCATGAACTACATGCTGAACAATGGACAAGGTTGCTGGAGTGACGTGGCAAGGAATGCTGGTTTGCAGAGGTGTGGCAAGAGCTGCCGGCTCCGTTGGATTAATTACCTGAGGCCTGATCTCAAGAGAGGTGCATTCTCACCCCAGGAAGAAGAGATGATCATCCATTTGCATTCCCTTCTGGGAAATAGGTGTGTACTCTCTATCCCTTGCTAACTTTAATTTACAAGTCAACCATTGTTAATTATTATATTTTTTTCTTGAATTCACTCCAGCAAAGCTTTAAATAATACATCAAGTTGATTTTAGTGGGTAGGTTTACGTAGCACTCTTCAGGAGAGTTCTCAAGCCTCAGATCTTGGAGTTTTTTCAAGCTGCGCGCTGCTAATGCATGAACAGAAATGAAAAAAACCATTTAATAAATACCTGTTACTAATGATGATAATATGATGCAAGGAGAGTACTGATCATGTAGCGAGATTATACATACATACATACATACATATACATACATATATATATATATATATAGATATATATAGATTTAATCCCCCCTCTCATTCTTTATTTAATACTTATTAGATCAAAAATATGGCAGAGAATTGCTGCAAAATTATAGAGAAATGTCTTAGTTAATTTCTCCCCACTAAGTGTAGCTTCCACGCACTTGCCTCTATTATTTTTAAAGTCAAAACTAACAGATTCAATCAAATCATCCAAGTTATTGGTCTTTGGAGTTGAAGACACGGAACCTAGCTACATATCAATATTCTTGTCTTAGGATTCAAGCATCCAAGCTATCCATGCATTGATTTCGTATGAACATTTTAAAAAAGGACAGAAATTTAGTTCTTGGAATTATTACAAGGGCAGGTGTAACTAACTGTAAGTAAGTGAAGAAAATGACAGTATCGGCAGGATTTCTTGAAGTAGTATAAATCTTCGATCCATGCAGATCATGCACGACTATACATATATATAAGAAAAGAATATTAAGATTCTTTCTTTGAGCTTAATTTCGTTGGAACTAAATTATTGACGATGTAATTTCTTGATTTCCCTTTCAAAGGTGGTCTCAAATTGCGGCTCGCTTGCCAGGAAGAACCGACAATGAAATCAAGAATTTTTGGAACTCAACGATAAAGAAAAGATTAAAGAATCTGAAGTCATCCAACGCGTCACCAAACACTAGCGATTCATCCTCGGAGCCTGGCAAAGATGTCATGGGAGGGCTGGTGGCCATGCAAGAACAAGGCATTTTCTCCATGAACACGGACCCTTCACTGTCGTCTTCTTCATCGCTAGCAACCTCCATGAAAGCAATGATTCTAAATTCCATGATGGACCCGTTATTACCCATTCTTGATTATGATCATCATGGCCTGAACAGCATGTATGGTACTGGTGCCAGCGGGTACGACCCCATTAGCGCGCCGCCATGCGTGGCTCAAGTTGGAGTCCTGGGTGGTGGCGATCATGGTTTTTACGGGGAAGGGATCTTTGAAGGTATCAATGTTGAGATTCCTCCATTGGAGAGTGTAAGCTGCATGGAGGAAAACGCGAGAACCCAGAATACACAGGATGATAACACTGACAAGTACTCGTATTGTAGCCCTGTGAATAGTCTTTACCACAAAACCTGCAACATCGCTAGCAATAACAACAAGACAGATAACATAGCTGCTGATCACACGGGGAGCTTCTGGCAAGGAGAAGAGTTAAAAGTCGGGGAGTGGGACTTGGAAGAGTTGATGAAAGATGTTTCGGCGTTTCCATTTCTTGATTTCCATCAATAAGTTCAGTAAATGGTTTCCCAACACATATAATTTTTCTTTCTTCGATTTTCAAATTGATCAAGAAGCCTTTCTATATGTTAGCTCCCCTCAAATACTGCTGCATGTATTCTATCCTTAATTTCTCGTCAACAAACTTAGCAATTTCATGTATAGTTCCGATCGATGAGGTGTATAGGAAAGCTTGGAATAAAGTTCATGAGAAGATCGTTATACATTAATTAGTAAATTTATGTTCCTTATCATGTTGCAATTTCGTCATTCCTTTTCGAGCACCGATATATACATTAATTGTACTTGAGAAGAGATCATATATATATATATATATATATATATATATAGATACACACAGAAAAGTATGCATGCTGACTTTGTAAACAGGGACCATATATGACGATCGAAAGATTAGCTGGTTGGTGCTGGTTTAATCTATCTAAATCGTGAGATGTACACAACTCAAGAATCCAGGAGTGGAAGTTGCTATTAGCTAGCTAGTGGGATAAGTAGGTGACAAATACATGGAATTTCTTAAATTCTGTTCCTCCTAATGTGTTTTTTTTTTATTTTTTTGTGGAGAAGATGATGATTTCTTGTAATGAAGTTTAATTATCAATTAGATGAGATGTCCACTTAGAACCATAATAATCACATTAGCATACCAAGTCAGCTTGCTTTCATTCTACATATGACTATTTTATTGGTTAGTCGTCGCCCCATATAGAGTTTGCCTCCATGAGTAATTATAACTCCACCTTTCCTGCAGCCAATGATGTCTGAAGATAAAGCAATCAATGAAGAACTATTATTCTTGATTAATGTAGTAAAAAAAATGAGGAAAATAACTATATGGCGATGCAAACCCTAGCACGAGAAACTTGAATATAAAGCAAAGGATATATATATATATATATATAGATGAAGAATTTATAATATGATTTAGATAGATATATATATATATATATATATATACAGTCCTCCTACACACACAGAGAGAGAGGCATGTACTAAAAGCTACACCGTTTTAAGTTGAATGTCGGCATGTATATAAAAGAGATCGGTGTTTTTCTAAATCATTTCTCTTTTATAATTAATATATGCTAAGACTGCCGAACTAATTAGCTTGTGCATGAATTAATGTTATCATTTGATATGGGAATTGGAAGGTTCTGCTGTCTGTTAATGATGACTTTACGGTTATATGTTTATTTTTCTTGTCAATGAGGTCAGATTTTTATTTTTATTTATTTATTCCCCTGATATATCCAACGTTTTTTATTTATATCCCACATAGTTAGCCTCCGACACCCGACTTTTCAATGGAATTATAGCGTAATTTGTCGTTCATGTCGCTCTGGCATTCATTCATTTATATACTTAAGTGTTCTTCTGATGTGTGGCATGTTTCACATCATGAAATAAATAAATAAATTAATTAATCCCACTTAAAAATACAAATATAAGAAGAAGAAGAAATCAAAATCATATGATAGGGGCAGTTAGGTGACAGTAACCTTCCTCTTTTCTTTATTTATATGTTTTTCTTCTTCTTGGTTGGACTGTGGGGAGAGATTGATCATGAACTTTGTACGAGGAAATAAAAATTTTAATTTCATTTTGAATAGAACAAGTTGTTTTTCCAAAGCAGATAAATACTAATGCGCAAAAGTATTGTCCTTTATAGTTATGATCTCCCCGGCGACCCACGACGTCACCGGCGGGAAAAACCTCCGGTGTTCCATGAAGAGGATGAAAGCCACGAAAAAGAAGAAGAGAAATCTTCATTCTCTTCATGTGGTAAGGGAGAGAGATGAAAGGCAATCATTGAAAGGAATCGTCGGATTGAGTAAGTACTGAAACTCAGCCCATGAAATGAACGAAAATGTTGGATGGGGGTGGGGCATGCAATGTGGCCCATTGGGCTAAGAATGGGCCATCTCTGAGATATAAAGCCTGCTAGCTCGTAAATACTTTGTTTCTAAAATAGATATGAAAAAGAATCGTCGCCTGAGAGATTCGAACTCTCGCGGGGAAACCCCATGTACTTAGCAGGCACACGCCTTAACCACTCGGCCAAAGCGACGTCTCTGTCCAGTCCATAACAAGATTAATAATATTAACTTGACTTTATATCCGAATCCAGTTATCTGTTATACTATTATTATTATATTTATTATGATAATAAAATTCATTATAGTTGGCTAAAGTTACTTTTCTACGCTCTTACGCGTGTGTAATGCATTATCATTATCTATAAATAAACACTCTTAGGCCTGTTTGGGAGGGCAGTTGCGGTTGCGGTTATTTTTTAAAGTGCTTTTCATTTAGAAATACATCAAAATAATATTTTTTATTTTTTAAAAATTATTTTTGATATCAATACATCAAAATAATTTAAAAACACCAATTTTTTTTTATTGAAAATGAAAAAAAAAATCATTTTTTTGGGAAACGGCAGTACAACCGCCGTCCCAAACAAGCTATAATAGTCTTTCATTGTAGACCATAAAGGGAAGTTCATTTATCTTTTTTAATCCCGGCCCTGGCTCTTTTTTTCCAACTTGATTCTCTTTTTATCTGGGATTAAGTCAAAGATATTTTATATGAGAACCTTGCAATATCAAGATTATTTTTGCGCCCAGATAAAGCTGTTTTGCAAATTAAAAAGCAAATTTATGCTGATTTAGAACAATTATATATGAAGAGTAAAATTAAACCAAAACAAGCATTAGACAAGGATAGATTGATAATGCAAACATGTTTAATGCATGTATCGTATATGGTCTCAAAAGATGTGGTGTGATAACAAAGAATTTATGATATGCACAATAGGTCTCGAGTTCGAATCAGGACGTACACCCCTTATAAGAGCATGGAATAACCGGGGTTTTCACTTATTCATCTAAATTTATAGAAATCACTTTTTGAGAGAAAAAGGTTTCTCACATCTAAAATAAAAATGTATCGTGGATTAATCGATTTGAAAAATTCGGTTCTAAAAAGGAGTCGGAATTTTATTTCATACAATGAATGCCCCCACCTTCAGAGCAAGTCCAATGACAAAAGCCATTTTGGAGAGTCAAATCTCTAAAATGGCTTTTTGAATAATGTATATATGAGTTTTTTATTGATATGTACTCCAATGGTAAAAATCATTTTGAAGAGCCATAGTTTTTATATTATTTTAAATATATTGCAATTATTTTGTATATAATTCAATTATGCAATTAATTATACAATTAATAGGAGTAAGTTATATAATTAAATAATTGCTTTTAAAAAACCCTCCAACAATAAAATTATTATTTTTTAAATTATATTTAAATTAAAAAAATGAATTTTAAAATAAAATATCCGCAATATTTTTTACTTCTTTGTGATTTTTTAATTGTATGAACAATTAAATTAGAGTCTATGGAGTCATAAGAAAGTTGACTAGGATCACTTTATTGAGAAATAATTTGTTTATACTCACTTATAAGAAAGTTGGTGAATGAGTTTGGCAAATTTGAGTCAATCTGTATAAAAAATAAATTGTGTGATTGCCCCATGTTACATTTTATCTAACTCAAATTCTATCAAACTTACAGTATTAATAAGCTTATAATAATATTTATTTAATACAAGGAAAATAGCATCATTATCACACATACAAATTACGAATAAATGCACAGCAACTCTAAACACAAAATTTAAATAGTTTATAAATCTAACAGTAAATTTAAAGCATGTAATTAAGTTAACTGACAAAAAAATTCATAATTTACCAATTTTGCATAATTATTTTTTTATGCTAACTTATTATTATTATTATTATAATTAATAATAATAATTAGCACACCCCCCCCCCCCCCCCCCCCCCAAACCTGTGTACTCCCCTTCATCTAGAAACCCTACCTCATTCCTCCTCCCTTCCCCCCCACACACCAAACCCCCTGGTTAACTCCCCTCCCCTGTGTAATCTCTCTCTGTTGCGCTGCCTCTAGCCTACTTCCCTCCCTCTCACCAAAACCGTCAACTCCCCACCCCGTGCCCCCTCAAGTCTAGAAACCCTCCCCCATGCCACCCGTGCCATCTCCCTCTGTTGTGCCTCCTCCAGCCTACTCTCCTCATGCCATCTCTATCTCCTCTGTCTCTGCTACGCCACCTTCAAGGATTCCATTTACAATCGTCCTCCCTCTCTTCCCTCTTCCTCCACCACCACCACTATCACTACCAGCAACCTCAACTCCATTCCCCAAGCTGCTATGATGAAGGTATTTGCTGTGTTGAGTTCTGCAAAAATAGAATTTGTTGTGTTTTTTTTTCTTGTTATGATTGCTTGGCAAGAGAAGGAACAAGTTGCAAATGCTGCTATGTTTTTTCAATTAAATGATTGACTGGTAAGAAATTTTTGATTATTTGTGTTTTTTTGAATTGCTTCAACTGTGGTTCTCATTGTTGGTGCTATGTTTTCAACTGTGTTTCAACACTATAATTCCAATGGCTATATATTTTGCTTTGCAGTGAAAATATCAATTGAAAAAAAAACATTTTGTCTATCAAGATAGCTCTCTCATTAGAAATATAAAATAAAACAAAAATAAATAAAAATTCAAAAATTTAGCTTTGCCAACACAAATGACTTCAAGTTGCTCTAACTGCCGTCATCAACCCTCCACCTTACAACCTCAACAAGGCAACATCACTTGACACACTTGCTGGCAGGCACGTGTCCTCAACTCACCATCGTCCCTTTACCGTTGCTCTGTCGTCTGGTCTCTCACTGCCTGCTGCCGCTGCGCTAGATCCAACTTGGCTTATTTACAATCTTTGCACGTGTCCTCCTCTCGTCTCTTCACTTCCCTGGATTCTCTGGCCTCTGTTTTTCCGAGCTCGCCTTTCAATCCCTTTCAGCATGGAAATGTTCGTTACAATCCAAAACTGCTGACCTGAAGCCTTATCAGCCAATTATAGATAGCCACGTGTAACACAGTCACTTCACTCGGACACCGTCACCAAAAGGGCCTCGGCCCTTCAGAAATCCAATCTGCTCACAATCTGCCACGCGAACAAGGTCCCCTCAATTCCCCAAGCGCATGTTAGCAACCAGCCTCCCCAAGAAAAAAGACAAGATGGGCCGGTGAATCAGAAGGCCTCAGACGGCTACTTCAACATGGGCCGGTGCATGTTAGCAACTGGCCTCACCAATAATAAAAGACAAGATGGGCCGGTGAATCAGAAGACCTCAGCTCAGACGGCTACTTCAACTCAAGGGCGAAACTAACGAAGCTCCCCCGCCTGAAAAAAGAAGAAGAAGGTAGCCCGTATATTCCATCCATAGCATCCACCGTTGGATCAAACACCAACAGATCAGATCCTCCCCTCCTTTCTTCCCATTTAAATCGACGCCAATCAATCACCTCTCAAAACTTCCCATCCCTTTCCTTGAGAACCACTGTACAGTGTACAGAACAGAAGTGAAGACTGAAAACCACCCCACTCTCGAACGCCAAACCCCAAAATGGCGTCGTTTGCTCTGACATCTTCTTCTCTGTCCTTCAACAACTCCCTCCCCTGTCTCAAATCCCGCTCTCTCTCACACCTGAGATCCACCACACCAAATCCCCTCCCTTTCCGTCCAAGTCTCCTGAAACTCTCTACTGCCTCTCCCTTACTCCCAAAATTCTCCAAATCTAAAATCGCGACAGCCACCCGGAGAATCTCTAACTTCACAGTAAAAGCATCAGCATCTGCAGCATCACCGTCACCCGCACCAACATCAATCACACCAGCCTCACCGCCATGGCAAGGAGCAGCCATGAAACCTTTACTAGCATCCATCGCGACAGGTGTCATTCTCTGGTTCGTTCCTGTTCCCGCGGGAGTTACGAAACCAGCATGGCAATTGCTCGCGATTTTTCTCGCTACAATAGTCGGAATCATCACGCAACCCTTGCCTCTTGGAGCGGTAGCTTTGATGGGTTTAGGCGCCTCAGTTCTGACAAAAACCCTCACTTTCGCCGCCGCATTTTCCGCATTTGGCGATCCAATCCCTTGGTTAATTGCTCTCGCTTTCTTCTTCGCGCGTGGATTTATCAAAACCGGACTTGGTAACCGAATTGCGTATCAATTTGTGTCTCTGTTTGGATCTTCTTCTCTAGGGTTAGGTTACAGTCTTGTTTTTAGTGAAGCCTTACTAGCGCCGGCGATTCCTTCTGTTTCTGCACGAGCAGGAGGGATATTTTTGCCGCTAGTGAAGTCACTCTGTGTTGCTTGCGGTAGTAATGTGGGTGATGGGACGGAGCATAAGCTTGGTTCGTGGTTAATGTTAACTTGTTTCCAAACATCAGTGATTTCGTCTGCCATGTTCTTGACAGCTATGGCTGCGAATCCTTTGAGTGCTACTTTGACATTTAATACGATTAAGCAAACAATTGGGTGGACGGATTGGGCCAAGGCTGCGATTGTGCCTGGATTGGTTTCGTTGCTTGTTGTTCCGTTGGTTTTGTATTTGGTTTATCCGCCAACTGTCAAGACTAGTCCTGATGCACCTAAATTGGCCAGGGAGAAGTTGGAGAAGATGGGACCCATGTCTAGTAATGAAATTATTATGGCTGGCACTCTGATTCTCACGGTATAGTTTGCGTTTCTGTTTTATATCTGTCTTTTGCTTATTGCATCCTGCTTAATTTGGTGCAATGGTGTCTACTACATGCTTTCTCAAATTTAATTTGATGACGCTGACGCTGAGTCTCCCTTTACTCTGTCTCTCGGTTTCGATAGGAGCATCTGATTGTATTCTGCTTAGGTATAACCATCAGTTGTTACTTAGCGACTATTCTTCTTTGATTTCATTTATTGTTAGCTGAGTGGTGTTTTTTGGACGTTTTGGAGAACTGTTTTAAGCTACATTACATGGCATCTGGGTCATTGGAGAATTTTGGTTGTATGCTTGAATGTTTCGGTGAATGATGTTTTGCTAGAGACTGGACAATTGTTCAGCTATATTTGTTCTTTACATTATTGATGATGAATTCTTATACATCATTAGTAGAGCCCTGTTAATTTGCTTTTAGTAAAGTTTTTTTCGTGTCTTTGAAGGAAATCTGTTCTTAACTGCTAAAGTAACAAATGATTTTGTATTTGGGTTCTCATATATGCAAAAGGGTTTCGAAGATAACAGATGGTTGGGATTTTAGATGTGTTTATTGTGAAGGAGGAAGGAACTCCTGTGATTTGGAGTCATAAATCTGCACAACTTGGAAGCCAATTCATGGCCCAGGGAGATTTTCTTATCCGTTGCTTTATCTTTTCTTGAGTATGGCATTTGAAATTAAGAGTTTATCTGGGTTGTTATATTGGAGAATGAGATCACTATGGCTGTCACCTGCACCTTGCTTCTCACAGTATAGTTTGCCTTTTGTGTTCAAATCTGCTTAAATTGTATTTTTAAATCCGCTATCTTAATTTTATTTTCTTTGTTGAACAAGTATGATAAATGGTTTAGGCTCTGCTTGATAATGTTGTTAAATTGAATAGGCTTTGCTTCTAATGGTTTTGTGTATGAGCTCATTTTCCACTGCAAGTGTCATCCAACTTCTGTTGATGCGTGGGCATAGTTCAGTTTGTGTTTAAGTTTAAATGTAGTGATGCTACTAGTTCCGTGGCCATTGTTTAGGTAGAAACTAGCATGTAAGCAGCAAGCATTCTCTGCTTTTTTCAAAGAGTTTTAGCTGAGTGGTATTTTTAGCAGTCATTTTGGAGAATATATTAACCATGTATTGCCATGATAATAGTCATCAAGTGTCTGTCCATAATTATGTGCATTTTGAGAAGATCCTTTCACAGCTAAACTTGTGATGACCTTTGGCAGTGATTCACAGAATATGGTCAAGGTATAGAGGAATGTTTTGGATCTTCTGAATGTTCTGGTATGTTAATTTTCTTTGCCAGTGTTAAGACAATAGTGTCTTTCTAAGGGCTGGAGAGGTTATGTGCTACACCTAGTTCTTATGTAGCATAGTAATTAATCAAAAGGAACCCTGTTTTTGGACACTGAAGTAGCACAGTTTAGGCACCAGGTTCTTTTGCAAGATATCGAGGATGTTACATGTGTGTTTTCAGAGATGAGCATGGGGGAAGTTATTGTAGCTGGGAACTTTAAATTTATCAACTTTGCAGTTGATTCAAGGTTTAGGATAATTCTCTTGATGCTTTCGCATGCTCTCACCCAAGCTTCTATTGAAGGATTGTTTGTATTATTTTGAGGTTGGAATCTTTTATGCAAGATAAATTTGCTTGACTTGTCAGCCAACATCCTGCCAAGCTTCTTTAAAAGGAATATCATCCTAGCAGACTTTATTCTCCATGTATCACTCACTCTTTGGTAGTAGTTGAACAGTTGGTTTCCCAATAATTCCATTTGTTGAAGAAGGCTCCTATATTTGGTCAGAGTTGGAAACAGTAGATTCCCAGAGGACACTGTGCGAGTTAGAGTAACTAGGTTGGGACCTTGGATTTCATCTGTTTCTTTATGTTGTAGATGTGCTCTCATTACAGATATTAGATGGAAATTTAAAGATTTTCGGACCATACCCAGTTTTTTTTCTCTCTGTGTGGGCCTGTTTGATTGGATGTTTTGGACATATGGCTTTTCAAAGACAAAGTACATTAGGCTGATTTGAGAGATTTGTCATGTCATATAGTCATTTGGATTATTAACGTGCCAGTAGTTGATGTATATACTGTTGTCTGTCGCATGATCTTGGTTGATGCAAAGCTTGTACTTTGCTTTCTAAAGTAATGCATAAATTTGTTTCCCGTGTTTTCATTCCAACGTGAATTACATTTTTTCTCCTTTTGCTCTGTGCTAACCACTTTGAATATTATACTGTAAGTTTCTCTCTCTCTCTCTCTCTCTTCCTGGGGTGGCACGTTCATAGTTTAGTGGATGTATTTATGTGTTTGTGCTGTCATGAGTTGTATTTACTGCTTTGCAAGTTTATCAATTCTGTGTTCTGTTTCCAATAGTAAAGGATTTCTTTATTTCTTCTCCATTTAGGTGGGACTATGGATTTTTGGTGGGATGCTTAATGTGGATGCTGTTACTGCTGCTATTCTTGGATTATCTGTCCTTCTTATCACTGGCGTAGTGACATGGAAGGAGTGCTTAGCTGAATCTGTTGCCTGGGATACCTTGACATGGTTTGCTGCCCTCATTGCCATGGCTGGTTATCTTAACAAATATGGTCTCATCTCCTGGTTCAGCCAAACTGTAGTTAAGGTTTGTGTTTCTCTCTTGCTGGTTTCTCGTTGTGCATGGTTTTTTCCAATTATCAGTGAGTGCTTGTATATTGGGGGGGGGGATATTATAAGGAACAAACTTTTCAGCAAGATGAGTGCAAGCGTGAACTTGTGAATCCCAACATAGCATTAGAATTAAGTATGGACCATGGAGTACTTGCTGTTAACTATTTGAACTTCTTACAGTTTGTAGGTGGACTCGGTTTATCGTGGCAGCTATCTTTTGGAATTTTGGTTCTTCTCTACTTCTACTCCCACTACTTCTTTGCCAGTGGAGCAGCTCACATCGGTGCGATGTTTACAGCATTCCTGTCTGTAGCCAGTGCTCTAGGCACCCCTCCATATTTTGGAGCCATGGTGCTCGCCTTCCTTTCCAACCTCATGGGCGGCCTTACACACTATGGAATCGGATCTGCACCTGTTTTCTATGGTGCCAACTATGTACCTCTGGCCAAATGGTGGGGCTATGGCTTCCTCATATCTGTTGTCAACATTATTATCTGGCTCGGGGTTGGAGGAGCTTGGTGGAAGTTCATTGGTTTGTGGTAAGTAGAGGGGTGTGATCATGAAAATTTGATGACCCAAAATTCAGCAATGTCCCCTTTCTTATTCACCCTCGGATGAGATTCACATCTTGATCTATTGCCTGATGAGAGAGGTGGTGAATTTTTGTTTACAATTCTTTTCCTTAGAAATAATCTCATGGTGGCCTTGGTAGAGACCTCGGTTAGAAAGATGGTAGACGCAGAAATTAGAACTTGTACCAGAAATTGTGGCATAGCGTAGCATCTGCCTGCAATTCATTACATTGAAAATCTGATGCCTGAATGAATATCTTCTTTCTGTCGCTATAGTTTCTTGGTGGCATGAGGAAGGAATGATCACGAGGACAGACCCTTTTGCTTGGAAATTTATTTTTATTTATTTATTTATTTCGTCGAGCTGCTGGGAATTTACATTTATAATTTCCGTGGAGGGGTTAAATCCATTACAACGTTGTTCTCAAAAGAGGTATTGGTTTTTTCATAATTGCATTTCATATCATCCATGACTTACAGCCTCAGATGTATTTGCCAATTTGTTGGATTTTCCTGTAAAATGGTCAACTGTTCGGCATGTTTGGTTGCTGACTATTCAATGAAACCCATCACCACATCAAAATATCATATTCCCATTTGCTGATTCCAGGCGAGTTGAGATTCTCCTCATTTTCTTTGGTAAGGGCTTCATCCCATTGTGGATTAAAATATCTGGGCCGGCTCATAAACGATACAGACGTGATAAATGTTATTTTTTATTTTAAATTAAATATTTTTATATTATTTTTATTATCAAAAATAATTTTTAAAAAATATTTTAATATATTTATAAATAAATATCATTACAAAAATAATATCAATTATATTGGCAGCTGATTTGATGTCAGGTCACCCCTCAGCTAGGTCACTCGACAAGTTGATTCGAAATTATTTATTTTTTAAAAAATGAAAAAAATTGATTCGGCGGTTGAAAAGTAGAGCTGACCCACTATCTACAGTAAAATGCGGTCAGGTTGACTATTTTTTGGAAAAAAAACTTTAATCAAAATAATTATTTTTTGTTAATTCCGGTTGATCAAAGAGTTTACTCACCCTCCAGTTATGTTTTAAAATTATAATAATTGTTATTTTAAATCTTTATATGTTTTAGTTTAATAAATTTAGAATTAATTTTTAATATATAGATATTTTAAAGAGATAATAATCTCTAAAGATATTTTCTACATTTTTTATTTTGAAAAACAATCAAAATTGTCGTTGTAATCTTTATTTTTTGAATAAAAAATATTTTAATTTTCATGTAAGCAATCAAATAGGAGCCGCCTAAATTAAAATCATAAATCCAAGACCTTATCATATAGGGCGTGGACAACTGCAAACCATGAATTTGCAGATCCAACATGAACCACCCATGTTGATTATAGAGATCTTTCTATGTAACAGTGGAAAGCTGGGTTAGAAACGATGGCTGACTGAGAACACCATTAATTAATTAATTAAATAATTATTTAACTAACTAAAACTCGTAGTTTGATTTTTGAAAACAATTGCTTAGAAGTGTATCCATAATATATTATTTTTTCAATTAAAATTAATAACACAAGAAAAAAGAAAAAGAAATTGCATGACCTTTGGATTTTTGCTGTTAATTGCTCTGCACTTGTAGCATCCTTGTGTTTAATATTTATATAAAAATATTTTTTAAAAAAAAATCATTTTAATATATTTTTAAACAAAATAAAACACTTTTAAAATTAAATTTAGCTACACTCTCATACCAAAATAGTAGTGGTGGTGAAGACAGGGTAATAAAGGTATATGGTGGTTTGTGGCGAAGGTTCATCTGATCATATGCTCCTCCTATCCACTCCACTCGGCTCAAACTTATCAAAGCAAACAAAAAATACAGAAAAAATAAAAATATTTCCAGATGGATGATACAAAACAGTGAATTCCCAGTTAAATTTCTGCTATTTAATCGACTGCATCCTCATTTTAGTTTTATTAACTATATAGTATGTGTTTAGCGAGTGAATATGAAGCATATGGTTATTAAAATTATTGGATTTAAATAAAATAGTAAACACGGCAACAAATTTTTTTTTTTATAACTGGGTGTCCGGGTCAGCTTGCACGTGTCACAACTAATTCTCGGGTCCAATAAATATTCTGCAAGTCCAATAAACATGTAAAGCATCACGAGATAAAAAAACATGACAAAACTTGAACCTGGAATTAAAAAAAAAAAGCTCTTCTTGACCACCAAGTCAAAAACTTTTGGCGAGGCAATGAAATTCTTGATATCAGGTGATAATAAATTAATAACACAACGGGAGAGGAAGGAGAAGCTCTTCTTCACCACCAAGCCAATACCCAGTTGACGCGGCAATGAAATTCTTGATGTCAGGTGATAATAACACATCAGGAAGCCCCGAGTATAGTATAATTAAGATGATGGACCTTTCGATTTCTCGATTATTATCGTGAAATGCACTCCATGAGAAGAGAATCTGATTTTCCACGGGATTCGAGATGTCGTAGCCTGGACAGATGGTAGCCATTCCTGTGCATGCAGAGTAGACTGCAATGCAAAAGTTTAAAAGATTTCTTGCTCTGGAATCTGATACTGACACATGTTCTCTCCCCTTTTCCACTCTAAAACCCGCGTCTTTTCATTCAACGGCGGGCCCTCCACTGGTTTTGATAAATTGGGCCTCTTTCTTGGCCACGAAAAAATCTCTCTCAATATACATGCTTGGCTTTGAGGCTGAGGTCGAGGTTGAAACATTTGCCTCTCTGGGTCTAGTCAGTGACAACGAAGACAGTGCTATGTTTGTTCTTGAGCTTGAGGTCGTTGAGTCTTTTATTTTCATTCTTTTCCGAGGTTTCCATCGCATGTGACCACTTACAAAGTTTTCTATGTTTGAAAATTCTTCATGATTGTGGACAAAAAGACCCTCTTCCTGGACTTTACATGGTGTTGGAATTTAAGAATGTCCGAGCCAGGTTTTGGAAAATAAAATTCATCATTTTGGCCTAGCTTCTAGGAAAAGGGTCTCCTTTCCTTTTGAATTTCTTGTTGAACTATTGAGTTATCGATGCCCCCTTTTTTTTTCTAGCTTTGAATTCGTGGATGGTTTGGTTTTAATGGTGAGGAGGTTTCGTAGTTTAAATTTCTTCAACTAGCTTGCGTATGATGTATCCATATTTCTTTGCCTACCTATAAAGCCTCTGAACGTTTCTTTCCTTTTGACTATGAGATTGAAGCATGGTTTGATTTTGAGGTTTCCATGCTTATTAAAGTCTGACCTAGAGAAAACTTATTAGGCTTCCAGGCTGTAATACAATTTGCATGACCGAAGTGGGAAACTCAATCTTGATTCTGATACTTGATACCTGATTTAGAATAATATGAACTAAATCCAAATTTCAAAGTTGCACTTATTTCTTTCTGTGGCTGTTGTTTTTCATTTCTATACTGTTCTGTTCTTAGTAATCCAGTTGTCTGCTTTAATTATCTAATGAATACTTGCTTGCACTAGGCAGTATTGAATATGGTGGGTTGATTTAATGTTAAGGTCATTTTCCAAGCAATCAATTAACATGATAGAATCTTCAGGTTTGGAACTTAATTTGCGAGAAATACATCCTTAATTATGATAACAATTGCTTAATCTGCTTCCTGTGGGCAGCTTCTCAGTTGTAACCGACGATTTTCCAACTTGCTCTGAAAGGAAATTTAGTGACTCGAGTTCCCATCCATGGCTGATGAAGATGATTCATATCCAACGATAGACGCGAAGAGAACTCCTATTTGCATTTTCTTCAAGGATATCAGGTATATATTGTTGTTTCGGTTTAAAAAACTGAAAGTTGATTGCTTTTTGAAGTACTGTTTCAGTGATGCCATTATGAAACCAAAACTATCTTTAATCAAAGAGATGGCGTGTAAGTGTTTTGGCAAAAAGATTTGTTTTTTCCACCGTTCTGCTGGTGCAGTTGGGCTGGCTCGTTTATGCTTCCTTCCAAATACCACCTTCATTGAGCAAGCTGCCCTTTTTCTTTCCTTCAAAATTCATCGGATGGATATTCTAGCAAATTCTTGATTTCGAGTCCTTGATAAAATCAATGCTTTCTTTTTTCATTTTCCTTCGCATCAATGGTTTTTTATTTGTCATATGACCCTTTATCTCCTTCTGTTAAGATATATTTAAATAATTTGTATTATTCTCCTATATTATGAGCAGATGTGTTCTTAAATTGGATGAACTTGGGTTAGAAATAGCACAGATAGCATTTCCTGCGGCTTTGGCTCTTACAGCTGATCCGATTGCCTCTCTGGTTGACACAGCATTTATCGGCCAAATAGGTATTCCTTCTGATCATATAACATAACATGTTTTTTTCTTTTCAAATTGAAGTGATCTTTCTGGAGTGTGCTATATAGACACAATCAATAAATTTCATAACTTATCAGTTGCCAATTAAATATTTGCATGTCTTGGCTGTTTGATTAGTCCATACGCTTTTCTCCATGTGGAGTGGTAAACTATCTTTTGATAAAAATGTGATTCATAGTTGAGAATGCAGCATGTTATGTTGGCTGACATTTATGAAAGTAAACAAGTTTGCATGCTTTCTGGTGTAAAATCAGATTATATTCTCTACGTGTTCTTCCATCTTGAGAAAGTTTATATCTTGACTTTTTTTTGAATGTTAGCACTTACCTCTTGTTTCTCATAATCATTCAGGTCCAGTAGAACTTGCCGCTGTTGGAGTTTCTATTGCTCTATTTAATCAAGTATCAAGAATTGCAATATTCCCTCTTGTCAGTGTCACAACTTCTTTTGTTGCGGAAGAAGATGCTATAGGAAGAGTCAGCCCTGAAGAACAAGATAGTGAATCCTTGGAAACAGCTTCTACTGTGATCAGTGAAAACAAAGAGTTGATACCGCAAAATGGTACTGTATCCCATGTCCTGATCTTTTCAGTTTGTGTTTATCAAAGACCAAAATCAAAGACAAAATATTTGAGTTTATACAAGGTCTCAATTGTTTTTGTTACTTTCTTGGAACTACCCTTCTTCAGGGGTCTCAATTGTCAGTTTAACCAATTCTTTTGTTTCAACATATTCTATCATATTCTGCAGAGGCACAATACAATACAAAATCACCTGTTAGCAGCTTCGGAGTTGATAAGACTGAGAATGAGAGAAGGTGCATCCCATCGGCCTCATCTGCACTGGTTATCGGGGCAATTCTAGGCCTTATCCAAGCTATATTCCTCATCTCTGGAGCAAGACCACTATTAAATTTCATGGGAGTTGGTTCTGTAAGCACTTCTTTCATGCAAACATATTAGATCTCAGCACTCTCCACCAACATCTTTCTTGTTAAATCTGTCTTCTTCTAAATGTCAGGATCTATCACTCTGAGAAGATCAATAACATAATTATGTTTTGCTTGCACAGGATTCCCCTATGCTGAGCCCTGCACAACAGTACCTGACTATAAGGTCCCTTGGTGCTCCTGCAGTTCTCCTTTCCTTAGCCATGCAAGGGGTATTCCGTGGATTCAAGGACACAAAAACTCCTTTATATGCCACTGGTATGCCTAATGGAACTTAAATAGTTTCGGTTATCGTGTGATTGTTTTTTTGACAGGAGAGAGTTCTGAAAAAACTAATTCTTTTTATTAATTTGTTTATATATCCTCATTCGAATACCTATGTTTATCTAATCCAATTTTATAGTGGCTGGAGATGTATCCAACATCATATTAGACCCTATATTTATATTTGTTTTTCGCCTGGGTGTCAGGGGTGCAGCAATCGCCCATGTTATATCCCAGTAAGTTAAATCTATTTACTCTCCAAGTAAAATACATAAATCTTAGTGTGACTTTCTCTCATGGTTTCCGACTTATCTTTATATATGTATGGAGATTGCAGATACCTGATTTCAGTTATACTATTGTGGAAATTGATGGAACAAGTTGATCTCTTACCTATTAGTATCAAACACCTGCGGCTTGGTCAATTTCTTAGAAATGGTGAGTAGCATGTGACTATGTTCTACTCACACTAAACAGATGGAAAGTAATTAGTTCAACTCATTTCTACCTTTGACATAATCTGTAGCCCAAAGTATGTGTGCATCAAAATACGCAAAATCATGAAATTGGTTTGTGTTTTAATCAAATGTTTTTTATTCTTTTTGTTACTTGACCTCCAGGACTTTTATTATTGATGAGGGTAATAGCTGTGACTTTCTGTGTTACTCTTTCTGCATCATTAGCTGCGCGACAAGGATCAACATCCATGGCAGCATTTCAGGTCTGCCTGCAGGTGTGGTTGGCCACATCTCTTCTTGCTGATGGATTGGCTGTTGCTGGGCAGGTTAGAAAATCGTTTGGCTTCTTCATAGACTTCAACTACTAGAGTGACAATCTACACTCATGTCTTCTCAAAGCTCTACTATTTGCTTGTGCACTGATTGTTTGCTTGCAACTATTTGCTTGTGCAGCTATTTGTGTCTTTAAATGCAAAATAGCATTACAAAAGATTGTCTCCATACTGTGTGGTACATTCTTTATTTATTTCCAACTTTTAATCTCAGGCAATACTTGCAAGTGCTTTCGCAAAAAAGGACTATGACAAGGCAAAAGCCACTGCAACTCGAGTATTGCAGGTGCGGCGTAAATGAAATCACTTCTTAAGCATATATGATTGTCAACTTTTCTCTAAAGCTGGTTATGGATGTTGCCTGCAGTTGGGATTGCTTTTGGGGCTGATGCTTTCTGCTGTCCTTGGACTAGGATTGAGATTTGCAGCAAGATTATTCACAAGTGATGCCGATGTCCTCCACATGATTAGTATAGGCATTCCGGTATCTCACTGCAACGAAAAAGAGAACATTACTACTTCCATCCTGCTCAACCTTGGATAATACTGGAGTTCATTAATAAATTTTCCTCCATATCAGTTTGTTGCAGGAACTCAACCCATCAATGCCTTGGCATTTGTTTTTGATGGCGTCAACTTTGGAGCATCAGATTTCGCGTACTCCGCCTACTCCATGGAAAGTTTCTGTCCTCTTATGTACAATTAAGATTTACTGGGGGTTCTTTTAATCAACTATGAAATCAGTTGCTCTCTCCATGAGATTTTTTTTGGAAGGAAGAACTAGGTCAATGAGTTGTGCTTTCTCTTGTTCCCTATGCTGGACAAATCAGGTGGAAATAATCCATCTGGCTTATATATATTAGGAGAATTTAATTATTCTAAAATGCTAATTAAAAGTGAGGGAAAAAATGACGGGGTGGGGCAAGAACAGAAATCAAACAAAAGCATAAAACTTATGGTTTGCACTGTTAGCATTACTTTCTTGGCTGAGAAATTAGCAATGACATTCTTCTGCAGGTGATGGTGGCCATTGTTAGCATCCTATGTTTGCTGCTCCTCTCCTCTAGTCTCAAATTCATTGGAATCTGGGTTGCTCTGACAATATACATGAGTCTTCGTGCATTAGCTGGCTTTTGGAGGTAATTACTTTCAACTTATTACCAGTATTTTCCTGCTGTTTTTCCTGTCCTGTTCCTGTGTACGTTGAAAGACATTATCAACTCCAAACTGTGATTTCTAAGGTTATTTTCGTTATGATTTGTGTTTTAAGAATCAGAGATAACAACTCTTGAAAACATTCTAATCGTCGAGTTTCTGGATTTGCAGGATAGGAACAGGAACAGGACCCTGGAACTTCCTCAGGAATCCGTAGCAGCTTGTCTATTCTTTGAACTAATAGCGTTGCAGCCATATTAACAACCTGCAACTTAATTAGCCACCATAGTCACATGCAAAACATTTCGATTTCACAAGAAATTTCCCCGCCTTCTTTGGCTGGTAGTTTCAGGTTCAATGGCATGATATGTCAGACCCTGTTATATTCCTTTCATCCTCTGTACAGTAGATTGGATGAATTTTAATTTTTACTCGAGCGATGAAATGATATCAATTTTAAAAAATATCCTGTACGCAAAGAACATATGCAACCAAACAACCATACGAGGATATCAGAAGGCCAAGTATTTTGCTTCAATATGTATAATATTACGAGAATGTTATCATAAATCTTGTAAGGTCATTATATTCTCTGATTGTTCTGAAATTTTAACATAATATATATATAAATATATCAAGAGACTTATTATAAAATTTTATCTCAATTTAATGGTCAAATTAAGATATAGATTGATATTATAAAATTATTCATTATTTAAAAAAAAAAATTGGAACGAGTTGGCAGGATTTAGCAGAAAAATTCAAAATGGATCAGAATTTAAATTAAGATAAAAAGGTTATTTTGTTTTATTTTTTTAATTAATATGAAACATTACGATTATTTCGGATGAAACGGAATGAAACTTGTAACCCTGGTAAAGATCACTCTCGTATACCCTAACAAACCGACATCAAAACACACCATAAAGGGAACTGGAATTCATTGATGAAAAAACATGCCAAGCTTCCACACAAATAACAACCATCTTGCAAGAAAGATTTATGATTAATTTTTTTCCCTTTTAGTATTAGGTTTAAATCCCACCCAACAAAAACAGATTGAAGCGTAAACATAAACAGCGATGAGTTTCACTGCTCTTTGGTTGAATTGTTATGCGCCTAAGACACGGGGCATGGGAGTGAGCAAATCAAGGGACACATGGCACATGGGGATGAGAGAACCGGCAGCCCAAAGCATCTTGGATGGGCGACACTTGGCGCCTTGGGGAAATGGAACTTCATGGATTGCTGACATGTGGCGTCTCTGATTGAAGTCATTTGAATTGTTCAGTGTATTTAATATTCAATATTTCATTTTATGTTATTTTCTTATTCAGTATTTTATTTAGGCATTGTACACGTTCTAGTCCATTATCAACTAGTCAGGATAATGGGTAGTTACGTTCTAAGTCTGTATTTAAAGAACTCTTTGCATTAATGAAAGTTATCTTAAATCCAAAACATTGCTAAATTGCAAAGGAGGTATCTGGACCTCAAATAATCCAGAGTTTGATTTAGCTATTACAAGGAATATCGTATCAAGTGGTATCAGAGCAGGCGTTCCTGGCATGGCAGAAGGGACTCGTGCATCCCAAGTTGCAGAAGCTATCACTTCTTTGCGAAGTGAAACAAGTTCTTTAAGGGAAGAATTGGGTAGACAGGGAGCTTTAATGGAACAAGTGTTACAGCAATTACATCATGTTGCATCTAATTATGAAACTTTTACACAATCAGCAGGCAGACGTAATGCAGGAGAAGGGACTTCTCAAAATCATGGGGGAAACCCTAAGCCTTTACTGGAAGGACCAGTTGGCATTCAAGCGCGTACTTTGCGTTTGGACTTTCCTCATTTTGATGGGAGAGAGCCGCATGATTGGATATTGAAGCCACAACAATTCTTTGCCTACTGCCAAACACCTGAAGACCAGAAGCTGCAGATTGCTTCCTTCCACATGGAGGGCAAGGCTTTGTCTTGGTACTGTTGGTTGATGGAGTCCAGTCTAGCAGCCAGTTGGGAGGAGTTTGTGGTAGCTCTTCGAACCAGATTTGGCCCTTCAGCGTATGAAGATCCGGTGGGAGCTTTCACTAAACTGAGGCAGACTGGAAGTGTGGAGGAGTATCAAACAGCCTTTGAGATCCTGTCAAACAAAATCAATGGGGTAAGTGAGGAATTTTGTATTAGTACATTTCTTAGTGGATTAAGGGATGAACTAAGGATAATTGTTACCATGTTTAGACCCAATACCCTTTCGGCAGCCTTTGGGTTAGCTAGATTACAGGAGGAGGAAGTTGGTAGAAGATACCATCCTGTGAGACACACAAACACAAACACATACCAACACAACAACCACAATATTCCACCATACCCGAGACAAACACCCCTTAGGTTACCAGCACCAAATCATACCATTCCCAAATTTCCAGCACCACCAAATTTACCCCAAAACAACCAAACTTTCCAAAAGAAATTCCCTTTGCCAATCAAAAGGTTGAATGCTAGTCAGATGCAGGAGAGAAGAGAGAAGGGATTATGCTATAACTGTGATGAAAAATATCAATATGGGCATAAGTGCAACAAGCCAAGCTTGTATTTACTGGAGGGGGTTGAATTGGAAGAAGATTATTATGATGTGGCAGAAAATGATGCACAGTATGATCAAACTATTCAAACAGCCGAATTGTTAGTTATTTCATTGAATGCCATAGCTGGGGTACCCTCTCCTAAGACTATGCGTTTGGTGGGATACATTGGAAAGCATGCACTCACAATTTTGATTGACACAGGCAGTACACATAGTTTTGTGGATGTAAATGTAGCAAGGAAACTTAGGCTGCCAGTAGAGAAAAATCAAATGGCAGTGCAGGTTGCGAATGGAGCAACTTTTCCTTGCCAAGGTTGCTGTAAGGCAGTGGTTTTGAAGATGCAAAGGTGTGATGTTTTGGTCAGTTTGTATCTACTGACCTTAGGTGGGTGTGATGTTGTGTTGGGGGTTGATTGGTTGAGTAGTCTTGGAACTATTCAATGGAATTTTGCTGATCTAAGTATGAAATTCCTTGTTAATGGAAAACCCTTAGTCTTGCAAGGGTTGAAGCCTTCTAATAACTTTTTAGAGGAGGAGCTGAGGCTCACTAAGACCACCCTGACTGAGGGAAGAGGTCTTTGGTTACAGTTAATAGAGGCAGATGCAGCAAGAGATTCCACAGTTCTAGATGCAGATTTACAAAAGGTGTTGGATCAGTTTCAGGAAGTATTTCAGGAGCCTATGGGTCTACCTCCATCCCGAGGACATGACCATCAAATTAGGTTACTTGACGCAGCTACACCTACTTGCGTGCGCCCCTACCGATACCCCTACTATCAAAAGGAAGAGATTGAGAAGCTGGTCAGGGAAATGCTACAGGCTGGAATCATACAAACCAGCCAAAGTCCCTATTCATCACCAGTCTTTGGTTACAGTTAATAGAGGCAGATGCAGCAAGAGATTCCACAGTTCTAGATGCAGATTTACAAAAGGTGTTGGATCAGTTTCAGGAAGTATTTCAGGAGCCTATGGGTCTACCTCCATCCCGAGGACATGACCATCAAATTAGGTTACTTGACGCAGCTACACCTACTTGCGTGCGCCCCTACCGATACCCCTACTATCAAAAGGAAGAGATTGAGAAGCTGGTCAGGGAAATGCTACAGGCTGGAATCATACAAACCAGCCAAAGTCCCTATTCATCACCAGTCTTGCTAGTAAGGAAAGCTGATGGGAGTTGGCGGATGTGCATTGACTATCGCGCACTTAACAAAGACACCATAAAAGATAAGTTTCCCATCCCTAATATTGATGAGCTATTGGATGAATTACATGGGGCAAAGCTGTTTTCTAAGCTAGATTTACGTTCAGGCTATCATCAAATCAGGATGAAACCTGAAGATGTGCCTAAAACTGCCTTTCGGACTCATGAGGGACACTATGAGTTCCTAGTTATGCTTTTTGGGCTGACTAATGCTCCCTCAACTTTTCAGGGCTTAATGAATGAGATATTCAGATCTCAGTTGAGGAAATTTGTATTAGTATTCTTTGATGACATACTTATTTACAGTAAATCTAAGGCTGAGCATATTGAGCATTTATACACTGTTTTAGACATCCTAAAACAGCACCAATTGTATGCTAAAGCTTCAAAATGTGTTTTTGGCACATTAGAAGTAGAATATTTGGGTTATGTAATTTCACAGGAAGGAGTGAAGGCTGATCCCTTGAAGCTTACAGCCATGGTTAATTGGCCTGTTCCTAAAAATCCCAAGGCTCTAAGAGGGTTCTTAGGCCTCACGGGTTACTACAGGAAATTTGTTAAAGGGTACGGTGGAATTACAGCCCCTTTAACGGCATTATTGAAGAAAAATTCATTTATGTGGACACATGAAGCTACTGAGGCCTTTGAGGCACTCAAAATAGCTATGGTCAGGCCACCTGTTCTAGGGATGCCAAATTTCAAGATACCATTTGTGGTTGAGTGTGATGCATCAGGTAGTGGAATTGGGGCTGTATTAATGCAAGAGGGTCGACCTCTAGCCTATTTTAGTCAAGCTTTAAAGGGGAGGAACCTACATTTGTCCACATATGAAAAGGAATTTTTGGCATTGGTATTGGCTATCAGAAAATGGAGGCACTACTTATTAGGGCATCAGTTCAAGGTCCGAACAGACCAGCAAGCCCTAAAATACTTGTTGGAGCAAAGGGTGGGCACCTCTTTCCAACAAAAATGGGTCACTAAACTACTTGGCTTTGACTTTACAGTGGAATACAGATGTGGGAAGGAAAATAGAGCAGTTGATGCTCTGTCAAGGCAGATGATGAATGATCCAGAAAATTCAGAAGATTTAAGTGCAGAAATGGACTTGAATGCAATCAGTGTGGTGCAAGCCACTTGGTGGGATGACCTACAACAGGCTTATGCTCAAGATCCCCAGTTACAGCAGCTGATCAGTCGCAGTAAACAGGGTGACCTTGATGCCACCAAGTACAAGTTGCAAGGAGAATTACTATTCTATAAGGGGAGGCTACATTTGGGTACTCTAACTGAGTATCATAACATGGTATTACAACAGTATCATGGAAGTTCAGTTGGGGGACATGCAGACACTCAAAAAACACATGCAAGGATCAAGAGGGAATTTTTCTGGAATGGAATGCGCACTGATATCAGAAATTACATTAAGGGGTGTGATGTGTGTCAGCGCAATAAATCAGAAAATATTAAGCCTGCAGGTTTACTGCAACCTCTACCCATTCCCGAAGGCACATGGAAAGACATAAGCATGGATTTTATTGAAGGTCTTCCTAAGTCAAAAGGCTATGAGGTTATCATGGTTATTGTTGACAAATTTAGCAAATACAGTCATTTCATTGCATTATCACATCCTTATACAGCAGCCAGTATAGCACAGCAGTTCATTGACAATATTTTTAAGCTACATGGCATTCCTCAAACTATTGTGAGTGATAGGGATGCAATATTCACTAGTGCATTCTGGAAGGAACTGTTTAGGTTAAGTGGGACTAACCTGTTGATGAGCTCGGCTTACTACCCGCAGACGGACGGTCAAACGGAGGTCATGAACAAGTGGCTGGAAGGATATCTCCGATGTTTCACCGGTGACAGACCCCAAGACTGGGCAAAGTGGTTGTCTTTGGCCGAGTGGTCTTACAACACCTCAGTCCACTCTTCGACTGGACTAACACCCTTTGAGGTGGTTTACGGTCAACCACCACCACGCCTGCAGCCCTTTGAGCCACATTCCACAGCCGTTCAAGCTGTAGAAGATGAACTCAAAAGCCGTGATTTCATCTTATCCTTGGTCCGAGAAAACCTACAAGATGCACAAACAAGGATGAAGCACTTTGCTGACAAAAATCGAACAGATCGAGAGTTTGAAGTTGGGGATTGGGTGTACTTACGTTTGAGACCTTACCGGCAGATGACGGTGGCGGTGCGCCGGAACTTGAAGCTCTCGGCGAGGTACTTTGGTCCTTTTCAGGTGACCCAGAGGATAGGGAAGGTGGCTTATAAGCTCGATCTTCCTCCCCACACCAAGATCTACCCGATCTTTCACGTTTCATGCTTGAAGAAGAAAGTTGGCTCTCAAGTTCATACCAGCCCTCATCTACCTCAGGTTATGGAGAATGGGACACTAGCTCCTATTATTCACAGGGTGCTCGGTCGAAGGATGAAGAAGAAGGGCAACGTGGCAGGGACTGATCTTTTGATTCAATGAGAAGGAGCTAACGAGGACGATGCGGTTTGGGTTGATGTCTGTGAGCTTCGGAGACAATACCCCGAGCTTGTGGGCAAGCTCTTTTGATCAACGGGGCTGTGTTATGCGCCTAAGACACGGGGCATGGGAGTGAGCAGATCAAGGGACACATGGCACATGGGGATGAGAGAATCGGCAGCCCAAAGCATCTTGGATGGGCGACACTTGGCGCCTTGGGGAAATGGAACTTCATGGATTGCTGACATGTGGCGTCTCTGATTGAAGTCATTTGAATTGTTCAGTGTATTTAATATTCAGTATTTCATTTTATGTTATTTTCTTATTCAGTATTTTATTTAGGCATTGTACACGTTCTAGTCCATTATCAACTAGTCAGGATAATGGGTAGTTACGTTCTAAGTCTGTATTTAAAGAACTCTTTGCATTAATGAAAATTATCTTAAATCCAAAACATTGCTAAATTGCAAAGGAGATATCTGGACCTCAAATAATCCAGAGTTTGATGTAGCTATTACAAGGAATATCGTATCATGAATCTCCTCGCATGTATGCATTCTTTCTTTCTCACTGCACAATTGCAGGCTTGCATCTTTCTGATCTCGTACGTTAACTTTAACACCCCAAATTTTATGAATTTAAAATAAAAAAAAAATATTTTTTTTAAAAAATGCTTTCCTATTCCCAAAAACCCCAACAGCCCCATGAAGATGATGAAGCATACACGCATGTGTCGTGATCGAATCAGTACCTTTTTTTTTCTTTTTCTTTTGTGAATGATAATTATATTCGTAGAATTTGATTGAAACGACATGAAGTGGTCGGTTTGGCATCAAGCTTTCATGGGATGTAATGCTTTGACTAGGCGAATAATTTTATGACAACTTCGTACAGCTTGAAATAGTTTGTGGCTGCTGTGTTTTGATTAAATAAAATAATATAGTTTCATATTCTGTGATTTTTAATTTTTATAGTGATATAAATAGTATAGTTTCGTTTTTTTTAGTTAATAATTTATCTTTTTTTTTTAAAAAAAAATGGACTACTAAACAGACCTAACAGCTGACAACCTGGCAGCATTAGGACACCCATCAAGATCAGTGCAAGTTGCCCCCACAAGTAACATCAAAGTTCCAAAAATCTAGTAAGTGGGGTCTTGGTCTAGCGGTTGAAGGGACTTGTTTCCTTCCTCTGCACTAGTGTTCAAGTCTCACCATGCACGCTTGTCATCCCCGCGGTGCCTTACATGCTCACTGGGTTTGCAAGATGTTCAGTGAATCCAGGGATTAGTTGTGGTACGCGTAAGCTGGCACGGACACCCCGGTTATCAAAAAAAAAAAAAAAAAGTTCCAAAAATCTCCAATCCAACAAAGACTGATCAATTAGAGTCACCATGGATGGTACATGTTCTTGCTCCCCATTCTGAAAAGTAGAGTCTTATGGGATAAGAATTTCATCATCCTCGTATCTCATCCTGGAATACAGATGGAAATGGATGAAAAAAATACATATACCATTCCGCTTTCCAATCCAACCTGTCCCAGATCCACCGTCCGGCCTGGATCTTCCGATTCTGATGGAGCAGATATAGAAGCAAGCAAAAGGAGAAGAATTTAAATTATGTAAAATGGGAGAGCATCTCAGGATCATTGCTTCATCCAGGTGGAGATGGACTTTCTTCAGAAAATAAACCCACAAGAATTTAACCTTCTTGAATCCCTCTGTCGTAGCTTCAAGAACAGCATTAGCTGAATGAAAATGGAGAATTTCTTCTCTGAACTTTTTCCACCTTCAAGCTCGCACCATTACGGCTACCTTACTTCAACTCTTTTATATTAAATCTAAAATTCAGCTATAACTACAAATGCAGCAGCACCACCCAACTGGTCAGTGTGATGATGAGATGAGACATTTTCAGGGGAAAATCTTGTCTAGACCTGAGTGATTCAAGGTGTTTGAAGAAGAAGAAAGATTGGCATTGAGAGAACTTCTCAGGCAGCTTGCTTGAAGACTGCCATGAAAATTCGGGATAGTTTGCCGAGGCCAAGGCACAGATGTCTGTGAATTGTTGCTGGAAAAATCCTTACAGGAAAAGAAAAGGATTTTTTCTCGCAAACCAAACAGATTTTTTTGTTGATAGAGGCACGATACATAATCAAAGTATAATGATTTAATAATTAAAATGTCAACACAATTAAAATCAAAATCACTTTAAATCATGGTGGTGGTGACTTTTTCTTCAAGCAACGTACCATCAATTTTATAGATTTTTATATAAGGTGTTAAAGAAATTATTTCTTAACAAATATATTTAATCAAATAAATTTATATTCCATTAACACCATTAGGTGATAAACACTACTCTACAACTTCTCGTCTCCATTAAAAAACAAGGCTCACGAGTTATAAATACATCATGAGTCTTTCAAAACAAAAGTTCACAATCTTTATTTTTTACTGAATGCATATTTGAGAGCATCTCTTTTTAAAATATAATTGTAGTTTATTTCTCTAAAAAAATACTTGTTTGAGCATCTTGGTGTCCTTGTTTTTTTTTTTTTATATATAGATAATAACTATAAATCATCTAAGCCTATCAAGCACCAAGTACAAGCTATCAACCACTTTGGTTAGAGAGAATGGATAAAATTACTATGACTATTTAATTAACCAATTATCCAACTCAAAAGTCTTATCCCTAAGTTATTTGGATTTTTTAGGACATCACTATAAATTAATGCAGACACACATTTATTAAAATTGCTTACTAGAATAATACAATGATTTTTCTTGTCTCCATCCAAAAACTTAGCATTAATTTTTAAGGACATTAAAGTGTTTTTAGTAAAATAATTATAGTAAAATAATTCATTCTCAAATAAATCATGACAAATAACTATTTTATTATATTGATTATAGTAAAATAATTAGAATACCCTTGGAAATAATATTTTTTTACCTGGCATCAAGAGTGTTTTTGGATTTTTTACAATTGTTTTTTTATTATTGTAATTTAAGACAAGGAGAAATATAGTATTTTTCCTCATACAAAAAATAATAAACAATTTAATCCCAGTAATACCCTCAAAGTCCAAAAAAAAATTAAGCTTATGATCCAGGGTGTTTTTTTTTTGTAATTATAAAGTCAGCTCGGTGACAATTATGTATTTAGCTAAATAAAAAAGATAGGGCATGTGGAAGGTGTATGTGCTCTTCGGGTGGTGAATATGAAATCTATTTGATCCAAAAATATTATTTCATCATGTCATTAAAAGTGTCACTTCTGTTTTTTTTCATGTTAACACACGTGTCCCCCCCCTTCTCTTCCTTAATTACAACTTGACATTTTAAGTTTAACTTTTATAATTTATAGTCTATGTCCTTTTGTGATTTTTTTTAATGTTATCATTCATTCAATCCTAATTTTATCAAAAAATGTGTTCTTCAATGGTTCTCATTTTTTGAATTTCTATTTTTTTCTCTTTAAACCTTTTGTAAGAGTTTTAATGGTGTTTAATTTCATCATTCAATTTAAATTGATGGTATTATATTTTTTTATTTTAGTCCTTGTTTTTTTATTTCTAATTTTTCTTGGTTGTTTTGTAAAAGTTATTATTATTTTCAATTTTACCCTTTAATTATAACATTGGTTTTATTTTTTTATGTCAATTTTGATCACCATTCTTTTTGTTTTGTTTGGTTCTTTTACTGAATTAATTTTGTTTTTCAATTTCAATTAAATATAAATTTATTTTTTTATCCATATTATTTTTATTTTTTTTGTATTATTGTTTTTTTTTTAATTTAATCTTTCAATATTTAATTGATTGAGAATTAAATTTCATAGTTTATTTCAAATTAAATATTTTAGATCTAATAATCTGAATTACAAATTTAAAAAGTTAACCTAAGTTTTTCTAATCATCGGAATAAAAAATAGAATGTCCTTACGGCAAAACATTAACAATAAAGAGCCTGCTTGATAGTGTAATATAAATTTTTAGAGTTATATTAAAAAAATATTTTTTATTTATTTTAAAGATTAATACAACAAAACAATCGGAAAACATAAAAATAATTATATTCAGAAGGAAGTTTCTACCGCAATGTGAAATACCATTTAAGGCTATTATAATTTATAAATGAAAAGGAGAATACGAATAAGGATATTATTGATATAAAAAAATATTCAAAACAGTAACAATATTTCAAAAATTAAATTTTAAAAGTTCTCACGCAAGTTGTGCGCTCTCTTTCTAAAAGCTTCCTCTCTAATTCCGGTCCCCCTCGTGGACCTCGCTCTTATGCAATCTCAACTCCACCACCGCCATCGGAGCCGATCACCGCCATGCCAACCGCCAACACCATCTTCCCGATCCACGGGCCCGTGGACCTCCTCACTCGTCTGTACTCACCCGACCCGAAAATCAAGCTCAAGGCGCTTAGGGAAATCAAAAACCAGATAATTGGTAATCGCACGAAGAAGCTCTCTTTCCTCAAGCTCGGCGTCGTTCCAGCTGTCGCTTCTATCCTCTCCTCCTACGCCACCCAATCTGACTCCCAATTGGTGGATGCTGACGTCAGCACCAGCAGCATTATTGTCCAGTCAGCTGCGGTTCTTGGCAGCTTCGCTTGCGGCTTCGATGCCGGCGTTCGAGCCGTCCTCGACGCCGGTGCTTTTCCTCACCTAATTCGGCTCCTCTCCAATCTTGATGAGAAAGTAATTGTGTTTTTTTTCTTTTTTCGTTGCAAGCCTTAGATTTATTGATTGGAGATATTATTTTGTTAGAAATGAAATTAAACCAAACATAAACTACGTATTTGGTGCTACATACTGATTTTTTCTTCGTTTAGATTTCCTTATAATGACGGTGCAATTTCATGGAATCACTGAATTGATAGAGTATGTGCTTGGAATTTCTTTATAGTAATGGTTGATCTTAATTTTCTTAAAGTTGTGTTTGATTTCAGAAAGATGAAAAAGAGTGGTTAGAATTAATGTAGTTTTTTTCTGCTTACTTAAGGAGGTCTTAATTTATATTTCCAAATAGAAATATTTGTATCTACTTTTCTTTTTTGCAGTTAATTATGTGAACCATTTTTTTGTTCTTTGTAATATACTTCATCCTTCTGCGGCTGTTTATGCATGGTTAATTTGATATTTTTCGGGAACCTTATTTCTTGTTGTAATGGGGTTGTTTGATCTTCAGGTTGTGGATGCAAGTGCTCGTTCACTTAGAATGATTTACCAGTCGAGATTGGCTCCAAAGTATGATTTTGTTCAAGAGAAAAACATGGAATTCCTTATTTCCTTAATTAATAGCGAGTGTGAAAATGTTACGGGACTTGGTGCAAGTATCATTACTCATTCTTGCCAGACAAGTACAGAGCAGAGGGCATTATGTGATGCTGGGATTCTAAAGAAGTTAATTAGCCTCCTTGAAGGTTCTTTAAGTCAGAAAAATGCTACTTTAGAGTCCCTGGCTGCAGTCTTCAAGAAGAATCCTGAAGTCATCTCTAAATTCGTGGGACTTGAAAATGAAAGAGCTGTTGAAAGTTCTTTAAGTCAGAGAGACTCTAGTTTAGAGTCACCGGGCACAGTTATCAAGAACAATACTGAATCTGTTTTCAAGTTTGTGGGACCAGAAGGTGGAAGTGCTTTAAGCTCTATAATTGAATTAACAAAGGATAGATATGCCCGGACAAGGTTGCTTGCCTGCATGTGCCTGGTTGTCATTAGAAATGCTTCTCCTAACTATCTGCAAGATATGGGAATCAAAGCCAAATTAGTATATCTCTTACTTGAGCTTCTTGATGATCCTGGCCAAGTAGGAGATGAAGCTTCCTTTGTTTTTTCTAGTTTAGTTGCAGGAAAGAAGGATTTGCAGCAATTAGCTTTTGAAAACAATGCTATAAATAAGTTTTGTAACCAACTGCAAAAAAGTCAATTACATCCCAAGCGTTTCCAAGGTGTATTGCTGGCATTGGCTGATCTATGCTCAAAGTTGGAGAGCTGCAGATTGACATTCCTGTCATTGAAGGTGTAGTATCTTGTAAAACCTTTTAATTTGCAGCTTTATTCTTTTTAGCTTGCCTGTAGTAGTATATTTGTTTAATGCATGTGACACTAAATAGTTTGTTTCTCAAAGTTCAACTTCTCCAACTGTGTTTACTTGACCTCCACAAACAAGAAAGAAAATAGTTTATTAATTTTGTTTAGTTACAACAGTTGATATATTTATAACTAGTAAATGTATAGGCATCTTCAATTGCTTGTTTGTTTGAACGTTTGTCTCCTTAAGCCTTTTCTCAAACCTAGTTAAACTTCATTTATGCTGAAAGTTAAGCAAACATATCACCCATTAATTAACATTATGCCATATCAATTTTATTGTTTTGAGAAGATTTCTCTCATCTTTTTAAACGCTATCTGCTCACCTCCAAATGAATTATGGGATACTTGTACCTTCTTTTTCAGGCCTTGTGAAAATTAGGACACACTCTTCATTGTCCATATTTGATGCAAAACTCTCAGTATTTACTTGCATTCCCTTTCATGTACAGGTCACATGAGCAATTTAATAGAAGCGAACACTGCCATCTAAAATTTCCCCCACTTTGTGCTTTCCAGTACCAGTTCAATAGGATTCTCATCACCTCAGGCTTACATGATTAGATATCCTGTCTGTGTGATTGAGCATAGCTGATCTATTGATTTATTTGCCCCTCATCTCATAAAGGCTTAAATGTATAATAATGACTTGACAGGCAGATTAGCAAAGTCATACATGAGGATTGCATTAAAAAAAAGTTGCATGTGATTACTCGACAATGCCCAATTCACAACTTCTGATTTTCTCACAATTTCACAGGTTTTGAACCAAGTGATCGATGCTTTGACTCATGATTGTGCCCATGTGCGCACATCTGCATGTATTTGCTTAAGAAGTATCACTCGCTCAATCAAGGTATGCAATATGAATGCTAAGTTCATTATTTGTAAAGCTGAATGTTTGCTTTTTGCTGATATTATGCCATTCAGAACTTGTGCGCAGGTTACTTCATGAATGAAATGCTTGTTATTCCCCTCATCCGGCTTTTAGATGACCCTTCAGTGTCTGTCCAGGTATGTGTTATTTTTTCTGTGAGCATTAGTCATTGCAATTTCTTAAATGCATTGCCTGTACCCTAGAAAAATAAATAAAGGGAGGGGGGGGGGGGGTGGGGGGGGTTGGGACCACAATAGGCAAAGGCTTATGACCTGGAGTCCTTCCTTTAAAGGTGTGAATCCATTCTGGGAGCCTTCTATGCATGCTTGTATTATTTTAGCTTTCAACCAAAATTTGAGCTATAAATTTGCTGAGATTACTGATAATAATCAGTTGGATACCATCCTAAAAAATAAGATGGATAAGTACTATTATTCACTGAATTTTGATGGTATAAGCTTATCAATGCTAATGAATTTGTCGCCTGCAGCATCGCATTAAAAACCCCTTAACACTTTTTTTCAGGTCGCTGCTCTTGGTGTTATTAGTAACATAGTGGTTGATTTTACTACTCGTAAGTCCACATTTATACAATGTGGAGGTGTAAAACAGCTGGTTCAGCTAACCAAATCGATGCACTCAACTGTAAGGTTTAATGCATTATGGGCTTTGAAGAACATGATGTTTCTGGCAGATGATAGATGTAAAGAAGGGATTTTCTTAGAGCTCACTGGTTCCTTGTTAGCAAGTCTTATATCTGGTAATGATTATAGTTTCTGGTGTTTTGGCATATTTAAGCATGATTCGGCATGACAATTGAATTTGTACTGCAGACCCTGAGCCTTGTGTTCAAGAGCAAGCTTTGGCCCTTGTTCGGAATCTTGTTGATGGATGTATTAAGTCCATTGAGTATGTGTTTGCCGAAGATGGTACTCTATTAGATACTGTTGGAAGGCAATTACACAATGTTTCAGATGAAGTTGGAATACAGGTTAGAAGTCTTTTATACTTTTCCCTAGATGTTTTCGGCAACTGTTATTGTATGATTATACTTATTCATTCCAAGGGTTTCTTGTTCTTTTTAAAATGTTGTCACTGCATCTGATTTATCAGAAAAGAAAACTGTAACTTGATGTTAATTTGAGGTTCTCTCTCCATATCCTTACATTCATTATGGAAAGAAACTTTTCTTAGGACAATCACATCTTAAAATTGTTGATTTTCTTATTGTGTTTGTTGAGGAAGCCTAATTATCGTGGTGGTTTCTTAGTTTAAGGCACATCAAGAATTTTACATTGAAGGTCTCTACTGACAAGTTTGGAATTGGAAAAGTTGACTCTGGAAAATTGATGTATACTATTTATATACCATTAATATATAGCTAGAATTCTTATCATGTAGGGAATGTATCTTCTTGGCAATGTGGCAAGTGGAAATGAGCTTCATAAGGAAGCAGTTTTGCAGCAACTTCTTGCACAAGCAGATAATGGAGCCCAATCTTTTGTGATCAAGTTCTTGCAGAGCAGTGATAGCCGATTACGCACTGCTGCTGTCTGGGTCATAGTAAATCTCACATTCCCTTCTTGTCCTGGTGCATTTGGTCGGCTTGTTCAACTTAAGAATGCTGGCATAATATCGCAAATAAGGAACATGGTTAATGATTCCTGCCTTGATGTGAAGGTTTCTAAACTTGCACCTGAGTTTCGATCATCCTTTTACTCATTTAAACTGTTTCGCTAATATTCTGGTTCTATATTTTGCAGCTTCGTGTAAGAACAGTGATCACTCAGTCCATGACTTTTGGCGATGGCCTCACATGATCATCTGTACATCCCTTGAACCCAGTTCAGAGAGAAGAGATAAATGCAGGATGACTTTTGCTCTTGACCTTGTTTTGTAAGATATGCCCAGCATTTCTCTGGAGGTGTGAAACATTTAATGCTTCAGCGAAGGTTTGTGCTTATTTAAATTTTGGCTGGGTTGTGATATCATACTTAATGGGAAAATTTATCTTTCTTTTTCAATGGATCCTGTCTTTGGACAGAAAATGTCTTGCCTGTTTGAAATAGTTAATTTGTTTGTTGTTCCTACACAAGCACACTGAAATAGTTAATTTTGGCTTGGCTTGAATATGCACACTGTATTTTTCCTCCATTCACCTTTTCATTTAGTTGGTAAAGACACTAGCATCAACCCTAAGTTATTACGCTTCATATTAGTTAATTTCTCTAGGTGTTTCCATTTGGAGATGGTCATTGCCATTCATCCGAGCCATATTTCCCTCTCATGTTCTGTGTTTTCTCTTATAGGTGTAATCACATTGCTTCCAGTTTTCCCAGTAAGAGCAGTGTGGTTATTGATTTGTGGGCGGTGCGGCAGATCTCTCTCCACGGCGCCTGCATGATGTATTAATTTTTTGTATGTATTCAGTGATCCTTGTTGCAGCACTCAGTTTCATATTTCACCGTCTTGATTTAAACCACATGACATTTATAGCTCCACGGAGAAATTGTATCTGATTCTTAGAATTGTTACAATCACACGATACTTCGGCCGCAGCCTGTTTAGCTTTAAACCTTGCAGGGAAAGGATAGTGTATAAGCACGAGTGTCTCTTGATGGATTTGTGGGATATAAACATTTTGGATGCTGAAAAATAAGAATGATGGTGCTGTGTCAAGGCAGAGTACAGCACTAGTTTCCGGAGATATTTTTGTCAGGTGAATTATTTCAAGCAGTCTTTTGAGAATTTTGCAGGTCTCTGTCACCAATAATTAATAAATCAACAGAGGTTCAAGCAAAATTAAGATTGAAAGGCATGCCTTCTGTCTTCTACTTCATTAACATTTACAGGAAATGTTTATTGGACTAACTTCTGTTGATTGAAAGTTCAGACTGACGTCTATGGCCTGAGCAAAATCTGGTTGCAGGTTCCAGCAAATACGGGGTTCGGCGTAGCTGTTTTGGTGCTTTCCCTAATCTTGACAGAACTTGAATATGCTATTTTTTTTATTTGAAAAAATGTCAAAATGATATATATTTTTTATTTTATAATTTTTTTTTAGTATAGTACTCTGAAAACATAAAAGTAAGCATGCTAAATTCCAAAAAAAAAAAAAGAATATATATGGGATACAATTGTGATTTGAAGAAAAAAACAAGCTTAATTTTGTTGAATAAAAACTCATTAGTTAAAAAACGAGGGCGAAGCGCTTTTTCCCATATAAATTTGGAGAATGTTTTTAGATGTTTTCATATGCTTTTCCATGTAAAAATGAAAAAAACTTTTTTTCTTTTTTTAGTTTGTAAGAAGAATGTATTTGAACATAAACCCCATTCTTCATGTTTAAGACATGCATATAGCCCATTTATGTCCACTAGTTACACAAATACTATATGCATATATTACATGCGCGACTCTTATTTCTAGACTAAAATGAAAAACACTTTTTTTTAATTATATTGATTTGGAAAATACTTTTACTCATTATTCTAATATAGAAAAAAAAAAACTCAAATAGGCTGCCCACCACGCAGGCAAAGTGTGGTGGTCAATCTATTTAGACTATTCTCACACCATCTTTCAGATTTGAATTTTGTTGGTTAGGTGGCACACGAGAACGAGACTATGGGGGGGGGGGGGGAATCATCAAAGAAAAGGTATTTTAATAATTGTTGATGGGTTTGTAAGTATGCTATTATTCTCAGCTCTCACCTCAAGTGTCCTGTCCAAAGTTGTCAATATCGTTCCGGTCGCCGTTTCAGTCGCCGTTCTGGTTTCAGAGCATTCCGGCGTGCCGTTTCGGTATCGTACTGTTCATAAATAATTAATTATATATATATATATATATATATATATGAAAAAAATAAAATATTAATTTAACAAGTATAATTAAAATTCAAGATAAATTAACTTTAAATTATACAATACAAACACAAAGTCAAACAAACATAATCTCAAAATTAGAAAAAAAAATCACAAGTTAATCAAAATAAAAAAGATTTATTTTTAAGAAATAAAAGTTTATGAGTGGGCTGAACATGGACTAAAATACCAACCCATTTGTATCTTGTTGGACTCAAAACATAAAGCCCATTTGTATCCTGTTGGACTCAAAACATAAAGCCTAAACAGAACCCTAATATAGTTCTCATCATCAACTTCCCAGCTCCACTTTAACTGAAAAACCCTAGCTGGAGGCGCCTCTGCAGATCCCTCGTTGCTTTTGCTTACGGTACTCGGCCTGTTCTTTTTTTTTCTTCTTTTTTTTTCTGATTTTTATCCCCACTCGTTTCGATCTATCTCGTTAATATGTATCTTTTTTTGTTTCTCATTCTAGCTCCAAAGGTTCTCTCTCTCTCTCTCTAAGATTGTAAACGTTTTTTGGCTTCAGAGTTTTTTTTGAAGGCCGGAACGGCACAACCGGGACAGAACCGAGACGTCCCGGCCGGAATTTCCAGAACGGATCAGAATTAAAACCGAAACAAAAACAACGCCGTTTTGTCTCGGATTTTTGAACGGAACGGAACAGAATTAATAGCTTTTCCTGTCGTCTCAAGGGCAGGCATGGCTCTCCATCCATGCTTATATATCATCCAAATGGAATTTAATTATAAAATACCATGTTATCGAGAATGGAAATAAAAGCTCTAGATTGCTGACTCAAGTTTGTATACAATATATTTGTCATTTTTTATTAGCTGGTGAAAAATAATATAGTGAAAAGATGAGTCTTTGCAACCAATTGGTTGATACTAAACGAAAGATATACCTACGCTGAGAGCATTACAGAGGCCAGAAGAGAAAAATGAAGAGACAGAAAAATAAATTTGCATCCCTTCAGCCGATCTGCTCTGTGTTTGTATCATCTGATGGCCATTTCACAATCTCCATGAGCCGTTCGCGCATCAACTCCAGGTTCTCATCGGACATTTCTTTATATATTTCAGCGTGGTCACATTTCTACATCATGATGGCAAGGAAATAACTTCTGTTACGACATTTGTGTGCTTAATTTTTACATGTTAGAGCAAAAACTGCTGTTATTACCTTAACCCATTTCCCATACAGGTGGAGGCGCGTGACCATCACTCTTTCAGCAAGGTCCTGCTTCTCCTGTACTCAGTAAGAAAGATGGATCCCTTCAAACGTTGGTATGATTAGCATGCTATTTCTCTCTATCTGCCCTCACTAGAATATCTTATTCGTTTGAATGACCAAGTGAAAGTTACACTTGTTTTCGGAGAAGAATTGGGAGAAAACACAAGCATTCTGAATCTAAATTTGGAAAAACTATTCAATGAATTTCAAGTGACAGATAAAGGCTAATGAAGACTACCTTCCCGAGAGAGCGAATGAAACGCTTGCCGTCTCCAGGCTTATTTTGTGCAACAAAACTGCCAGAATATGAAAAATTAGCAAACTCAGAAGGAAATAGGAATGCAACAATGGCTATTTGGAAGAATACTTGATAGATAGTCCACCATGCACTTGAAGAAAATGTTTATGTTGGAACGCATTCATCTTGCTTTAAGTTTAATGTCAACAGACATCATGCACCACTTGCATCTGTAGTTAGGATAGCTAGAATCCAGTTATTCCAAAATTACTGGTGTTCGAAGTCTGATAGAGAATAATATAAATCATATTCTGACACCTCATCTAACAGCTTAAACTTTTAGATGAGATAGTTTTTTAACATGATATCAGAGTCTGGTTGACCCAGCGGTCACTAGTTTGAATCTCACCACTCTCATTCTACTTGATAAAAATCAAGCGCAAGGTAGTGTGGACAGGATAAGCGTCAAAAGAAAATTATAAAGCACCACTATAAATACAGATATGCTAAAAATCATTAATTTTCTTGAAATTCATGGTCAGATAACCTTTATTATGAAGAACAAAAACACAAAATAGTACAGTGTATGTAGATGTTCTGTTCCAAATATTACTTATGGTTGATATGGGAGATTTAATGATTTGGAAAACATCAATCAGCTACTTTCAAGCCCACGAGATAGATCTGTTAATTTCAAAACCCACAATTTGGAAGCCAGCATGATCTCTGCAGGTTGTACCTTGTTGTTTCTCTATTTTCTGATGATATATCTATCATCTTCAAACTTCCCATAAATTAAAATAAATTAGAAAAGAAAAGAAAAAAAACAGTCAATAGCCAAGAGTATAGCTTTATGATTCGTGTCATAGCAACTACTAGCAATGGTTAGCTGATAATTAATGTAACCATAGTCTTCTACATTCAGCATATTAATTTCCTTCAAGGAAAGTTGATATCATCCTTACACTATTTTTCATTCAACTTCTATAAAATGAAAAGTTCAGCTGCTAGACTATTGAGATCATGGCTATAAAATGGAAGCTGGCCAGGCTTGTTTTCAGGAATGAATATTGATTTTCTTGACAAAATTCTAGAGCTCCATCCCTATTCCAGATTTAACCTGATGAATTTTCTTTAACCAGTAGGCTTTAAGACAAAGTAACAGAAGCATAGTTGGAACACAAACATGAATTCATGATTGTTGATACCAGGATCTCGTCATCCACAGGCCTTGATAGGTTAAAATGCTAATCATGATATTAATCGCATCAAAAAACAAAAACAACTTACCATTTTAACATCCCCAAAACTATCCTCATATTGCCCAGCCAACTCGTTGACAACCACCAGTCCCCGATCCTTTCTCTGTTTCCTCGAGCTGTTCTTGCTAACAATTACTGAAATAGCTTTCGATGAGAGCCTCCAATCATGCCATGAGTCCACAAAAGAACTCCTCAATTCCATTGATACAGGCCGTGTTAACTGCTTCCTCTTCATCGCACTCCTCTGCAAAACCAAGTCTCCACCAGGCAGCGCGTCCAGGCACAAACATGGACTCGTGTGCGGGTCTACCACGGATGAGCCCACGACGGATAAAGCTCCCACCATGTCTCTCCGGCAAGTTTCACCTCAGAAATCAAGAAAGTGCAGATGGGTATCCAACAAAATGGGAGTTACACGATTGGGAATCTCCGGCAAAGATTCACGAGGTGAAAGAGAATTGGGAGGGTGGTTGAAGAAAGGGAAGTATATCGGAGCGAGGAAAGTGTGGAGGATGTGAAAGGTGGTTAAGTCTTCACCAGACATGATGTTGAGGTCCAAAATTCTCCAAGCAAGGGGCTACACGTTTAAAAATCAAAGTTTTACAGCATCCTTTCTTGATTTCTCGAGTCTAACCAAAGTACCACACGTCGTAGAATCTTCTTGTGATTCTTTCTTGGTGTATATGAACGTGCTGAATTCAACAACAACAAAAAGAAAACAAAAAAAACGAGGCTTTGCATGGTTAAATCGAAGCCGACGTTCAATCTAGTGATAAAATATTTTGAATTGACCCTTGATTAAAAATAAAATACTTGTTTTGATTCAAGACCTATAGAATTCCAACTCTCAAACTTTACATGTTATACGTGTGTAGGAAAATATTTGAAACCAAAATAAATTTTAGTCTTTTTTTTTCATGTCAGCTATGAAATCAATTTTGCACCTAAACTATTGTTTTGCTTGTCAGTTTTACTATCAAATAATTTGGTTTCTTAATTAATGTTTTTTGTCATAACACTTAAAGTAAAACGTGAAGTTTACAAGCAAAACGACGTCGTTAAAAGGGGGCTGCTGAGTGCTGACTATCACCATCATGTCAACGTCAGTTCCCCTAGAAACCAAAAAAACTCTTAGCGGGGGGCTAAACTGCTTCAGTTTCCAGCGAAAAGAAGGGAAAAAAAAGGATTTCACAGCAGCAAGCGATCAAAGCACAAAATCAAAAGAATCGAAAAGGAAATGTTCTATCGAGGGTACGTGCCTGATTTTCCCATTCCAACTTTTTTTTCCCTCTTTAATCCAAACTCCCTTTCACGCGGTTTCTTTTTTCTTACCTGCTTCGTTAGTTTATTTTTGTATTTGTTTTTTTGTTAATTCTTTTCTGTATGACATTAATCTTGAAGTTGTGTGCTTAAATTGCTGTTAATTCCTTGTTTATATCAAAAACCCATGTTGATGTTTCTTGTTTTGTCGCTTTTTTTTTTTTATCTAATCTGCCTGTACTTAGTTCTGTTTTTCCTTCTTTTTTTTTAATTTGATCGCGTGCTCCTAGAAAAGAAACCATTTAGGGTGTAGGAACTGTAGCTATGCGCAATATTTGTGTTAAGGTTTTCATGTTGATCTCTAATTTTAGAAACTTTTTCAGAAAGAAAAAAATTATACCAGGCATGTAAATTGTTAGTTTTTATTATTAATCTTGAAAATTTAGTGATTGATGTTAGTGTTGAAACTGGTGTTTTCTTGAAATTGTTGTTATATTTATATTTGGAAATTCTCATCACAGATCTATTGTTGAGAACTATTAAAACGATTGCATAGAGGCACCTATCAATTCCTTTTTAAATATTGAGTATCTCTGTAATTTGTAACATGTTATTACTTGTACTGATTTTGCTAATACAATAGTTTTGAGAGGAGAAGGATTTGAGTAGCAAGTAGGCCAGGTTGGTGTCGCACAAATTTATCATTTTCATTAGCTGGATTGAAATGGGTTAAATGAATATGTAGAGAGATGTAGACAGTTTAAACAGAAGAAATTGATGGTAGAACTGTGAAATAGCATCATCCTATAAAATCCTAGATTTACATATTGATGTTGGTTGGTGTGATGTTTTAATACTTGCGAGCTATGTCAATGAATCAGTGAGTGGTGGTGGTCTGGTTTTAAGAGTTCACTTCCTACTTTGAAGTGATCGGGAAAGAAGAGGTTGGGTAGTTGGGTTTGTATATATGACTGAAAGGCTCATTGACATTCCACTGATACGTTTCATTGGAATGAGGAGAGAATATAACTTAGCACAACTTGACAGAACACCTGCAGGGCACCTACAGTCTGGTGTGGTGCCCACAAACCAGCCACGAGTTTTTTACCGGCCTTAAGAAACTAAAAGAAGGGAGAGTGGGTGTGGGTGGGGGGATAACAAGAGCTTTATGCCAAAGAATTTCAACATACACTCGTGGAATGACCAAGCCCTCCTTGATTAAATGATAAATCAAATATGATACATGGCAATCACATCTTTCTTCTTGTTTGAAATACATTCATGTGTATGTGTTATCTCAATAGCTTCCTTGGTGAAACAAGAAGAAGAAGAAGAAGATATTCCAGTGGCAGTAAAGTGAATAATATTCCATGTGTGCATCTAGATAAAAAAAAATTTGCTGGCTATATGGTATACTTTCTTACCATGCCATGTAGTTATAAATGGTAGTTTCTAAGGAAAGGAGGTGATGTCGTCTACTTTTGGCTTGCTTGATATTTAGATGAGTGCTGATCTTGCTTGACCACTTACTGTCCTGGTAGGTCAAGGAGGACTTGGTTAAATCATTTAGCACTTTTAGAATCTCTGACAGCTTGAGGATGAGACCCCATCTAACTTATTTGGGGCACTATTCCAAGCTTATGATGGATATGTCAAACATGTAAGGAAATGAGTAAGATTTGGGAGTGGAGTAACTTTTACTAGGACCATGAATTTGGAACTTATTATGTGGATTGTAAGGCACGTTTAGGTCCTTGTAGGTGTTATTTCAGATTTATCATTGAAGGTTTCCAGTGATTTTATAGCCCAGTAACTTGATCTCACTCACTCCTGCTAGAGGCTAAACCAGACTCTTGCATGTCATTGTTTCCTCAATCTTCAAGATGCCCAAATTTGTTAAAAGCCCATTAATAATAATAAAAAAATAATAATGAACAAGTACCACCAAAAAATACAAATTGATTTTTATTAAGAAAATTTAAACAGAGGCTGACCTAGGTGCTAACTGCTAGAGAGATGTTCTGAATGCAGGAAGACCAGCAAACAAGTGATTCAGTTATATTGACATGACAGATATACCTTTGTAATTTTTTGCATCTGGAATTCTTGTGTTGATTCTGGGATGCTGATTTTATGTCCCACCTTAGAATTTATTTTTTATTTTTTTCTTAGTTGATAAAAGAATACCAACCTTTAAAGAATTATATTCGTGAATGCATTTAATAGTTAGTTTTGCATAATTCTGTGCATGAAGTATTGGGGAACTTCTCATGTGATCTGCGGCTATGATGGTTTTTAAATTGTAGATATCCTGATGGACGTGACATGGGTGCAAAACGTCAGCGAATAGTTGACAAGGGTCCTTCATTCTATGCGAATTCCCCTGGTTCAAGTTTTATGTACAATGCACCTCCCAATGGATATGTTAGCCAGCCACCTCCTCAATTCCCTGTTGTCCGCCTTCGTGGTCTTCCTTTCGATTGCACAGAAACTGATGTGGCTGAGTTCTTCCATGGTTTGGACATAGTTGATGTTCTTTTTGTTCACAAGGGTGGCAAGTTCAGTGGTGAAGCTTTTTGTGTTTTGGGGTATCCTCTTCAAGTTGATTTTGCACTTCAAAAGAACAGGCAGAACATGGGCAGGAGATATGTTGAGGTTTTCCGAAGTAAGAGGCAGGATTATTACAAGACAATAGCGAATGAACTGTCAGAATCTTGTGGCTCGCCACGACGAAACATCCCTAGGGCTAAATCTTATGACGAGGGAAAGGACTCAGCTGAACATACAGGGGTATTACGATTGAGGGGACTGCCATTTTCAGCTGGCAAGGATGACATCATGGAATTCTTCAAAGATTTTGTTTTATCAGAAGATTCAATCCATATTACAATGAACTCAGAGGGTAGGCCAACAGGGGAAGCCTTTGTGGAGTTTGCAAACGCTGAAGATTCTAAAGCAGCGATGGCCAAGGATAGGATGACTCTTGGGAGTCGTTATATAGAGCTGTTTCCCTCATCAGTGGAGGAGTTGGATGAGGCAGTTTCAAGAGGCCGGTGACCTGTTCTTATTGTACGTTTGCTTATATCTGGTATTTTGCACTAGAAATCCTTAACCTTGTCTTGTTGTTTGAAATTTTGCTTTACTACTTTTTACCTCATAAGTTTGTTGTTTTGAGCTGTTTAGGATTCCACTTATGAATCTATGCATACCTAGTCGGATTGTTATTCTAATTTTGTTCATTGGCCTAGCATGTAACATTATTGGTTTATATAAGTTTTTGATACCACCTTTGAAAGACTAGTTTAAACTTTAAGGGAGGATTAGTAGGAAACTAGAGGTGCTATTTTGAAGGACTGGTGCCAAATGTAACTGGCAATTCCAAAAATTGTGCGGATCATGGAATCCATTTTACATACACGCATTTCAGTGCCGTGATTCTGGGAACAAAATTCTTTTTTTCTTATTGCCTGTCCTATAGGAGTGAAGAAAGACAGCATGTCATCGTCACTGGAGAAGTCATCTGTTGCTTTTACTGTCATCATTGTTTCATGTCTTAATTTATGTGGTTCTTGCTCCAATCTCTTAGGTGGTAGCATTAGCGTCTTGGTTACCCTTTCGGAACAGAAGGGATAGAGAGTTAGAGACAGAAGACAAGACAGAACAAAAAACAGAGAATTATGTTTGATAGCATACACAAGAAAAAGTGATTGCTCTTGTATCTTGGTTGAGGTAGACAGGATAAAATAAAATATGAAAAAAGTTTATTGTACTTTTAAAATGCATTAATATCAAATTTACATATTTAAACAAATAATAAGATATATATATTACTTTAGATTATATTAATGTTGAAATTAATAAAAGTATAATGATTCTAGTTATAAAACTTGGATTGGCATGGCGGGATGACTCGATAACCAACCGATCTGGGGTTTAGACTGGTCTGGGTTAAAGATCAATAAAGAAAGAATTGACCCAACTTGATCCCTTAAAAACCTGGGTCAATCTTTTGACGTGGTGGACTTGAGGAAAAAAACTATTAATTTTTTAAACTTGTTTTTTTATCAAAACATCTTGATTTTGATTGTTTTACAACTATTAATTTTTTTATATTTGTTTTTTTTTTTTAATCAAAACAACTTGATTTTGATCGTTTTACAAAATTACTAGGTCAATCCAAGTTGATCTTCTAGACTGTAACATAGGTCTTGTAGGTTGATTTTTAAAATTATAATAATATTTATTTTTATTCTTTCATGTTTTAATTAGAAATTTTTGAAAGTATAAGTTTTGTATAAGAATATTTTATGGATAAAAAACTGTAAATATTGTAAATGTAGGCGGGATTTTTGTAACTCGTGTTTTGAAAACATATAAATTCATTTTAAATTGTTTTAAGAATATATTTATTTTTATGTCTTCATCTCTCAAATTAAATATATTTATGTCATTCTTATTTTTTTGAAAGCAAATAGACACTATCTTATAATTAAGTATAAAGCTAAAACGTGTGGGTAAAAACATTGTTTATTATACTTGCTAGCATTGTCGATTACAATAATAATTCATAGTTTTGTTTTTTGTTTTATTTTGACTATTTTTTATTGATTTTTTTTATCTTAGTTCTTACATGATGTATTTATGGGGATTTATAACTGATAATTTATTTTAATTTTTCATTTACATGGTTATTGCATTATAAAAAAAATCACTTTAGGTTGGTGTCAAAAACATATTCGAACATCGCAATATTGTCTATTTTAAAAAAAAAATCTTAATAGTTTGATAAAAAAAAAAAACAATTTTAGAAAGTCCATGAGTATGTTATATGTTTGACAAGTTTTTTATATATATATAAATTTATTTATTTTATTTCATCTTTTGATATTTAGTTGATTGAGATTTGAGTTTCATAATTTATTTTGTTTTATTGTATATAAAGTTTTCATTGTATTAAAAAAAGTCTCATTATTCGTTTGATGTTTGATTTTATAATCATTTTTTCTGTTATCATATAATACAATAAACAATATTTTATATATAAAAAAACATTCATTAATTCCAATGTAATCCATTACATAGTTTGCGGGTTTGACATGTTGAGCTGAATTTACCTAATTCACAGGTGTAGCAAGTTTACCCATAAAAACTTGGTATGTGTTTTTTATATATTTTTTGTTCATTTAATTTTTTTATGTCAATATTCTTAAATATTGGATTAGTTGAGAAATAGAATTCATGGTTTTTTTATTTTATTTTTTATAGGATTATCATGATCTTAAATAAACACTTTATTAGGGTTGGTGTTTGATCTTGCAAGCATATAATTTTATCATAAAATTAAATAAAAATAATAAACATAAACAACCAAGTTATTAAACTCATTGACATCCATGACAGAGGCTACTAGGTGGCAATAGTCAATTCAACTTGGCATCGTCTTAATATAAGAGAAATTGCATTTTTAATTATTTTTTAAAACTTATATCATATTTTTAAGATTCGCGGCAATAATTTTAGCAGCTTTTGAGAGGATAAAGCAAAGTTTGGATTTCTAAGCTAAAACCTCGTGATGTCCTTCACAGGCAAACTGTATAGCAAACTTCCAATCAAGCTCCGAAAGATTCGTGTATTTGTGTGGGAACAAGCTCCTCTGTCCTGCCAATTTCATCGTGTTCTTAGCGTCCAGGAAACTACAGAACCTTGATTGGTTGGAGGTAATGATGAATGATTATGAGAATTTATTGGCAAACTGACAGTTCTTGTTTTTATCAGATTCCCACTACCCTATTTCTTGTGAGAGAGCTTGTGTTTTCACTGCCAGGACTGTATATTCTCTACAGTTACAGTGACGCTGCTTCTCCATTTCACTGCTATTTCTCAGTCTGATTCTGCGTTTTGTATTCATCTGCCGCCGGCCAGTGATCACGACAGAAAGCAGAAACAGTAACATGCAGACTTACATAGGATTCCATTAAACAAGTAGTTGTGTTCGTGTATCTGTCTGTGTGTACATACAAACAAGATTTCTACTCAACAATGCTCTTATTTAATCAACTTATGCTTAGTCAGGACTACAATTTCATAACATAAAGAAATTATTCCTGTCGATTTATCAAAAATATATACACAATAAAACAGAAACATACTTGAATCCATATTCGAAAGTCGCTCTCTAGAATCGTACGGATGACCTTTCAAATTAACATGGTTTTTAGAGTCTTTTGATTCTCTATATTTTAATCTTATTTTCTTTCAGATGATGGGATGTCAAAATGAGAATAAAATTGTACGTGTAATCTGAGGACCATGACCATATATAGATAACCAAGTATCTTTTGGTATTCATGTTTTTTGACATTATCACTCTTTGGTATTCCTATTTTTTAGCTCATCATTAAAATATGAATAATTTTTAATCTCTGCACATTAAAGGTCTACACTCTATTAGATACATCAAAAACCCAATTGTCTAAAAATATTTCGCATATCATTTTTAATTAGGTTTCATTTTATTTGATAGACCACAAACACATAATTATTCTCATATAAACCCAACATTGGATTAATGATCAACAAAACTTTCTTATTTTATTACAATAATAAGATATATGCATAAATTGATCAGACAACAACATTACTTGAATCCTTAACATCTATACAGTCGATTTCGAGATGGAAACTGAATACATCTCTATCAACTCCATAGTTTAGGATTCGAACATGGAATCCTTGAGCTGAATTGATCTTCTCTTTTAATATCTCAAAACTTGGGCAAGTAAGAACTTGAAATCAAACGAAACTCGATTTGACCCTTGTGATTCAAGACAAGTTTAAGCATGATTTGTTTATTGTTTGGTTCAATAAACAAGAATGGCATGGAATTTTAAAAATGTAAACCCTTTTTTAGGATCCCCTGAAGAGGGTCTGAAAATGTTCTTGAGCAAGACGCCAAAAAAATAAAGAATCAGTGAATATAAAAAAGGCCCGATTCTGATAGTTACTGTTCAAGATATTTTTATTTTGTTAAAAGACATTTCTAAAATGCAAAAATAAATAGTCTATTGTTCTATAGTTGTGCAATCATCATAGGATGCCCGAATTTTTTTAACAGCTAAGAGTTTGTCTAACTATTTGATCATGAATGTGAAACATAAAAGGTTGACATCGCATGGACCAGGGTAAAAAATGGAAAGAAAAGGAAAGAGTTTACAAATCTATTTGTTTTTGTATTTTAAAATATAAAATAAAAATCAATCTTAAACGTAAAAGATGATATAAAAACTATATAGTAAAATATTTAAGTTTTAAAACTAAAAAGATTCAATAGAATATCCTTTTGTGATAAAAAGAAAATCTAAAACAAATTTTAATCACCTGCTAATGTGATTCGGGTAATGAGCAAGGCTGCCCAAATCCCTACACTCCCTCAATCTTCAAAACTCGGGCAACGGGCAGAATGACCGAATTATCCCTAATCACACTCGCAGAGACAATATAAATCCTTGATTCCTTAAAGGGTTAACCCTCTCCCTCGATCGCTCGTCTTCTCCCTGCAGTCTCTCTAGCTAGGGTTCTGATATGTGCTTTTAGGTTTACACGCTGCATACTGAGCTACTATTTGTCTTTTAATGGCCAGGTTTCTCAACATAGAGTAAGTCCTTGGCGTTTCCTTGCGTAAAGGTAAGTGTTTTTCATTTCATTAACTATAGTTTGATCAATAAGCAAGTTCAGATCATATTTTTCCAAAAGTTAAAGCAGTAGCTGTGTTTCAGGTCTGTTTTGGAAGATTGAGCAAGGCAGTGATCTCCATATCTAGGTGGATCGAGTTTTTGCTAATCTTGTCAAAAGTAGCAGTATCTGTCGTGATCTTGAAAAGGTTGTTTCAAAAGAGTTGTTGGTAATGCACTCCGCTTCTTAATTATCACTTTTCAGTCAAATTTAATTAGTTTGCTTTAAAGTGCCACCACTGCAATAGATTCTTTAGCACTCGTAGTTTGTGTCCATCGTTTTCACCTCTAACGGGCAAGAAAAGTTTTTCTCGGTTCTATTCTTGCCGGTTTTAGTATATCAGCTTGCCACACACATTCTAGATAGCAGACACCAAAAGTATGGCTCCGACTGGTAGAAAAAGAGCTTCAGCAGAAACAACAAGAAGAAGAAGAACAGAGAGAAAAACCCAGTACAAAAAAACGGCTGTGATCAAGCCAAAGAGCATAAAAGAAGCAACAAAGATTGAGGATTTTCCTTCTAACTCTTCCACGGGCTGCAATGGATGTTCAAAGATTGATTCTGGCTTAGATTTCGAGAGCGTTGATATCTCTACGAGTGCATGCTCTACTCCAAAAGCCGAGAGATTTCGGATACCGGAGATTCAAACATGCCCACCAGCGCCGAGGAAGCAGAGGATGGTATCGGGTTGCTCCTTGCGAAGGAGACCAATCGCTTTCTTTGCTCCTCCAGATTTAGAACTCTTCTTCTTCTGTTCACTTCAAGTCTGAAATGTTTGTTCATATCATATGATCAAGATCATTTGAATAATTTTAAGATGTGATCCTTGGTGTTTATAAGTCATTACTTTCATTTCGTGATCATAGATAGCTTGTTCTTTTCAATTCTATGGTTGAAGTATAGTGTGATAGTTTGAGATTTTTGATTGAGTGCTCTGATCAGGAGGAAATTAGCTTTAATTTACCTTTTCCATCTTGTTTGCTTGCTAATTTTAGCTGGGGTTTTTCAATTTCTAGGGTATACTAATACGCTAAATTTAGCTGGGGTTGTCCGACTAAATTTAGTCTTATCCATACTGTCTCTTCAGTGTTTTTTACGAGTCTTGCTGACTTTTGAAGCTTGGAGAGTGCACTGTAATGGCTTGATTAAGGTTTCTGAGTGTGGAATTATCAGCTTTTTATTGGTTTGGTCAACTTGGGTATGTAAAAGTCCCTCCCCCCCGATCCCCTCCTCTTAATTATTTTTTTCTCGCTAATCACTGCTAACATATTCATGGAGTTCATCCATCAGTCAATGAACTGGCTGTACAAAATAACTTGAAAGGAATAAGTCCATTCTAACATGCACTCCACTAATTGTATTGACCACCACTGATTAAGTCTACTGTAATTACTGGTGAAACTCAATTAATGACTACAGTGGCTGTAAAATCCTTGGGATTGCAGCAAGAAGGTAGCTTTTTTCAGGGGAAGCAGCAAGAACACAAGTGAAGTCAGAGTTAGGCTTTTTTGACAGGATGGGGTTGAAAAGTGATTGGAGGGTGTTGTTTCTTTTCATATTATAAGAAGGGTGGGATCGAGTTGTCAGATTGTGGGGTGTCTGTGTGTCACAGCTGAGCTCGGCATCCATAAGAGAATCCAATGGAGCAAGACTCGTGCGGGTTCTGGTAATTTTCATCGTGGAGAATCTCGAGAAACCTCTCTGTTTTTTCTTTCGTCAACTTTTATTATCCAATATAATAACTGGTTTGGGCAACTGCGTTTACAATGGCTCTCTGAAACTTCAATTATGAAACTTGTAATCATAGATATATCATACAGTAACAGTTAACGAATATTCATAGATTATCATTCCTTCTTAATTTACAGGAAAACTTCTTAGCCGAGATTAATTTGGTTCCAGAAGTTCAGTTAAATATGGGGTAATTGGGCCAAGTTACACACATTTTCATCTATTTTTAATTATTTTTAGATATTAGTAAGGATTAATTGCTAATATAGTTGATTAAACGGTATACTGCTGAGATCTTTGTTATACATACTTTATATAATCAAATATTAAATTTATATAACAGTGAAAATTTAGATTATAAATATCACAGTTTTTCCCAATGCAGTAACAACAATACAACTTCAAAATAATAAAATTTTACGAGAGGAACCTTCTAATTTATGTCTACCAGTAGCCGTAGATGGAGTACATACACTACTATTTATAGTTAGATCAGAGACCCCTCTTATTGATTTATTAGTCAGTTTTCTTCTCTCATCAAAGAAAAAATTATACAATTGATCTCCATGATCCAACCTCATGATCTATCTCCATGATCATAGGCTTGAATAAACAAGAACATAGATATGTTATGAGTGGCATAATAGCAATTTCTAACAATCTTTTCATATATGTTGATGATTTGACGGTTTCAAGGTCATAGCCAAAATCAACCTTCTGTTCCAAAGTATTACAACTTATTTTATATATAAAAAAAAACCCTAGTGCATCCTCCATGGATAAGCTTGGAGAAGGCGTGATGGGTATGATCGCTTGCCTTAAATCCATGACATGATCATGAGAGGAGTTGAAAAAGATGCAAGTGGGCAACGCTTTCGCGTTGAATATGAGCCAGATGTTGGAGCTTTAGGGTATAAAAAAATAGCCAGAAGGAATATGGGAAGGACGGCTTGCATTCATCAGAAGCCCACCTCTTCTTTAAATGACAGGGCTCCCTTTCAAAAACCTTCGCCGCATTGCCGTGGTCCCTTCTTTTCCGGCAGCCATGATGATCGACGTCTCCGTACGATTCGCCGGCTTGTAAATATTATCTCTTCAGGTATCTGGATTAGCTTTGACCTCCTCCACCGGCCGGATAATTATTGCTACACGCCGTAGCAAGCACATCGATCTCCTTTTTCATGGTTAATGTATAGCTAGACAAGGTCCCCAGGGGCAGCCTGGCGGCAACAGGCCTCGCTCTCACACATGTGAGCGAGGTTCGAGTTGTCCTAGCGCCCTATCCCAAACCTGTAAGAGTCTGGGATAGCCAGGGGTTTACGCATGCTCTGGGCCCACAAAGTGCGCTTTTCGAGTCATGTGGTTCCCATGTTATCAAAAAAAAAAAAAAAAAAAGTATAGCTAGACAGGCACCAAGAAGCTGGTTTCATGGCCGGCTGGATTGGCCCTCGCATTTCATCTTCAAGAGTTGATTAAATCAGCAGATTGATCTGTTACGAAGGGTTGTGTGCATGCATGCTCGAGGTTAATTTCCCTGTGACGAAAAATGTGTTAGAGAATAATATAAATTATATACTGGTATATTACTGGATAACTTAAATTTTTAGTTGAGATGGTTACTTGACATGGTATCAGAGTCTTATTGACCTAGTGGTCACGAGTTCGAATCTCATCAACCTCATTCTTTTTTATAAAAATCAAGCACAAGATAATATATGTCTGTACAAATTTCAAGCCCAAAAAACTTTCAATTGAATGTCTGCATGATTGACCAGACCTCAATCATTTGATGAGCACAATTATTGGGGCATCTTTACCTGGACCTGAAGGAGGCATCGGTAGATATTTATTTTGCTATAGAAACTAGGATGGATATTTGGTCTCGGATAATACTAGATGTATTTAAATCTTTAATAATAAAATGTGAATTTTGTTATTATATGAAAATAAAAACATAAAGTGATTAATTGTTTGACAATATGATTAAAATTATTTTTAAAAACGATTTTTTTATTTAGAAATATATTAAAATAATATTTTTTTTATTTTTAAAAAATTATTTTTAAAAAAATAACCCTTTTAAAATATATGAAAAATACATACTTCGAGCATCATGAAACGGTTAAATTGTTATATATTTTTGGTTCATTTCGCTTATCTAAATGAAAATTAACAAAGTAAGTTGGAACTTTATTTTTTTTATTTATACAAATTATACATGTAAATGATCATGTGCTGAGTACTTATCTTTCAGACAGCTAATGTATTTTTCCTATCATCAACTCTCTCTCACAACCATAAATATTTACAAATATATAGTATCCAACCAATTATTTCATATATTATATGTATATATTTTAATGATTGTCTCCACTAAAAGTGAGATAATTGCAAGATAAAAAGAGAACATGGCCACATTGGAATGAGGAGTGATAAAATGGATTGATTGAATAGTTTTCTTTGAATTAGATAATTATTATCAAGAAATTATTTTATCTAAAATCTTAAATTTTTAAATGATATTCCAGGATATATTTATATTATTATTCAATATATCTTCTCAAATGAAAATTCTGTGTACTTAAAATTTATATAGACTCAGTTAATTTATGTTAATTTTTTTATCAAAAATAATAAATTTTAAACTCGTGATCATTGATCAACAAGATGGATCGACAACGTGCGCGTCTTTTCTCTCAAGATTATCTGAGGTTGCCCCTCCTCATCTTTCACCATGCACTGTCTGGCATCCATTGTTGAATAGAAGCAGATATTCATGACCCTAAAGTCTATATATTATCATTAACTGGGTTTATCTAATAGCCGATCATTCACACGTAAATAATAGAAATTAGAATTATTATTTGTTTTCTTTCTTAAATTACTGATTACTTTCTTGGCGTGCTCTAGGACAAATTTTAGAACAATCTAATGGCATCTCACAGTTTGGTGGACCATGAAGGCTTGAGATATTTATGTTTGAACTATATGTTATGATCAAATCCTTTGCTTTTAATGATTAAGAAGGTTGGCTTTATTTTTAACTTCGAGTTTAAATTCTTAAACAACTATTTTAAAAAAAAATGTTTTTTTGAATTCATCAAATTAATATAAAAAAAATTAAGTCCTTTAAGATTATTAATAAACACTTATGTTTTGCTCTCAAGACAACCACAAAGCAAACATGTCCTAGTCTTTAAGAATCTTTTGATGTTCTTATGTTGAAAAACCATTCTTCTAGTTGTTGTCACCACCTCATCCTTTTTATAGTCCTACGAGCAAGATAAATATACTATATTTGTTATGAATTTATGTGTGGTTTGGTTGAAATCAAATTATCATTTAGGTTCAATTTAGGGTTTGTTGAATTAATGATTAATTATTTAATAATACAGTAAATTAAGGTTTATTTGATATAGTTCAACACAAAAATAAGTTGAATTAAATATTTCAACTAATTATATGTTACATTTAATTTAGATTAAGTTTCTGAATTAAAGGTTTTGTGTATATTATTGGAATCAACTAGAAATGTAGTTAAATATACTTGATGATTTCACGCAATAGGGAATAAATGCAATTGAATTATGATGAATTGCACATTCTATTGGATTGATAAGTTGATGAATTCATTATTTTCTTTGATTTTTATTGATTTGTTGTGTTTGATTTAATGCGAGTGATCTTGAAAATATCAATTAGATTTCGTATCATGAATTATGCTTTATTCTTGGTTAAGTTCGCTTTAACATTAGTTTTTGGGGATTTGTTATGAGTTTCATCAATGAGGATTGGGGTAATACAATTTAATTAAAATCACATCCATTTGACCATAATCTAATTTATTTTATTTATAAGTAGTTTTTGCTTTATAATTAGAGATGGTTTTTGCCTAGGTTGCTCCTAGGAAATAAGGCTGGGCCAGATTTCAGACTGAACTTTCGGCAGGCCTTAAAAAGCTAACTGTGGCCCGACTTTGCAGGCCCATGTTCCAGGAATAGGACCAAATTAGGGGCCTGCTTTATGAGCAAACCACGTCTCTCCATCCTTCATGTTTTCTGTTTCACTTTTTCAAATTGAAACTCTGCAGTCCAAAAAAACAAGAGAATATTATTAATCCAGTTAAATTTATCGATTCAATCATATTCGATTTTTCTTTATTTTCTTACATTATTAGAGAGTATTACAGATAACTATAAAACCTTATAATTTACATATGTATGCCAAAATAATCGAGAGAATCAAATTTGAAATATTAAGTTAACGTTTGACAGTTTAATTGAGATTATTTTTTAAAATATTTTTTAATTAGAAATATATTAAAATAATATTTTTATTTTATTTTTAAAAAATTATTTTTAATTGAAAATAATTCTAAAAATATATTAAAATGATATTTTTAATTTTTTTTCAAAATTATTTTAAAAAAAAACCCATCATAACAGCGCCTTAATTTAAAATATTATGCTTTCATTTTGCTCCAAATATAATTATTTTCATATATTTTTAGACCTTATTTATTTAAAAAATAAATAAATAAATTGGATGGTGGGAACTTTATGTCAACACGTGCAGGAAAGGGATGGGTGTGGAGTACCAAAGTTCAATTCCATTTCTTTGAAGTAATTAATTGACCAAGACTTGGCCGTTTTGGCGTTTTCTATGAAGCCAATGAGGTGTTCGAAAAGTCATCATGAGCTTGACTGTTGTGTACAGCGAGACTCGGTCAAGCATTCGCTAGCCTGTTCTTCACCTTCCTTGCTACTTAAATTAATTCAGCCATAAACCCGCGCTCCGCTGCAGGGATTAAATTTTTTTTTTTGTCTAGTTTTAATACATAAAAAAATATAAGTGAACATAAAAAAGTATAAGTAAAAAAATAATAAATTGGTTCGGGGATTAGTCGTGGTGCGTCCAAACTGACCTGAACACCCTGATTATCAAAAAACAAATTTGGTCCCTGGGAATGGTGGTGGTGTGCTTAAACTTGCCCAAAGATCCTGGTTATAAGAAAATATAAGTGAAAAAAAAGTATAAGCGTGAAAGAATTGTAGCAATCCATATTGTTTTTTAAAAAATCCGCTTTAGGAATTAGTTGTAGTGTGCTTAAGCTGACCCGAAGATCCTGATTATAAAAAAATATATAAGTGAACAAAACAAAAGTATAAGAAAAAAAAGGAAAAAAATGTACCAGCGAGAAAGCACTTTAGAAAAAAAAATGGGTCTAGGGATTGTCGTGGTACGCATAACCATGGTTTAGGGACTCAAAGACCATGGTTATAAAAAAATATATAAGTTAAAGAAAAAAATATAAGCGTGAAAGCACTGTAGCAATCTATATTGTTTTAAAAACAAATTCGTTCTTGGAATTAGTCGTGGTGTACTTAAGCTGACCCGTAGACCCCGGTTGTAAAAAAAATGTATAAGTGAACAAAACAAAAGTATAAGAAAAAAAGGGGAAAATATATAAGCAGGAAAGCACTTTAGCAAAAAAAATGGGTCCAATGATTAGTCGTGGTACGTATAAGCTGGTATGGACACCCTGGTTATAACAAAAAATGGATCCGGGGATCAATTATGGTGCGCTTAAGCTAGTCCGGACACCCCGATCATAGAAAATGAAAAAAAGTATAACTAGCAAAAAAAATATTTCATGGAAAAAAATGAAAAAAATATAATTAGAAAAAAATATAATTAGAAAAAAATGAAAAAAAAAACTATGAAAAAAGTTAGATCCGAGAATTAATTGTAGTGTACTTAAGTTAGCCCAAACACCCAGATTATAAAAAAACAAATAAAATTATATATAAGTAGAAAAAGAAAAAAAAAAATATAACCAGTAAAAAAAATATTTCATGGAAAAAACAAAAAAAAATTAATAAAAAAAAGAAAAAAAAGCAAGAAATGAAAAAAAATGAAACGTAATTAAAAAAAAAGCAAAAAAAAGAAAAGGAAAGCGCTATGGAAATCCACAGTGCTTTCTATGGGGAGCTACAGTTAATTCCCCACACGGTTTAGCTTATTGTTAATTTTAATTTTAATTAAAAATATAAGTTTTTGTTTTTAAAAGGATATGCATTAAAAATAAATAGAATACATTTCTCACTCTCTATTATCATTTTAAATTAAAAATTAAGATAAAGAAAACTATATAAAAAAACAGTTTTCCAATTCACCAGTCGCAAAATTCATTATACTGTTTGAGTGGTACATCTGTCATTTATGATTTTTCAAATCTTATGTTTTTTCTATGTAATTATACATTTTTTTAAATTTAAATCCACTTGAAAAAAAAAAAAAAGAGGAAACTTTTTTTATTATCTATATTCTGATCATGAAAATATCCATCTTGATTTTACTTTTACGGTTTTACCTATCTTTATAATAAAAATTGAATGAATGTTTTAGAAGTGCAGTTGAAGTTATTTTTGAAAGTATTTTTTATTTAGAAATGTATCAAAATGATATTTTATTTTATTTTTTAAAAATTATTTTTGACATTAACACATGAAAATGATCTAAAAATACTAAAAATATTTAATTTAAAAAAAATATATTTTTTTTTTCAAAAATACTTTAAAAACAAATGTGGCCCAAGTCACGCGTGGAAGGTATATTGGAAACCCAGGAGTCTTTTGACTTGATTTATTTTGGATTTTTACCTAGTGTTGTGGTGTTGTAAACCGACGTATAATTTTTTTTAGAATTTTAAAAAATATATTTCCAAGTAAATATAAGTTTTAACAGTAAAAAAAAAAAACTTATATTCTAATTTAATGCTCACCAAAAATTACCGGAAGTTATTTTAACAGGGGGAGATTGTCTATTCAGGTGAATGATGTCATTATATGTAAAAATGATTTTAAAAATTAAAATAAAAATAAAAATAAAAATCAAATCAAATCAAAAAAATCTTTCGAAACACAACAACAAATAGTTACCCTATCCTTCAAAGCCTAGACATGCCTAGATTTTTGTTTTATTTAAAAAGAAGAAAAAAAAGCCACGCGCGGAGGACTAACCTTCCAAGCCAGGACAAGCATGGCCTGTCCTTTAAAGCCCATGAGCGCCAGGCTTTATTCTCTTAATCCTTCACTTTTGTGTTTTTAATTGTTCGGTTACTTTATTTTTTACAAATTGAAATTCTCAATTTATAAATAATTATTTTAATATCTTAAAAGTCATCTAATGATTACCTGCTTTTCAAATGAGATTAGATATTTATATAATAATATTAGCAACTGCGTGTGACTAATTAATTATAAATCAACCTAACATGTCTATTTTTTAAATACAAATTGCAAACGAATATTCATCTGGAATAAAATATTTATTTCTTTTTATTTTTTGTGGTAAAGGTTTTATATAGTAATTAAAAATTAATTATCCCTTTATTTTTTATGCCATGATAAGTTTCTATCCGAGAAAATATGTCAATTAATTAAGTATTGTTAATTAATCTCGTCGGGCGTGGTTTGTTAATCAATCTGTTTTTGTAGGTGTTTAAAAGTCACAGGACACGTGGCTGATTGTCGTCTGGCCTTGGCCACGGGTTTCTTGTGACTTGCCCATCATGTGCGTGTCAAGTGTGACTTTGAAGTCTTAATTTATTATCTTGCCTGGCAGCCTCATAAACTGACAAATCGCTACCGACATGCACTCCACTTACCGACTGGGAACCTGCTATCACCGGTTTCAGCACCTCCACTGTTCCCTTTTATCATTTTTTTTCATATCCCTGTTCTAGACCAAAAATATCTTTCACTGTCGAATTAAAAATATAAAATTTATGAAAAATACGGAGCTAGACAATTCAATGTTTACTTGTATATTAAATGTTTTGAAGATTAAAGATTTTATATAGGTGATTCGACCTCTTAATGTTAATTAAATAAGTTGGTCATTTTCTTAGGTTCATACTCACGATTAAAGATAAATATCTCTTGCTCGAACTTGAATGAAACTCGAATATCTCTTATATCATGTTAAAGAGAATTAAAATTATTCTCACACGATATTATTGATGTTTAAGATATGACAGTTCATTGAAAAACTTTTATACATTCTTGGACGCAAAAAGAAAAACAAATGTTTTAAATAATAATATTTCATGTTAAAATTCATGAAAATAGACAAGTGAAACCTTGTAACTCAACATGGGGTCATGTTGGTTGTTGGACATATATTTGCCCAAACTTGACTCATACTAAACATGTATACGACAAGCATAGTAAATTGTTAAACTCGTATTTATTTAGGTTCAACGTGTAGCTAAACTTAGAAATATCAAGCTTAGTAGTTTGTTAGACTCATATATACTCAAACTCATTGCATAATTAGACTAAAAAAAATTGGGTACGACAACTCGTCGCGCTCACATTTATTCTGATTTAATATGTAGCTAAATCTTAAAGATATTGGTTTTGGCTGTTTAGTAGACCCGCATATATACTCGAGCATGATGAATGACCGAATTCATAAACATTGGGTAAATAGTGCAAAGATTCTACTTGCTCATGTCTGTTTTGACCGTATATGTAGCTAAATCTTAAAAATATTGGGTATGAGTGTTATGTAGACCCATATATACTTAAGCATGATGACAAGTGACTAAATTCATAAACATTGGGTGAACAGTCTACCAAACTCATATTTGTTTAGGTTATGTGGCGTTGTGTTTCAAAAGCGTTTTTTTGAAGAAAAAAAATGTTTTTTTAAATTTTTTTGTGGTTTTAATTTCTAAATAAAAAAACTCTTTTAAAAAGAAATTAAATCATACCTCAAGTTAGATTCATGTCATCTAGACAACAAGGATTTTACTTGTTAAGATTAAGGCAACCTTAGATGTAATTTCGGGGCGTGAGGGTCTGGAAAAAAAAATAATGAGAAGCCAGACCAAAAATGTATTATACAGTCAAGAATGTGTTTTTATTGAAAAGATTTAAATAGGAGTATTTGACTTTCAAATCGGTCCCTGAAAATTGTTTTTTTATTAAAAAATGTACATATTATAAAATACGTTTTCTCTCTCCATCCACAGTCCTAATCCAACTATAATTATAGTCATGATTATCTAATTAGCCATCACCAAATCTAAAGACACTACCAGACAAAACACCACAAGTGCTCACAGCAGTCTTAATAGTATCAATCCTTATTACCTTGCCGACACTACAAAAACAGCCTGCTAAAATCATCAAATATAATTAATATTTTATCAGATAATAATAATAATTGTATATAAAAGAAATTAAAAATAATATAAAGTTAATGGTGAGAAGAAAGAGACAAAAAACTGAAAAAAACGGAGAAAGAAGTTTGGCAGGAGAGAGGTTGGGGCAGGTGTCCCAGAAAAAGAGGCAACGTGGAAAGACGGAGGGTGAATATATCATGACCCATCCAGGGCCAGCTGAGCTATCGTATCGTCTCTTGGAAAAAAAAAAAAAAAAAAAAACTTCTCCCTTTCTTGAGTTTTATTCTTCTAGAAGTATAGTTATATACCACCACTTCTGCTGCTGGAGAATTGCAGCAGCGATAGACTCTCTCTCTCTCTCTCTCTATCCCGAGTAGATTGTATCCCCCAAAATTTAGGGTTCTGTTTTATCGCTCTCTACACCGGTGAGCATCTCTATCACTTGCTTATTTTATGATTTTTTTATCATTATTATTAACTGTACTGTTAGTTAGTTGCATGGTTCGTTTCTTGAATTTAACTGATTTTTCTCTCTTAAATTCCATTTGTTTGTTCTGTTTTTTACAGGAAAATTTGTGTTTGGTTTTCTTCTTGTTTGTTTGCTAAGAAAGTCTGGGGGTTTGGGTTCAACGAGAGAGAAATTGTGATAGATACTGGTGCTGGTTATTATGCTTGAGAAATGTAGTGGAACTAAAAGTTTGTGCACGTTCTACGTTAATATCGAAACACTTTCTGGCTAGGTAGAGGTCTTGATTGAGCCAAATGGTTTTTGATGAGAGGGGGAAATTGGGTTTTATCAGTAATTAAACAATTTTTATTAAATGCATGGAAAATGTGTTAAACTCAATTGATATGTTGAAATACTAATCAAGAAATCCACCTTGTCAGTCTGTTGTTTTTTTCCTTCGTGGCGCTGTGGTTTTATCACTTTTTAGGGGTGAATCTTTAATGAAAAATATTAATATTGTGGCTTGAGCATGACGTAAATCTGCCTGATCACTGTTTTTTGAGTTTGATGACGAAAACTCTTCATGTACATGTTACTGGTTGCTTCATCCAGAAGTTTTGCATTGAAACAGAGCCTGATAATTTATGGCCTTTTTTAGGCAAGCCTTCATCCATGACGTGTTAGCAAATTGCTGCTTTATGTTTCTCTATCCGTGCTATTAGGTAGACCGTGAATGTTATACCACCAGAAGGTAGCCTGATCTGGAAAGCATTTATCCTCCACTCTTCTCTTCTTGAGGACCTCTGTCATATTTGCTTGTAAATTATTATTTTTTTCAAGTTTTGTTTAACGTATCACGTTTAATATATTAATTTCAATTTCTACCATTGCATTCTTCCTGTGCCTGGCTAGGAAAGCGAGAACTGATAAAATAATTCTTATGAAGGTATGCAGTCAAAGCCTGGAAAAACTAATGGACTAGAACCCAATCCGAGTGACATTCAAGAATATACAGTTCACTCTGAACCTTGGTGGCGCAATATAGGTTATAGCTCCATGCCTCCTGCTATGACTGGTGGAAATGCATCCAACTCAGAAGGACATAATGATTCTGAATCAAATGATGACCAGTCTCTGTCGAGTGGTAGACTGAATGAGGAAGATGCTGATGCTACCAAAGATTCCCAAGCCACTGCATCATCCCATTTAGGTGCTGCTAACTACTATATTTCACAGAGTGCATTGGGACTATTTTCTATCGCATAAACTCTTGGCTCAATGGTGTAGCAATTGCTTCTTTCCAGCATATCTCAACTCTTTTTTTTCCCATGCCTCTGTGGCTAGTTTTTATCACTTTAGATTTACAAATTTTGACCTCATTTTTTTTTTTTTAAATCGTGCTTCTTTCAATATGATAGATGAAGACCACCTGTTTGCCATGTCTGTCAATCAACTATAGGCGCTATCTAATTTTTATTGATGCTAAATCTGACTTACACATGTAGCATAGGCCACGGGTATCACATTTTGGACAGAAATACTTTGTGAGCCCAATTGTATTCATTTGTCCTTGTTCTGTCAATGCAAAGTTCCTTCTTGTTCACATGGAAAGATGCACCATACTGGTTCGGTGCTAATTAGGCATTTTTTCTCCCATTAATGCTTAATAGGGAATCATGGACAATTGCAAAACCTTCAGGGTCTTGTGTCTAGTATGGCCACAATGCACAACGGCCTCTCACAATCTCCACAGTTTGAGCTTGTTAGTCACTCTATTGTAAGTTCGTATTCCTTCCATCCACAAAATTTCTTGTCTTCCGAGCATGTTGTGATTGATTCATATGTAGACCATAGACATTATTTATTTAAAGAATCCATCTTTACATGCCATTGGAAGAGATTTCTATTTTCTGGCATTTCTTCTGCAGGCATGTGCATCAAACCCATACCAGGATGCTTGTTATAGTGGAATGATGGCTTATGGACATCATCCTTTGGTATGTAAGCTTAACACCTCCTCCCCATATTCTTACAGTCATATCTTGATACTTTGAGGAATTACCTGTGGACTTGGATGCAATTTTTTCTGTTTATTCACTGCTCCCAAGATAAAATTCATACGTCCTTGGAAAAATGGTAGTTTTCTTCGCAAGTCAAAATTACCAAGAGATCTTACACCTTAAACTTTCCATTAATGATAGAATTCTGAACTCATTTAGCTAAATTAAAGTTTTGGTATCCATTCTGTGGGTTTTGGAAGTAATTTTGTCACCCAATTCTAGATAATTACAGGAGCGAGACCTTAATAAACTGCAATTATGGCATGCCTGTTATCTGCATGCAGTAAGGAGGAAGTCAGGTTCACTGGAAATCCGCTTGGGGTATTTATCAATATGCTCATGACTTGCTGAGAACAGAAATCAGAGTTCTCTGTGTGTGTATTTGCTTAATTTGTGTGTTCAAAACATGATTGACTTTTAATGGAATAGATTGATCATTCAATGGTCAGGGTTATCCGCAATTTGTTGGAATGCCACATGCCAGAATGCTTTTGCCCCTCGAGGTGGCTCAAGATCCTGTTTATGTAAATGCCAAACAATACCCAGGGATTATTAGGCGAAGAGAACAACGCGCAAAAGCAGAGGTTGACAAGAAGCTGATAAAGGCTAGAAAGGTAAATTCAAATAGGCAGGTTGGGATATTCTGTCTCATTTCTTTCCTCTGATTGTCTTTCTCTGTTAGCTGATATGCTAATATTTTTTATTGCACACATAATGCCAGATGTGCTAATTAACTTCCTCTTATTTATCGCTTCAATGTAATTATTAAGCTTGCAGTGTATCTCTTAGTTAACAAGGTCCATGTAAAACTTCTCACTTTAGTAACGTCAAGTGAGGCATCATGATAATATTCCACCAATCATTTTAGCTCTTAAGAATTGTCCCGAGGAGGCTTCAAGTTATTTTACAGACCAAGAACTGTGAAAATCTAATATTTGCACTTGGTCGCCTTAAATTGGTAATGACCATGCGAGCTTACTTCTTTCTAAGTGGATGAGATTTCACTCCTTTTTTAGTATATAAATCCTGGTACAATGTTTTATGGGTGATATTTAGATATTTGCTAGCTCCTCCTGCATTGTCTGAAATGTCAAACTAGTGATGTTCTCTCCCTCCCTCCATTCCTCTTGCATTCTTCAGCCATATCTTCATGAATCTCGGCACCAGCATGCTATGAGAAGGGAAAGGAGTTCTGGAGGGCGTTTTGCGAAGAAAACCGGTGATGATGCCTCAAAGAACACATCTGAAGGCAAGCTCAATGGTTCTGGTCCAGTCCATGCATCTCAGTCACGGAGTTCATCAGGTTCTGAACTCTTGCCCTCTGACTCTGTTGAAACTTGGAATTCCTCCGATGGTCAAAAGGAAGCGAGAGAGTCCCAAGTGCACGACACTTTTGAAGCTCATGACCGTGTAAATAGAGGTGGCCTTTATCAAAAACACGGTGGCATGCAATCCTCTGCATATGGCCTGTACCTGGGTGACAATGAGGACGGAGACCGTCCAGGCCAGCAGCAGCTTGGGAACCAGGCCAAACGAAGGTCCTATGGCCCGCAGTGAACCCAGCATGTTAAGTGGATGCCAAGGTGTAGTAGGGTAGGGTCCAATTCACGCAAGCAGTGAAGCTTGCATCCTGTCTCTTGCCTGGCAACCACGCACTTGGCAATAAATATTGCCAAGGCGGCAAATCATTCTTGGCTTTTTCTTATTCTTGCTTGTGTGGCTTGAACAGAGTGAAGGAGATGATGAATCCGTGGCTGGCTTCTTTTGTCTGCCAACGCTTCGCGTGCATCATCATTCTCATTCTCTCCCCTTCTTTTCCCTGTGTACATAGAACCGTTAAGGAAACACTCGAGTAGTAGTGGGTGGTGGTAGTAGTCTCTGGTTAGATTTTAGCCTACCAGCACTCTTTTGTTTGAAAGTATAAACTATTTTGTTTGACAATTTCTTTTCGCTTGCAATTCAATGTGGCACTGTTTATTTCATCCGAGTGAGCTTTTGCAATGCGCTTAATTCAGGGGAGGTCTAAACCTTCTTCAGCATAGTCATTTGAAGTCCTTCGTCTTTGGGGAAGAAGTGTTGGGTTGGCGGCGTGGTGCTTGTTTATACTTTATACATGACCAATTACTTGTTAATTCTGTGAAATACAAAAGTGAGGATCATGACAAAACTCCTCCTGCAACTCAGGTCACTCGTAATAGCTTCGGCCCTGTTATGCACTGGTGTCTTTTGGGTTGTGGGAAGATAATGAGCCCAGCAATGAATGCAGAGAGAGAGAGAGAGAGAGAGAGAGAGAGAGAGAGAGGGAGGGAGGGAGTCCCCTTAACGACCATTCTGATACGAAGATCAAAACGCAGAAATAAAAATAATGGCACGAATCTAACGTGACATGTCTGGAAAAAGGGCTGGTGCCTTTGGATCATGTGTGAAGCCATGGCCAATACGATAAATATAGTTAGATGGCTCTTCGTTACATTACATAAATTCCCTACACTCAGTATTGTAATCTATCTTCTCACTATTAATGATGGCACAAATTAAAAGCTGCTTTATTTCATTGTTTGATTACACAGTTTTACACTCAAAATTTAAGATGAAAGAAACCCAGAGAAGGTAGTGTATCTGTCTTCTGCTTGGTATGGCATGATCTGCTGTCATATATGATCTTGATTCTGATGTTGATTGGTGTCCTCCATGCTTTTGATTTCCTCATCCCTGTGTTGTTCTAAGATGGTTTCTCCGCCTTCATCATCATCATCATCCACCAGAGGTTCCTTCTCTGAGTCTGTTTTACCGGAACCTGTGAAATTGTTGGGTTCTGTGGCATTGATCACGGTTGGCTGCTTCTCCATCATTCCAGACAGCGCCAAACTTGGAGACCACTCCAGAACTTCATCAATTATGTTGGACATCCGCTTCTGATACCTGCAGGACAAAAATTGCACTTCAGACTCAAGCAAGGAAATAATGATTTAAGAGGGGTTCGTCGCGGCAATTTTTTAAGACGAGTGAAACATACATGTCAGAGTTCACAAGAAAAAGTTCGCCATGATTCAAGTTTTCCACAATCATCTATCTTGGTTCCTCAAGTTATAATGTTTTGTGCAAGGTGGGAATTCAGTCTACTAAACTTAGCAACAGGTGTACTCACCTTGCTCTAGCAGCTTCATCAGGGGCATGGTGCCTCAGCAGTAATATGACGAGCACAGCTACCAATGCATAGAAAAGTCTAGTCGTCCACTTGGGCCTCTCCTCCTCATCCTTATTTGGCCAGAAACGGAATAATTCTCGCAAAGTAGCTTCTTCAGCAAGGATGTTAGGGAAAAACCAAACACGTTTTCCAAGTAAGATGTAAAGAACACCAAATACTGTGGCTCTCACTGCAAAATAAACAGATAAACCTCAATGACCCCGAAAGCAATAATTTAGTACTGGTTATGACTGTCAGCTAAAATGACAATATTCTACAGTGCGTGTGAGTGATGAGAATAATGACAAGATATGAACCGTGATGTGCACTCATAAGACTAATATAAAGAATGTAAAACCTTCCACACGGAGTTTAGGACTAGAAAACTTAGAAGAAACCAGGTTATAACCAGCGAGTGATCTGCTCGTAGATAGAGCAGAACCAGAACTCTGAATCAAATAAAGAAAATTTAGGTGGAAATTGTATGTTTTTTTTTTCATCTCAGAGCTCAGTGAGAAAGAACCACGCCATTGATTTCTAATATACCAGTTAAAGAGCATTAAATCAAACATATCACGGCTGACTTGAGAAACCAGATTACCCTGGATCTTGAAAAGATGATTGATATGGATAAACATCATTTAAGGGTAAAAGGAAATTTGATAATAATGGAAATTTCATGATGAGTTTGCTAGGGAATGTTCTGCAATGATCTGCAACACCGACATCAAGAGAAAACATTCATGATATCCAAGTCACCACAGAAGACCCAACATCCACTAAAAAATAAAATCTCAGCACAAGGTTCATAGAAAAAGCATCAAGATCATTCATCCAGGTATCAAAATGTAATGATGCCTCTTAGTTGCCTAAAAAAACAATATGGTCATGCCACAAACAGGAGCTTTATGACAAAAGATGCCATTCAGAACATCACTAGCACACCATGCCCCTTGTGACTAGGTATAACCACAGAAGTGAATCAACTTCAAAGAGCAGAGAAAGAACAAAAGGCATACAGTGCATAGACTATAAGAGAGGAGATTTATCAACAGAAAGATGTGCTTGATACATACACAGATGATGGCCATGGTACCATCACCATCAGCTCTTATATTTGTTAACATGGTAAAAAATCCATCAGTGGAAATCATATCCCCCACCAATCCTAAAATTTAGTGTTTCCAACTTTCAAATATGAAAATAATAATAAGCTTGCAACAGAAATCTAGGTTTTTAATCATAAAAAATTGGCCAAATGTTGCTCCACGTGCAATGATCCTGATTTAGCAAACATAATCAGGTAACTCTAAACTAGGGTTTGAAAAGTAGGAAGAATAATACAGTGGAAAAAAATGACAAAATGAGCCCTGGAGTACTTACATGAAAGAAGTGAGAGAATAAGCAAAAGAAGTCCAGCACAAGAGTAGAGGATTAATAGCTTGCACCGATGTGGGTATACAGGAAACATGCAAATTGCAAGAGTCAACACTGGCCAGGAAAGTGAGAGAAGTGTTTGCCATAATGGCCTCCGTTTTACAAATGCCCATGCAAAAAAGGCATCGTTTTCTGAAAATACTTGATCCTATAAAGGACAACATAATGTTAATAACATGATCTTGAGATATAACACAAAATAAAACTCTTAATTCCCTCGACTTGAAAAAAAAACAGAGAAAAAGCACGCAACCGACCTGGACAGAGACATTATTAAAGGGTGATCGTTTCTACGCAACACAAATTTCCCTATTCTCACTAACAACCTAGTGACTCACCATATTCATCCCAACAACTCAAGATTTTCCCGCTATTAAAAAGGATATAAAGGTCAAGTTTGACCATTGAAAGTACATAACATTCTGCCCTACATGATATAAGGATACAGTATGTGTTGGGGAAACACAGCACAAGCACAAAGTACAGCCATTCTTAGAAGAATGCAAGGGGAAAATAACCACTGACACAGCAGACTTACTAAATGTGAAAGAGAGCAATACATGACCACGAGAATCCATTCTTTTAACTGCTATGCATCGACATGCACAAGTCCCAATCTCTAAGAAATCAATTACCCCAATCACAGAGAAAATAATCGTTTAAATTAACTTTTCATAATAAACAAGGATATATGAAATGCATGATGCTTTACAATTTGCACGGTGAATTCAAAAAATCAACTGCTTCGACAAGTGATTAAAAGATCAATTAAATTCATACTAAACATCCAAGTGCAAAATGAAACAACTTACAGGAAAGATCTCCAAATGTGCTGGCCAGGTAGACAGCTTTTTCTTCCCGGGACGAACAGTTTTCACCACACGATCACAGCGCACTAAGAGGTTCTTGCTTAATAAAGTATTGGCAATCTCTTCAACCTCTAAATTATTATTTAACTCTAATATATCTTTAGCCTCTGAGTGATTTTTCAGAAAGCTAACAAAATCCTTTCCTCTAAAATATTCAACACGGGTCTCCTGTAAGACAGCCCAACGAGATACCAAATCCTTGTGATCTCTCACCTTCTCAGCAAACAACTGAAACACATCCTTTTTTGCAGCTTGTTTCTGAAGAGAGAAACAATCGTAAAGTCAGAAACATTAGAAAAGGAATGAATTTGAAACCATCGTTATGCATAAATATGATCCGACCAAAATTAGCCACACCAACCATTCACCAGATATGTATGAATTTCAAGCAATAACTTACAAGTATAAACCATCATTACTAGTTACATGGACTGAAAATGTACAGGCAAACAATACATGCAACCATTTTCATACAATTTATAATGCTGCTGCACATTAAGAGCAAAGTACTGGTTAAAACAATTCTTGGCAATTTTAACAAGCAAACTACATCTTTTATCATCAGACCAGAATTTTGCAAGGACTGGACAGACACTAAACACTCACAAGGAACAGGATCATAAGAGTACAGCACAGCATGGAAATTCCTATAAATGTTGTATAATGATGGACAGAGATGCAAACATCGTTCATTTCATCGCCAATCGATAAAGTTCCTACAGATAATTTTTTTTTATGAATTCACGCAATGATCGCTCACGCCAATGTCAAATACCTTCCTATTTGTTTGTTTAAAGATATAAAGAATTCATACTGAAAAAATCCCATAATCAATGAGCAGAAAAATATACAGTTAAGGGTATCCCAGAAATATCATTACTCGCAAGTTGCATCCTTTTTTCTCTAGATATAATTTATAATCATCAAGAGCATAGTAAGGAAAACACTACCATCTCCTCAATATGGTATAACAATCAGTGGAAAACTTGTACATTGGGTTATTTTCTCACAGGAGTAACAATTATACTTCCATTTGTTTTGCTAACGAAAATGACACTCAAAAGACCATAGATTGCGTTTCTTGACATGGGTTCCCAGGAACGGAAAAAAAGCATAAAAAATGAACTTAATGCAAATCAGACCCTTACCAAAGTTCGCATCTTTCAGGTCTCGCATAACAACAAAACACGTTATTCAGATTTCCTTAACACAAGTAGATATAAAAGACGGTCACATTTTTTACATACGTCGTTAATCAAGCACAAGAAAAATCTACAATTGCAACAATGGTTTCAATTACATGAGTTGTAACATAAAGATAATGACTTTATTTTTAAAAAAAAGAAACAGAGGAAAACCCTAGATCAGAGAGAAGGAGGGGACAAACCCTGGGAGGGGTATCAGAGTTTAGATCTCTGGTGGCATTCGTTACAGCTCCTGATGATCTTCGAACCCTTTTCTTGTCTGCTGCCCCTCCTGATTTCTTCATCCTTGTGTGTGGCGCTTGCGTTTTGAGTTTTGTTTGTGTTTTCACATTTATTTTGGCACTATCATAGTTGTTTTTTATTTAAAGTTAAAAATTAAAATAGTATTTTTTACTCCCATTCCATTTATAGGCACGACAGGCTTCTCTTGCTGGTGACTTGGTTTTTCTAACGCTGGCCAATCAATGAAGGAAGGAACTGTTTAGAATTTTATATTAGGTGGCTTTTTAAATTATTTTTTTGTTTAAAAATAATATTTTTTAAAAATTGTTTTGAAATCAACGTAAACACCAACTTTTTTTAATTTAAAATAAAAAATAAAAATAATTTTTTTAATTTTTTTAAATATTACTTTTGAAAATCAATATCAAGCTGGAAGTTTGGAACCACCAAAAAAGTTCTTCCTTATTTTCTTTTTCCAACTTATTAAATTAATGAAATTGCACAGGCAAAAATATGGTATATGATGCGCGTTTTCATTTTGCAAGAAATTCTGTGTAATGTAGATTTTTTTTTTTCAGGTCGGCTTTGACGGTTTGTTCAGTCCGTTCGATATGTTGATTTTTTTTGGCACAGTGAAATAATGAATTTATTCCTCAAGACAAAATAAATAAAGTTACTTGATTGAGGGGCTCGACGGTAATTGCATCATTTTGGATCGGCCCGTCCCGGTTGGCAGGTTTATTCATTTTTTAATATTTCTTTGCATAGTAAAATAATTTTTTTTTGTCCTTAGAAAACAACAAAACCAAGGTCTGACCGAGAGGGGTGTCCTGGCAATTTACTAATTTTTTATTATTTTTTTGTTGATTTACTGTTGGCGCATCGCTGGACGCGCCGTACGTTTCCGTGCTCACGCGTGTTTCTGGCGATGTATTACGACGTCCAAAAATACCCAACCGGCCTCTAAAATAATTTTTATCCATCTTCTCTTCCCATTGGTGCGGCGTGTGTGAGTACACGGTAGCCGGAGACGTGTCAATGGTCGTTCAAATTCCACCCCCTCTTCTCTCTCTCCTGCATGCGCATGCTAACGTCAGCGCAACTGTTTTTTGTGATATTTCATTTCAACCCCTGAACTTTTGATCTGTTTATGATGGTCCTTGTTGCTATTATATAAGTTTTGATTTGAATTTCTTCCTTCATTTGAAATTAATTATATATTGTAATTTTATTTAGGTCCTCATTCTTTGAATTTTTCGGATTGGTCTGGAATCATTAATATTTTTGGTATCAAAATTTTGATTTATTTTAATTTTATCCTTCCATGCACATTTATTATAAAATCCTTAATATTTTCGGTATCAAAGTTTGATTTTTTTCAATTTTATCCTTCCATGCAAATTAATTATAGATTTCAGTTTCATTTCGGTTCTAATTCTTTTAATTTCTGGTTTTGTTTTATATTATTTAATTTCTTCGATATCAATGTTTGGATTTATTTCAATTTTGTCCTTCAAATTAAATTTATTACATTTTTTTTATTTTATCTCTTATACTTTTAATCTTGGATTTTATGTTAGTTCCTTTATTTTTCTATACATATTTCTTACAAAGTTCCTATTTCCGTCCATGTTTATATATACATGCTCGTAGTTTTTGTTTCCAATTTTTCTTTATTTCCAATGTTATTAAGTTTTTCTATTTAATGTCCAAATTTTAATATGTACTAGTGATCATTTGAAAATTAATAATTATTATAATTTCTCTTCTTTTTTTCCTTCAAGTCAAACAATTTCTTAAAATCTAATAATATTTTTTTTATTCATTTATTTTGTTTTTTAATTGTTTTTTTTTTAATATTGTCAGACCTAGAATTTTCTAATTATTATAGATAAGACATTCAAAATAATGATATTGATTATTTGATAATTTTGTTTTCTTTTAAATATGTCAGACTATTTATATTTTTTTATATTTATTTAATATTAGCGCCTTAATACACACACACACACACAAATTAAAATGTAAATATTTAAGAAAAAACTTAATAACAATAGAAATAATAAAAATTTGTGAGACCATAATTATTGTTACAAAGAAATATTCCATAATTTTTTTATTTTATAATATTTATTACTCATATTATTATATTTAAATTATTTGATAGCAATGATAGTAATTTTTCCCAAAAAAACCTAGGTTATATATATAAAGTCATGACAATCTTAAATAAAACAAATCAAATTATAAAATTCAATTAATAATAAACTCATTGTTGAACAATCAAATGGATAGAAATTTAATCTAAAAAAATTCATTATTTATCTCGCAAGACTGTTTTATTCTCTAAAATAAATTTTATTTTATTTTTATTTCAAAAAAAAGAAACACAATCCCCATCAGACAATCAGACACTTAGGGCAAGTCCAACGCCGAAGGCATCACGAGAGGCAAAGCTATTTTTTTAAATTTTAGCTCTTGTTGTTCAATTTAACGCCTCCAATGGGAGAGGCATCCCAAGAGGCATTTTGCCTTTTCAACTTCAGGGAAGGCATTCCTACAGATGAGAGGATGGAAAGCCAAATTGAAAAATAGCCATTGGAATACAAGAAATTTTACCGTTGCAGAAACATAAAACATAGCCGCAACAATCAATAATGAAAACCTCTCATTTAATTCCAACAAAACCCAGAAGAACAAAAAAAAACAAGCAATCCTGTAGTGATAAGAGGAAATCAAAAACCCTAAAATTTCAATAAAAAGCCATAAGGAAACTCAAAATCCTCCTGCCATGAGCTCCCAAAACCTAACCCTAAATGTGATAGTCATAGTTGCAATTGGCTCAATCAGAACCAATCAGGAAAAAGCACAAGAAAAGTGGGAGCACCTGAGGAGGGGCGAGGAGACCAGGATGTTGCTTTTCTCTCGGTACTGGTGTGGTTTAGGGTTCGAAAAGAAAAAGGAAAGGGAGAGACCTCGATCGATCGATCAACTGTAAGAAAAAAAAAAAAAGAAAATGAGGGAGGGAGAGAGGGAGGATTTGCAGTGATTGTTAATGGACGGGTGTGGGTGTGGGTGTGGGTGTGGGTTGGTGTGTGTGGGGATGGGGGTGGCGGCAGGGAGAAGATAAGAATGGGGTAGGGATTTTAGGTTTGAGATTGAGGGGAACGGGTGGGGTGGGGTGGGGTTTTATATTAATTATTAATATATTATAATAATAATTATTAATTATAATAATAATTAATAATGATTATATTATAATAATGATTATTATTAATAATTATTATAATAATAATTAGCACAAAATAATAGGGGTATCAATTTGTAATTAATTTGTTTGAATTATTTGTAATGGAATGTATTTTAATTAATTATGTTTGAATTTATTGGTTATTTGTTGATGTGTTCATTTTATTTTTTAAGTTTTTCTAACACTCAAAGACAATATTACGGGTCTTTTAATTATATTTAAATTTAAAAATATAATTAAAATAAATAATTTTATTATTAGACCGTTTTTCAAAAATAATTATTTAATTATATAACTTACTCCTATTAATCGTATAATTAATTGTATAATTAAACTACATACAAAATAATTGCACTATCTTTAAAATAATATAAAAAAAATGGCTCCCCAAAATGGCTCTTATCATTGGAGCACATATCAACAAAAAAGCCATATAAACACTATTCAAGGAGCCATTTTACAGATTTCATTCTTAAAAATACCTCTTACCATTGGACTTGCTCTTACGATGTGAAGCCGCAGGTGATGATGGTCGCAGGTGATGAGAGAATGAAGCGAAAGAGAGGTCAGAGAATTGCGGGACCGAAAACCCTATCGATAAAGTGCCGTAAGGAACAGAATGGATTCTTAATGGGCTCTTATTATATTAACAAAACAACCCACTTTCAAAGAAACGAGCCCAATGAAGGCAAATATCTCTCTCCCCCCTATCCTCCTCCTTAGATTTTCTTCATCTTATAATTAATCTAATGGCTAAGCGAGATGAGTTAATGGTTTACATTTACTTTATTAACATAAATATAAATAAATAAATAAATGAAAACACATTTTTATAGTATATAAGTAAAATCATAATGGATTGTAATGATTTTCTTATGTTTTGTAATATAAACATCTATTATTTTTTTCAATTTGAATAATTAAATTAACTACTATATTTTAATTGGTTTTTCACTTAAGAAAGAAAAAGTCGTGAAACTTAATTTACCCATCATAACATTTAATTAAATTGACTATTATGTTTTGATTTATATTTAATTCAAAATTTTCTTGTCATCCCTTCATCTTGATTAGAAAATTATATTTTTCTTCTCTTGTCAACATAAAATTTCAAATTAAATAAAAAGATATTTTTCTCACTTATGTAATATATCTATTTTACATAATTTTACTCTAAACCACATTTATTTATTTCTCAAAATAAAATTTCTTTCTCTGGCTTGTCTATTTTAAAGCTGTAAATTGACACAAAAGTTTCCTCAAATGGTTTTTATTAATATTGAGTTACTTGAGTTTGGATTAATAATGCAAATGGGTAAAGTTCTTCATGTTATTTACTTTCAACCTACAGGTCAACTTGAGCCATATTTTGCATCTCCATTACATGTGAAAATAATTTTATCATAGTGGTTTTCAAGTTTAGAATGTGATATGCCTAAATTGTTCAACCATGCATGCATTTGAGTTTTCTACAAGAAGTTGTGTTTGTTTTAATTTTTAAGCTTTCTAAGTATTTGTTTAAGTTTCTTATAAGTTAAAAATGCATAATTATTATTTATCTAGTTTTATATAAAATTTATTTATTTGGGTCTTAATTATGTCATTTTAGTATATAATGTCGAATCAAACCATGTATTGAGATCTTTTAGCAAATTTTGAATTGAAAATATTTGACTTAGATTTCTAGCAATCTATCAAGTTTTGTATCTTCCTTGTGAATGTTGGATTAACTTGATATCTCTAAAGTGATGATTTAATATACATTTTTTATGTTGGTGAATTATTTGTATTTGAATCTCTTTGGTTCTTTAAATGGTGACTGAAAAATAAAATTTATATACGTGAACTAGTACTTTACAATATTCATATCATCTCGGTATCCAATTGGTATTAAAGTCTAGGATTCAAGGACATCATGTGCAAGAATTCAAAAAATACATTTGTGCTCTTGAAATGGATGAAATGAAAAGACAAATCTAGCAACAAAAAAAAAAAGAGTAAGACGATAATGTTGAGGTGAATAACACTAAAATTAGTCCCTCTAGCAATAATAAGAAAAGAACTAGTCATTTTCATCACAATACACACATACTAATGATAATTCTCTTTATCAACATCATAAAAGAAGAAATCAAAAGATCTTATATTTGAAGGTAAAATGCAATCTCATGAGTTCATTGATTGACTTCAAATTCCTGAGAGGGTTTTTGATTTCAAATAGTATCATGGTGAAAGAAAAGTGAAGTTGATGGCTCTTAAACTCAAAAAATATGATTTTTTCTGATGGAAAACTCTTAAGAAGCAAAAGACTTATCATTATTGGCAAAAGTCTTTTCTCAGGATTTTAATCCAAATAAATTTGGATTGACCACAAAAAAGAATATTATAGCATTTGACCACTCATACTAAAGTGTGATATTGTTAAGCTTAAAAAACAAATAATAACGTGATACTTAGGTGGCGAAGAGAGATAAATTTAAAATATGGTTTAATTACAACCTTGTTGGAGGCTCAACGATGTGAGAAAACTTGCTTTAATATGGAAAATACCAAAAAAAAAGTTAGAGAAACTAGTTAGAAATTGACATATAAAGAGAGCTCTTCTAACTTGATACCATTAAGACATGGTCAATTTTGGACTTTGACATAAAGTTTTATATTATCCAATTATGCTCTATTGAACATATTTCCATAATTACCCGTTAGGTTGCGCTGAAACTTTACCAAACAATTTTAGAGCTATGGGGGGATGAAATTTTAGATCAATCAGAGTTCAGGAAGGGCTTGCAATATAGATAAAACAGGCTCTACAAGTTTTTTTATTCAATTCGTTTTGGGAAACAAAGAAAACTTATATAGAGTGTATGTTGTGTTTTATTTGGTTCAAATTAATGAATATGAGTTTGAGCCACATGAGGTCTAAAATTGGCTTGGGTTAATTAAGATATTTAGACCATATTAGATTCTTAATCTATTTAAGACTTCTTAGAGTGGACAAATCTATGATGCGAACCTCGTGATCACTTGGTCACGCAACCCATAACCAAGAATGAGATCTGATCCCAGAAAGCCGAAATAGATTTGATAGAAGTGTGACATAATGGAAACCTGCCCCAAGGCACCAACAATACTAGCATAAGTAGAATGATGCCACCAAGCCAACTAATCTCTGATAAGTCGGATTCAGTTCATTCAAGAACTAAAGAATACAAGAATCACCCTCACACATAAAACTGAAAGTTCATAATTAATATTCATCAATGGTTGCCGAAATTTAGCCAACATGAGTTTAATGAGTTCTTGAAAAAGTAACCCTAATGGACCCCTTATGTGACTTAAATGAGGTCTACTCAAAACTGACCCAAAACTCTAAGTTGGAAAGCCCATGACTTAATCCAAACAAGCCTTGGATTATAGCTAAAAACAAAGTATTAATTAAGTCCAAAGAAGACTTGGGTTGAGCTATCAAAATTAAATAAAGCCCAGAAGGTTTATTTATAGCCTTCCATCCAACCCCTTAATCATAGAAACAAAAAGAAAAGGTAGCCACCAATGTTATTTCCAAGTTGTAGTAGGATTTTTTGGTTTCTTTGTTGTCCTCACTTCATGGCCCAAATAAGGTTGTATTGGACCCCTCCTGCACATGAATAAGATGTACTAAGGTCTCCTCTTGATACTCTACTAGTCCTTGCAATTCTGACTTGGTTGAAACCTTCAAAACCAATACATTCAATGCCCTTTTCAATGGCTTTGTCTTAGATCGGGTCATTGGACTGTTTGGAATATGTAATGGGTCTTTGCTAAGGTTTCTGAGCTGGTCCGCATCAATCTAATATTAGCATATCTAGGATATTAATTTTGGATTTTTATTCTTTTTTATTTTGTTCTTATTAATTTTTGGATTATTATTACATATTAGGATCAATTATCTAAGTGGACTCAAATCAGCCTACATATAGGGATCAATTAGAGTTATTTGAAACATTATGTACATGGCCCAAATAATTCCACATTTGTTTATTACCTTTTTCGAGGGTTATTGCAGGCGCGTCTGCTCGATGTTCTGGTTGTGTTAACCTGTATGCGCCTTTTAAGCTACGTCTTCGGTGTCCTATGACTGGTGAAAATGCTCGTTTGCCATGTTTTCATAAGGTGGTGCATGTGTCGATTGACGGTGAATGGACAGTTCTCGGTGGTTGGTTTTTCTTTTTCACCCTTTTTCTCTCTTCTATAGTGCCAAGCAACATGTTGGTCCTCTTAGTTTATGAGTTTTTCATTTCAATCCCTTATCTTTTAATTTTGTTTGTCTTCCTAATTTCTTCTATAAAAGTTTTTGTTTTTTTTTCAATTTTACCCTTCAATTAAAATTATCCATATATGTTGTTTTTTATTTCAGCTATTGTTCTTTTAATTTTTTGTTTGTTTTTGGTTCCTTTAACTTTTTTGGTCTCCAGGTTTTGATTTATTTCAATTTTGTTCTCCAATTAAAAATGATCATATATGTTATTTTTCATTTCTTCTCTTATTATTTTGATTTTTCTTTTGTGTTAAATCTATTTAATTTTTCGCTCTCAAGGTTTTGATTTATTGCAGTTTTGTCCTGTAATTGAAAATGATTATATATTTTGTTTTTCATTTCGATCCTTATATGGTTTTATATGAAGATTACCTAAAAGTTAGATATTCTTTTGGCTTTGAGTATTTGCTTCAAAGATAGGTGGTCGCAAACCATAAACCATCCAAGTGTCTGGGTCTCTAACAATATCTACACAAACCATCGTGAGAAATCATCATCTAAACAGTTTTAGACGAAAAATATTGTTATATCTTAAGCTGCTAGCTCTTTTATTTTTGTATTTTAGGTGTTTATGTACTATAAGTTTATGACCTTTCATCACATTACTCATAAAAAATAATAGGCATAACATGGAAATCAAAAAACTTTATAACTAGCAAAATATCAATTTGGCTCTTAAATAATATCACATGTATTATTTAGGTTGATTTTAAACATTTATTCAGTTCAGACCCTACTTGATTTTTCTAGATCTGGAATTGTACTTCATTGTATAAATTACACTTACTCCTAAATTTCTAAAACTTATTTATAATCAAGTCATACTTCATTAATCATCTCATTTTAATTTTTTACCAAAGATTTTCCCATTAGGTTTTCTAATCAGATGACCCAAATATAAATCACGATCCTAAAATAAAATAGGATTAAATAAATTAATTTATTATCAATTCAATAATTGATTAATTTATATTTGAAGATGAAGTACAATGTCTAGCAATTTATCATGGTCCTCAAAAACCTTTCAATGACCAATTTTATAGTGTAATTATTATCATATCTTCAACAATGTTTTGATTTAAATATTATAGCATGAAGCATTATGTCAAATCATTTTGTTCTCAATATCATAGTCATTAATTATTTAAATGAGAATTAAAATCTTTTCAAATCTCATTCCACCTACACAAGAATTTATAATCAATATTATTTAAAAACAATGGAATATTTTTCTCAATTTATCTACGGTAATAATTCATCTCTTGATTATTTAAATACTTTCATATAACTCATATTCTACTACATATTTGTATATTTGTTACTATTGATTCGGACAACATGGAGCAAGATCAAAACAAAATATTATCTAAATAAGATAACTTGGTGATCCCAAGTCTATTAATAACTTGCACAACTATAATGTTAGCATTTTGATAAACACAAAATTATCTCTCCATATAGGATTTTTATATAGGTCAATTTAGTGTACATGTCATCTAGCAAGCGTCTACATATTAGTTTTATATATCCCTCATACCTTGGTTTATGAAAATCCTTTCATAAGGAAAAATGCATAATATGTATTAGTCTCAATAGCTCCAACTAATATCCAGTCTTAATAGAACATTGACCATGAACATTTAGGAGTAATGCTTGTTTTGATGTAGTAGAAATCTCATAATTATAACAACTCTATAATTGTTTTTTGTAGAATATTTTTGTCCCAAAAACTTTATCTTTACTCTAAATTTATTGATCAAACATTTGATAAAATTGATGCAAACCAAGGAGATAGACATGTTGATCATACACTTGGGAATGAAGTTGAATTTGCACAAGACCCTTAGTCACTTCCAAGTGGTCCAATTACAAGACTTAGAGCCAAACGTTTCAAGGAAGCACTAAATGGGTTAATCTAAGAGAATTGAGATGATTCTAAAAAGCCAAGATGGGATCAAATAATAATCAAGGCTTAGTCCACGTCATCAAAGCAATTGAAGAGGCTAATAATTAGCATGCAAAAACATGACCAACATGGTCTGACCATCAAAAGACATGAATTTGTTGAGTTCTAAGGATATTAAATAGTGGAATGAACTTGGTCTTGACTGGTTTTATTAAATACATTGAATTTAGTCATTTAGCTATTTATGGTTGCCTATAGAACTCCAAGAGACCTAAAAATATGGGGACTTGTTTGTGTTGATGTTTATGCTGTTTTAAAGCTTTAATTATAACTTTTCATATTCTTGGAGGGTTGTTCCAAGTATATAGATGGGTATTTTGAATTGAATAAGAAGAATATGTTTTTAGAAAATTATCATCATTATGAGGTCTCGTGTTCCTCTTCGTTCTTAAAAGAACTCCTAGAACTTTTCAAGTTAATCTTGTGGCGTTCAAACAACCAAACTTATCACCTCATGTTGAGGGATTCTCGGCTTTTCTTGGTGTGATATTTCAATCCTTTGTAGTCTTGGTTTTCATCTGGTTAGGTGTCGGGTCAAGGCTCAACCAATCTTGTCTACACGATCATAGGGTCATAAACCATCATTGTTATTGAGTTTTATCACAATTGTTGATGGAGTTCATATTATAAATAGTAATGATAAATAAGCTTTTATTAATAAATTATATATATATATATATATATATATATATCACGTGTAACCAACCGATTGTCTACAGGGAATATACAGTAACACAAACAACTTGCTTACATTATGTTGTTTCACGTGGTTCAAACTTGTTTGTCAATATAATTATATGTCGATGAAAAACATTATAGTAACCTATGATGTTCTTTTTATTTTGCCTCACTCAAACCAAATCAATGAAATAGAGTTTGGGTTTTTTTAGTCTTTTTACAAGGATTCATTGGTCATTACCACATTGATGGGGCATAGATTTGTCGCTATATGCTTGTTATGCATAAGAGATGACTTTATTACCCTCAGAATCAAAATTTTCAAAGCTAGTCTCGTTCACTAATGGTCAGTGGTGTTTGGTATTCTCATAATGGTTTTGTTTTTGTAATAGTCACGTTGGATGTGGGACTATATTAAAATTTAAATTTTAATGCATAATAAAATTACTTAACTATCTTCAAGATAAAAAAAAAATTAAAGCTTCTTTGCATTGGCTTTTTGGTTATAATTAGGAGGAATGTAGGGTATTTTTCTCTTGCGTTATTAATAAAAAAAGATTGTTGGCGCATGTAATGTACATTCTAGAGATTGAGTGCTTCACGCACGTGGACAACAATGTCTTGTGGTCAAACATGGCCTTCCAAGGTGGCATTAAAAGGGTGTTGGTTACCTCTACATGATGATGTGGTATATTGTATGGTAAAATAAAGGTTGGGTCACATTGAACCTTTTCTTTTCCTCCCTCTTTTATCTCTCCTCTTTACCAAATTATAAAAGTGTTTTATCAATTATTTTTTATATTTGATTTGATCTTTGTTCTTTTAATTAGTATTTATTTTGTTTTACTTAGTATTTATTTTGTTTTACTTATTTTTCAATTTCATTCGTATCATTTTGTTTGATTTGATTTTAATATTAGATTTGATTCTCATTCTCTTAATTTTGTTTTTACCTTTTTACTAATGATATTTTGTTTTCAGTTTCATCCATGAATATTTTATTTTATTTATTTTTATATTAAATTTGACTCATTCCTTTTATAGTTGTTTGCTTTGTTTGGTATTTTTTTGCATTTATTCTACAATTTAATACCTTGGTATTTTTTTTAGTTAAAAGTTTTTCTTCATTAGTTTTTTTCTTTTATGAGGTTAGTTTTAGCCTCATGGTCAGAGTCATAGGTTTTGAAGGTTAACGTGTTAGTTGACTTTGATGTTTTTTAGGTTATTTTATAAAATTTGTATATTTTCAATTTTTTCCTCAACATTTATATTTTTTGGAATTGGTCTTCATGTTTTTCCCCTTCATATAAGGTTATCTCAATCCGAGGTTGACTCTGTTTTTTTTTTTCATTTCTTTTTTTTATTATTATTTTTTGTTTCATTACCATGCATTTTTTAATTGAAAATTTTTCTTTTTTCTTTTTTTGGTTTACCTTCTATGTGGTCAGTCCCAACCTCACTACCATAGTAAAGGGTTTCTAAGGTTAAAATTGATTTTTTTTCTACTTTTATCTCTCAACATTTAGTTTTTTTAGGAACTAATTTGTGTTTTTTTCTCACTTTTCTATGGGTCTATCATAATCCTATGTCCATGTTGCGAGGTTAACGAGTTAACCTAGGTTCACCATTCAATATTGAATTGTTTGATAGTTGAGCTTCATATTTTTATACAATTCACTTTCATAATTTAGACACAAATAATCATTTAATTGAACAATAAATAAAATTATTAGACACAATTGAATACATGATTCAAGTTACGAGCTCAAAATCTTATTTTTAATTATATCTTGATCAAATATCAATTTATTTAATTAGATATGTGTATTACTATTTTGGTTTATGATTAAAAAAACTTATATCTAAAAACATGTTGGAAAAGATGTATGCTCATTTTGTTTGACTAAAAAAAAATTATTCAACCCATGACATGCATGACATAACTTAAATATTTACTCCGTCAGGAATGGGAATTCGAAGGATGAAGAGAAGAAATTTCAAATATCCATGAAAGTGAATATTTTTTGTTGTTGTAGAAATTGCATAGCTCTGGCGATCATAACATAAATGAAAATTTGAAACAGTAGCAAACAAAAATTTCCTCGCATAGCTTTACACTAGGAAGAGCACATATCCAATCTTTCTGAGAATTGAAGTTCATTCTGCCATGCTCCAACAATCTCTGACTATCAATCTATTTTAAGTCCTCTGAAAATGTAGATTGTGAAACAATCGGGTCATGACAGTAAAAGGATTCTAGTGCCTTCTTTCCTTGGCACGTTTCCGGGATTGTTTACCCTTTATCTTCCATTTATCATTTCCACCTGGGCGATTCTTTTCCTCAATCTCTCGAACCTTACGCTTCCTGTAACATGTTATCACAACAAACAGCAATATACAAGCGAGATTAGCAGCATGCAGCATTTAAAAATTGGCAAAAATCAAACCTTCGCTTAGCAATAATCTTAAAATATATATAGAAGCAATATCAGTTTGTTAAAGCTATGACCTCAATAAAGATACTAAGCAACAAGAACATTCACAAAGCTAGTTTTTTGGCTCATCAACATGTAAGATTGCATGCTTGAACCATACTTCCACACTGTGATCTAAAACAATCAATCTACAAGATGCCCAATGTACTATTTAATCACATAGCATGCTCTTTCAAAAGACATTGATGGTTATAGATTACCCCGAAGTGTTAATGTTATAAATTGATGATCTTGCATCTTCAACTACTTTGTGATTATTCTATCACTTGACAGTATATCTTCAAGAAAAATATCGCGAGACAGCATTGGAATTTGATGCAGTCATCATCTTTCACTAATAATTAAATCAGGTTTCTTTAGAAAAAGGTTATCAAGTCTCTGTCAATCTCACCTGTAAGCCCGGAAAGTTTGATCAGAAAGTAGTTCATCTGCAATGGTCGCTTTCCTCTCCTTCTTAGTTAGCCTACCAGAGTAGAAATCTGTTGCAGACTCCACAACTGTACCCACCTGATCATTTGTCAAAACCACAAAATGATTAAACAATTAACCCGGAGAAAATAAAATAAATAAAAACATCGATGAAAAACAAAAACCCTACTACATATATATATATATATATATATATATATATTCCCAAATTGCTATGTGCTACACTACACTCTTAGTTTTATCCATACATCAAGGATTTACCTGGAAATATTTAGGGAGATCTTTTGACTTTGGATCGCCCCTCTTGTAGTGTCTCTTTGGATCAATAGCGCTTCTCAACTATATCATCAACACAAGCAAAATGGCAGCATAACAAGTAAATATCCATTCCTTAAATCATATGAAACGCCTGTTTGAAGGAAGCACACCACATCATAATAATTAAATTTCCACAAAACAACAAAATACATAAGCATAGAGAATGGAACCTTAAGTAGCTGGAGATCCCTTTTCAACTCTGGAGTTATATTTGGGGCAGGCATATCAAACCTATTTCAACAGTTCACATGAAAATAAAATAAAATAAAATAAAAATATAAAAAGGAAGTTTAGCATTGAAAATACCAATCCTTGCCCAGTGTATCTTTGCATTGACTTTTACGTAGCTTGTTTAACTTGATAGGATCATTCGGTGGCACAAATAAGCCATCAACAAGCTGTGAATTGGGCTTCCAAAGTGCACTACTGCTTTCAGCCTCATCTGGGATCTTGATATTTTTTATTGTAAATGAGGATAAAGTCGGCAACGTTGGATGCCATGAGAGACCAATCACAGGCCCTTTATCTTTCTCGGCCATTCTGATTTGTTGAACTAAAACAAATGAGAAACAAACAAAAAAAAACAGAGATATATAGGAGAAGAGAAAAACACTTAGGGCAAGTCCAACGCCAGAGCCATCCCAGCAGCCAAAGCTAAATTTTTAAATTTTTTAGCTATTTTCGTTTTTTTGTGGTCTCCAACGGGAGAGCCAACTGGACAGCCATTTTAGCTTCTCTTTACATCTAAAGCCATTCCTACACATTTTCAATGGAGAGCCAAAAATAAAATATAGCCGTTGGAATTGGAATTATACCGTCGGTGTTAGGGAAAAAACCCAAGTCGGTTCAATCCACTCACACACTGAGGGAAGAGAGCATTATTGCAAGGTATGAACAGGAACCAAGATGGAGAACTTTTTCGCAGCTTGAATCTTTGCACCAAACAACCTCCAATTAGAAAGATTTGTTGGTTTTCTTTTCTTAAGAATCGTGCTTGGCTGTACTTCAAAGAAAATGGGCAAATGGTTGCAGTAGTGGGAATCTCAGTTGCTGGGTTGATGGCAGGAGTATGTGGTTGTAGACAGTGAACGTGGGGGAAGATGAAGGGCAGTGTATGGTGAGGGTTTTTAGCAGTGTGAATCTCAAGGAGACAGGGGGGTTGGTGATCTGGTGGCTATGGAGGTGGGGGAGGGAGCAGGGTGAAGTGAGGGAAGAGCCGGGGGGGAGGGTTTTTAAAGGGGGGGCGGCGCAAGTAGAGGGAGAAGGTAGGGTTTCTAGAGTAAACGGACGTGTGTGTTTGTGTGGTGGGGGGACGGGGGTTATGCTAAAAAATATTATTATTATTATTATTATTATTATTATTATAATAATAATAATAATAATTAGTATAAAAAAAAATTATACAAAATTGGTAAATTAGAAATTTCTTGATTAGTTAGCTTAATTACATGTTTTAAATTTACTAATGTGTTCATTTTGTTTTTTTAAGTTTTTCTTAACACTTAAAGACAATAAGTAATATTAATTAACTTTAAATACAACAACCATAAAAAAACATAAAATTACTTGAAAAACATACAATAACTTTAAATGAAATTTTGGTGGATTTTTTCAACATTTAAAAATTTCAAATATTGCAGGTCTTTTAATTATATTTAAATTCATTTTTTTAATTTAAATATAATTAAAAAAAAATAATTTTATTATTGGACGGTTTTTCAAAAATAATTATTTAATTGTATAACTTACTCCTATTAATTATATAATTAATTGCATAATTAAACTATATACAAAATAATTGCACTATATTTAAAATAATATAAAAAAATGGCTCTCCAAAATGGCTCTTACCATTGGAGCACACATCAACAAAAAAGTCATATAAACACTATTCAAGGAGCCATTTTACAGATTTGGCTCTTAAAAATGGCTCTTCCCATTGGACTTGCTCTTAGGACAAGTCCAACGCTGAAGGCATCACGAGAGGCAAAGCTATTTTTTTAAAATTTTAGCTCTTGTTGTTCAATTTAACGCCTCCAACGGGAGAGGCATCCCAAGAGGCATTTTGCCTTTTCAACTTCAGGGAAGGCATTCCTACAGATGAGAGGATGGAAAGCCAAATTGAAAAATAACCGTTGGAATACAAGAAATTTTACCGTTGTAGAAACATAAAACATAGCCGTAACAATCAATAATGAAAACCTCTCATTTAATTCCAACAAAACCTAGAAGAACAAAAAAAAACAAGCAATCCTGTAGTGATAAGAGGAAATCAAAAACCCTAAAATTTCAATAAAAAGCCATAAGGAAACTCAAAATCCTCCTGCCATAAGCTCCCAAAACCTAATCCTAAATGTGATAGTCATAGTTGCAATTGGCTCAATCAGAACCAATCAGGAAAAAGCACAAGAAAAGTGGGAGCACCTGAGGAGGGGTGAGGAGACCAGGATGTTGCTTTTCTCTCGGTACTGGTGTGGTTTAGGGTTCGAAAAGAAGAAGGAAAGGGAGAGACCTCGATCGATCGATCAACTGTAAGAAGAAAAAAAAAGAGAAAATGAGGGAGGGAGAGAGGGAGGATTTGCAGTGATTGTTAATGGACGGGTGTGGGTGTGGGTGTGGGTGTGGGTTGGTGTGTGTGGGGATGGGGGTGGCGGCAGGGAGAAGATAAGAATGGGGTAGGGATTTTAGGTTTGAGATTGAGGGGAGCGGGTGGGGTGGGGTTTTATCTTAATTATTAATATATTATAATAATTATTATTAATTATAATAATAATTAATAATTATTATATTATAATAATGATTATTATAATAATAATTAGCACAAAATAATAGGGGTATCAATTTGTAATTAATTTGTTTGAATTATTTGTAATGGAATGTATTTTAATTAATTATGTTTGAATTTATTGGTTATTTGTTGATGTGTTCATTTTATTTTTTAAGTTTTTCTAACACTCAAAGACAATATTACGGGTCTTTTAATTATATTTAAATTTAAAAATATAATTAAAATAAATAATTTTATTATTGGACGGTTTTTCAAAAATAATTTTTTCATTATACTGGCCATGGATTTTTAACTATATCTTTTTTAATAAAAAAATATTAATTGTGTGAATTTTTTTATTATAATATACATTTAAGCAAAATAATAAATTTATGCAGAATAAAACGACAAAAATTAAAAACAAAAACTAAAAGTATAGATACATAAATATGGATAAAAAATAAACATTGTACAAGAAGGACCGAAAAAACCAAATGAATTACTATCAAATAAAGAACAAGGATCGAAATAAAAAATAAAACATATAATTAATTTCAATCGAATGACAAAATTAAAACAAATAAAAACTTTGAGATCAAAACAAATAAAGGTATTTTTTAAAAACATTGCAGTGTAATTCTATTAAAAAAATTAAAAGAATTAAGACTGAAATAAAAAAGTAGCATATGCGACTAATTACAATTGGAGGACACAATTAAAATAAATCAAAATAAAGTATATAATTAATTCCAATAAATGATAACATTGAAACAAATAAAAACCTTAGTGCTGAAATAAATAAAGGTATTTTAAAAAATACAGTGTAATTTTGTTAAAAAATAAAAAGAATAAAGATCAAAATGAAAAATAACATATATGATAAATTTCAATTGGAGGACACAATTAAAACAAATTAAAACCTGCATGCCGAAATAATTAAAGGAACCAAAAGCAAACCAAAACTCAAGAGAATAAGGACTAAATTGAAAACCAACACATGTAATTGGTTGCAATTGAATGGCATAAATGCAACAAATCAATTTTTTTATCGAAGAAATTAATCATAAAACTGAAATCAAAAGAACATGGACTAAACTAAAGCAATAACATTAAGGATGAACATGTATTTTTCTTCAGCAAGAGAGAAAAAAAGGGGGGGGGGGGGATTTAAAACCATTCACCGGCTATTCCCAAACCATCGAAACTCGACACGCGCCGTACCAGGAGGTAGAGGACATGTAGGCAAGCCAGGTTACACGACGGACGATCTATTTACACCACTGGACGACGTAACGCGCGCCACCTTAAAGGCGCGTGCACATGAAATATTGTCGACACGTCTGTAAGACGAGTCCGCAGTTTCCCGAAAAGAAATGATAAAAAATGAAAAATTACCTATAAATCTCTGGACCCAACGCTAACCATGAAAAAACCAGTGATTAAAGTATCGCAATATCCCTGACTTCAAAGCTTATTTTTTATCGTTTCCGGGGGCTATTTTAGTATTTTGACTGTGCATGAATTTGGAAAAAAATGAAAACACCCCCACTATTTTCGTGTTCTCTTGTTAGCATGCATGAGTAAAATGATAATTTTACTATGCAAAGAATTCATAAATACCATACATGTTCCCTAAAAATATTGAAAATTACCTTGGTCCGGAGGGTCGATTTTTTCGACCCTAGAGAAACATGGTAATTTTACTATCTTAGTCCACAATAATTTGTGTCTATGAGCACAGTAAAACTGGGACACACTTTATATATAATAATAATATATATTAAATGATAGATATTATTAATGTTTATTTTATATTGATCCTAAAGTATGTATATACCACATTGTATTGAAAAAATCTAAATATTTTAAAAATATATTTATACAATATAAATATATATTTTAGATTAGTTTCAAGAAGTTTCTAATTAAGTTTGATAATATTCATACCTTAACTAGTATCGAAAAGATTTAAAAAATATTCACCCGATTAGGCAAGAATCCATCGAGTTCATATTAAATTGTCATCCATCAACATTTTTTCACTTAGAGAACTGAAAATAATAAAAACATTAATAGAAGAAAAACAAAAACTAAAAGAATGAGAAAAAAAAAATTAATCAATTTGGATAGAAGAGTGAAAGAAAAAACATTTAAACTCTTATAAAATATCTAAGAATTGTTTTTGAAAATATATGAGAACAAGGATTAAATTAAAAATGCAAATACATGACAGAAAAATTAAACATGTAGATTTTTTAATGTACTTGTTTACACTAAAAAAACATAAAAGTAAATTAAAAAATATGTGCACTCATCCAGTTAAACAAACCATGAATTATTGTGTAAATAAATAAAAACATATTAACAGTAAATAAAAGTATAAGTGGAGAAATTGTGAGAAAATCAAGATGTCTAATATCATAACATAAATTATTTATCTCATTGTGTTTAATGAATTTGTTTATTAAAATTAATTTATAATAGAGATTGACACACACAT